>SCLG01000131.1:14650-40773 GCA_004367875.1 Oikopleura albicans
TTTGTTAAGTTCCGTAGGCAGGTAGTGTATCTATAATCAGTGAAAAATAACCCTTGAAATTAGTGGACTCATATTTTTCCGCTATTAAAACAATTAAGTTCGCGTTGAGTATCTCTAAAACAAGAAAAGAAAGTCCCCGATAAAAAACTGAAAAATAAAAAAAAATAATTTGTTACGATAAAATAAATCGTAAGCCATAACCACCAAATTTTTCCGAAAAAAAACTGATTTGGCCATTCGACGTAGAATTAAAAAGTGGATTGTAGTGAGCTCATACAATTTTAGACCAAGTTCACCCTGTCACGTGATAAATTTGATTTAAGGCCAATTAGCTCACTACTTTTTAATTCTTGATACTGTCATGTCTGTAATGATTTTAAATTAACGTTCATACTGCTGTGGGTAGTAATAGTATTTTAGTGTTCAATAGTGTCGTACTTTCCAAAGTAGATGAAGAAACTAAATGGACAACTTATATTGAACGCAGTGAGCGCCACTTCATGTGTGTTTCGACAAACATAATGTCAAATCCAGACCTTAACCCACTTGCGGAATACGGCTCATAATGGAATGTGCTGAAGTGTCCTTGGTGCAAGTAGAATAAGGGTACAGAAGGGTCGCCAAGTAAGGGCCCGCCAAGTACGGGACTGTTCCTCAAGTATTGACCGGGGGTCGCCAAGTAAGGGACGGAAAAAAAAATTTGAAAAAAAATTTGACGCCAGGTAAGGGACAATTGTTGTGAAGTAAGAGATGGTTTTTTCAAAAATAATCAAGGAGTCACCATTTATTTTTATAATGAATCTTTAGCACAAAAATTAAATAAAAAACACCTAAAAATTTGAAGCATCTGATTGGTAGATTATGGACCAGACTATCAGACAAAAAAACTCTGTGTGCGCCAAGTAAGAGCAAAGCGCCAAGTTAGGCACGCTTTTTCAAAACAGGAAACCGTCCCTTACTTAGCGACCCTTCTGTATGTCCCTTTATTCTGCCCAATTCCCGCTTTGCCTAACTATGCATATTTTATTTTCCCGGACCATCTTGTCAGCTGTTTTGACAATTATACTGCAGTACAGTCCCTACTCCCAATACGAACGCTCCCGATATGGACGATGATCCCAATACGGACGCTTTTTCGGCGAAAAAGGCGTTTTCCTCAATACGGACGCTGCCCCTTTTTTGCGTTTGGGCGGCCGATGATCCCAATAAGGACGCTTTTTGCACGGCAAAATTGAGACAATACCGACGCTATTTTCGAGAATCAAAAACGTCCCTATTGGGAGTAGGGACTGTAACAGTAGAAGTTCCATCATTAGTAAAAATAAAACGAAATATTACCCGATTAAAACAGAAAATTTATTTTCAGTAAGTGCACCAAAATGTACTTTGATCTTTGAGACTATCCGCTTCTTCATATGTTTCTGGCAGTTTGCGGTTCAAAATCGGTGGCAGAATAAGCAATAACTGTGTAATAGCAATTGCACCAATTGGCACAAGCAAATATTCGGATCCAGCAAGGTGGCTAACAATGATTGGTGTTAAAGTTGAACCGGCCGCACCGGCAGCGCTAAATTAATCAATTAAGAAAAAAATATGCTTACAATAATTGACGAAGTTTTAATTCTTAATTTTCGGTCCGGGGTCGTGCTTGGAGGTTAACTAAACAAGGGGTTAAGTTAACTCTCAAAATTCGATTGACGGTATTTTTTTGCGTAGGTTGGAGATTTCAAACAGCTCTCTAGGGGGCCCTGGTGGCCCAAATCAATTTCTGAATAGCCAGATCGACGTAGTTTTTTAAGTGTGTGTATATAAACACGCATTTCCCCCCTACGGGTTCCCAAAACTCCTCCCCCTGAGAGTTAAGATGCTTGAAGGAACATACATTTGTACAGCAGTTGCTCGTTGACGCACAGGGGTTGGATTCATTTCACTTAACGTAGGTTGGGCTGCCAAACTTATCGATTTTGTTTTTTACAACACATAACTAGAAATTTATACTGTGCTCTAAATTTTAACTCCTGTTCTACCAAATGGTTATGAGTGTCTATGCCACAACATAAAACACCTACGCACTTTAAAAACTTATAGTTTAGCAACCCTAAGCGTAGTGTAGGAAAAGCCAAAGTAAACCGTTCCAGCAAATCGCGCCAAAACACCACACACTAATTTTATAGTGTCAAAGTGGCCCTCCGAGTTATTGCTGTTCAACAGTAGTGTTACTATGAATAGGAGGGCACTTAAACAAATGCAACTGTAGATTCCTTTTCGCCTCATTCGTGGCATCATGATTCGGTTAACTCCCAAACGTATAATTCCTTCCATTACGAAAAACAACGCATATGTTACATAAATACAGCAGTGAATGATTCCGACTTTGAATAAAATCGCGTACCAAAGAATGAGACCAGTTGCACTAAATTACATTGTTAAACTACACCAGGTGCGCCGTTATGTTTCACCCCGTTATGTTACAATTTTTCCCGTTTGTCCCGTTATGTTACAATTTTTTAGTAAAAAATTTTCAGGCGTTTTTGCCTACGCACTACGCCGTTACAATTTTCCGTTATGTTACAATTTGTACAAAAAAAAACACGTATTGAGCAATATTTTCCCCGTTCGTCCCGTTATGTTACAATTTTTATTTTTTTTGGCGTTTTCCAGCGAAATTGCCTACACACTGCGCCGTTATTTTACAATTTTCCGTTATGTTACACTTTTTTTCTGATTTGGTTTTGTAACATAACGGCGCACCTAGTGTATAGCATCGACCATTTTTTTAATATATATATACAGGATGCGCCGTTAACCGGCTACTCAAAATTTTCAAAAACTGGCCGGTTAACGGCTCAATGCGTTGTCGTTAAATAATATAATCTCGTTAAATAACATAATCTCTGAAACAAACTGGTCCAAAAGTGGCCGATTAACGAGTTTTTGGCCGGTTAACGGGTGGCCGGTTAAATGCGCAGCCTGTGTATTTCTTATTATGAAATTGATTTAAAAGGTACGGATGAAATAAAACATTCTTACTGTACAATACAAAGAACCACAAAACGCAGCAATACACGTGGGTATTTAAACATCATTGAAAAATGAACATCTTGAGTGTTTTCATGTGGTGAGACATCTTGTGGTGAGACATGTGGTTTTAGTGGCAGTAGAATCGCCGATATCTCCTCTGTCGACTTTTGAACTCCGTTAATATCTGCTTTATATAGAGGGTGGAATACCATGGAACTTTCAATAAGCCCTTGAAAATTACTTCAGTTAAAATTAAAACATCCCCATACCGTATGGTCCATACGGTATGGTCCATACCTAATTAAGTTTTACCCAATTAAGTTTTGAACTCAGTGTCAAATGGCACTAATTTCAAACAATAATTATAAAATTTTACCTCTGTTTTGTGTTAAAATTCTAAAAAATTCCGACTGGGGCGCATAAGTAACTTAAAAATAATTAATTAATGTAATGAACAGGAAATACCCGCTTTTCAAAATTACTCGGAAATGATTCCATTTATCTGAAGGTACGGTAAAAATTAATCTCAAATTTTCTCAAAAATGAAAAAAAAGTCTATCTAATTTTGTTAACTGATTGGAATGTGTCATGTTAAACCGAAAAAACGGAGAGACCTAACTTATTATACGTTTTCAAATAAACTCAAACTAAAGTAAGTCAAAATTAACCCAACTTTCACTGTACACCCCCTAGCTATATATTTTACTGCTTTGACGGCGTCATCAAAGCGTCCTTGGCTAAGAAGCCACCGCGGGGATTGTGGAATCCAGAAAGGATATGTAAACGTTATCAAAAACGGTATCGCTTGGACCTGTAATGCTAGACGCCAATCACGAATCAGATATGCCTAGACAAGGTTTAACGTGTGAATGTTTAGTATCGGAGTGATTTTCAAACGCGAAAAAAATAAATAATGTTACCACTTTTTGGTAACGTAACTTGACAGCGCGTCTGAGGCCTATGTGGCCTGTCATTGGTCTTTTTAAGCGCGCTCGGCCAATCACCGAAAGGCAAATGACCGAAAAGCAATTTCCTTCTTTCGAAATATTTTTGTATTACAGTCCTCTTCCTCTTAAGTGCCGCACTTAAGGAAAAATATGCATTTCTGCTAAAAATTTTTTCGCGTTTTAAAATCAGGAGGATATAACCATCGTTACATTGTATCTTAGTAAGGGCCAACACTTTTCCCACGCCTACGCTTTATTTCATTATTATGTGTGCCTAACTAGGTTGATAAATAAGTAAACCCTGATCCATAATGCCATCCATCCAGTCCCGTTTGCCCACATTTGAGCAGTTACAAATCCGGGTAGCCAGCGACGCTCACGTAGGCTGACCAAACTATTATTTTAAGATGGTATCTCAAGGATTGGTACATTAATATTTGTAAAGAAATTGTATACGTGTTGAACAGCCTACGCTCTGGCGGCATAAGTTCAATCGGCAAAGTGTATGTTCCGAGAGCTGAAACGCTGAATCCAAGACCTGCACTGCAAATTGTAAACATGATATAATTGGTAGATAAAGTTAATCTTTTCCGAATTGTTACAAAACATACCATTTTTATTAACCTTTAGTTTGGTACACTAGGTGCGCCGTTATCTTACAATTTTTTTCACAAAAAAATTTCCAGCATTATCGCCCACGCACTACGCCGTTATGCTACAATTTTCGTATTGCGCAATATTTTCGAGTTACCAAATCACTTTTTTCCGTTATGTTACAACTTGTACAAAAAAAAACACGTATTGCGTAATATTTTCCCCGTTGGATCCGTTATGTTACAATTTATAATTTTTTGGCGTTTTCCAGCAAAATCGCTTACGAACTGTGACGTTATGTTACAATTTTCCGTTATGTTACACTTTTTTTATTTGGTTTTGTAACATAACGGCGCACCTGGTGTACAACAAATAATTTCTATGAACATTCACTTCGTTAAAGTGGGAACTTCATTATTTTTAGCGTAAATTCGTATTTTGTAACAAATCTATATATAAAACAAGGCTCATTAGCCCAAATAAAACAGTTGTGAATCGTCTTCCGAACGTATCCATTATTTGTCCAGATATAAGCCCTAATAATAGGTATGATATCAAAAGATAATTTAACTCCTAGGCGTGCCAAAACAATATGAAACTGCGTTTATTCGAAATTTACCAAAATAAACTTTTACTGTATAAAAGTGTCTTAACTCTCAAGGGTCACATTGTGACGATCGCCACGAAGCGGCCTATTTGCCTATTTGCCTGAAAACGGGCTCAAATCAAAAATCGCTGATAGACGGGTCAAAACATATTCCATGGAGAAAATTTTGGAACAAAAATCGGAAATTTTTTTCTCAAAATTTGTTCAAAAATCTTCCTGAGATGACTTTGAAGACATCTGGCTAATTTTTATTGTTCTAGTTGGATTCAGCATGTTTGAATACCTAATAAAACACTATTTGCGAAGATTTTTTTACTTTAAAAAAAGTATTAACGGGGTTTTATGACGATCGTCACAATGTGACCCCTACGGGTATGAGAACACCTGTGACCCTTGAGAGTTAAAGGCGTTTCAATTGGATTTCAAGTTTTCCCGACAACTTTTCGGAAATATATTTTATGCCTCATCTTGATCATGAATCATCAGTTTTATTATTAATGGCGCTTGATCAGTTTGAAGTCGATTTTACTCATTAATATCGTTATTCGTCAAAGTGAAATTAAATAATCCTTACCTCCTAGTACGTGTGGTCCAAGAACATATGATAAAACGTACGATTGAAGATAACTTTTATCACATAACATCTCGAAATTCAGGGCTCAACACATTCCATTTATTTCTCACATAATCTTCTGATTTTAACGTTTACAAATATATTTTATTAGGTCTACTTTTTTTTCGTTGTGCATACTGTATTTAATTATTGTGAGCCTATAGGGCCTATTTATTAAAACATTGTTTTGGCCATATTGTAGAGCTGAAAAAGTTAGTAAGAAAAAATGTGAGAATAAAATTCATAAAAAGTCTGAGGCAAGCTCTAGAATTTTTCGAAGATCATTTTTTTTTTGACCTTCGAAAATTCTAGGGACATTTTATGAATTTCATTTTTACACTTTTTCTTACTAACTTCTTTAGCTCTACAATATGGCCAAAACAATTTTTTAATAAATAGGCCCTATAGGCCCACAATAATTAATTACAGTATGATCAGCGAAAAAAAAAAAGAAATTTAGTCCGGGATTGTGTCCAAGAAGATATACGCGATTTCAAACCCCTCGATTACAATGGAATTCTTGAACAGTATTTTTCCCTAGTTCTTTCAAAAAAACACCCATGCGCTGTCAGCTTGTCACCTGTTGACATAAATTTTCGGTCCCAAAACATATCAATGTATTTTGTCGAGCCCTGGCAAAATCATTAACATATGAGGTCTCCATACTGCAATCCCATGAACAGTCATCCGTATTATTGTAATTTATGTACTTTTCATTCAGCGTGTTATTTTCCGCATGGCATGAATGGGGTAAAATTTGGCCGAAAAATACTGGAATCTGCCAAAGGGCCTAAGATATGATATGATCATAAAGTAAGTGAACCATGTACTGCATTGCCAATTAGTAATGCGACTTAAATATGATTTCGGCAAAAAATTCTACCAGAAAAGTTTTTTGCATTTTGTCTGCGTAGTACCTTTTTCGTTTTTTACATATTGTACATTGTATGCCAAAACCCACTGTACTATTCACCGTTTGACATGAATTTTCGCCGTTTTCTTCTACCGTATTTTCTAGATCGTCAGTCGAGTTTTTGCCGCACTTCAAAAACTGGAATAATGCTTTCTAGAAATCACGAGGGGGAAAGGGCGGAAATTCATGTAAAACGAAGAGTATTAATTTTATGACATACTGCCGGTTAATTTCATTGTATCTGAATTTATAAAAGGTAAATATTTACCTGTACCGAGAGAATTTGAACACTATTAATAACAATTGTCCGATACTGTAAAAAACCGGAACCCCATGTTTCTCGCAGAACTTCCTCCATTTTCCTCAATTTTTATCAATTTATTTCAATCAGTTTCAAGTTTTAAACTAGAACTGTCTGACTTGGACCGTCTAATGGAATGATTTGCGAATATATATTATGCGCAATTGTATAATCTCTGTAATTGCTTTTTTTATTTTACAGTTCTCATAAAAGAGCTACTTTTGCTTTTCCTCAAAAATATTACACAACTTAACTTTAATGATTATATTTTGGCTCTCAACTACGGACCTAAAATTTCCGTAGAAGAAATTAAGATTTGTTTATTTACTTATTGTCTTCGTTAAAAGTAATTTGTTTTTAAATACAGTATGTAATTAACTAAGGTTCAATCAAATAAGTCTAGACGAATTCTCATTCTGGAAGGGCAAATCTGATATGAGTGTCCAGGAGCACTGTGTGACTCAAACTTTCAACTTCAAACTTGTACAAGGTTGTTTACATTTTATATTATTTTTAATATATTGTACAGTTTTTTTGCAAATTATTATACACTGCTTTGGGGTTTATCAGGCCCTCCTCAATCAGACCAGTTTACCCGATCGTATGCTTATCAGGCCACTTTTTTTACGCCCAAAGTTTTTCGCGTATCCCGTCTACGCGTAGACTAATGCGTAGATACGCATTGCTGGTTTATGAGGCTGCATTTATCGGGAACTATGTCACATGTGGTTCATGTGAAAGAAACAAATAATATCCGGTCACTTGGAGTCTCAAGGTTGATAAATCTGGGATTAACTTTTACTCCGTCCCCTTAAGGGCCCTTGAAAGTTAATATATTGGCACCGCGAATATATAAAAGGCGGTCTTTAAGTTTCAAGATACACAGCTATGCACAGTAAAAAATTACGGTCTCAAGAAAAATGCTTAAATTGAGTCAGATTAAACATACTTTTTAATCGTCGATTTCAATTTAAAACACAAAATTGTCTGATGACAGGTCCATTGACGTATTCAAGACCACTCATCGAATTATATTGACAGATATTTGTCAGATAACTCGACGCAATATCAAACGCATCATGGTGGGATCCCATTCGTCAGCTCAACTATTGACGTTTCGATCAAAAACGATTTTGATAATCTAATTTAGACGAACTCAATTTAACGCAAAAAAAAGACGTAATCACAAAAAATTTGGTGAGATTATATCATTATTATTTTAGACTAAGCAAAAAAATGTGAAGCTGTGAACGAAAAAAACCAGTCGTCTTATAGTCAAGAATGATGATGTCACGAAGCTTCCAAAAACACCGTTTAGTAAATTACTAACTACTGATTATCTGATTATCAGCTGAGTGAATTTTGTGCGCGAGTTTTATATTGTTTCAGCATAAACTGTGCGCGCACAAATTTCTTCAGGTTAATTCATTGTTGGGCCACACAGTAGGTATAATTTCCCGATATACAAAAGCTGATCAGAAACTTCGTTAACTGCTGTGGGACCGCGGTCGACCGACATGAAACGACCAAATTCATTTCAAAACCGTATCATATGGGGCGAAACCTGATTTGCGAAAATTCGACAAATGCCCGGTCAGTTGGAACCAGTGTTGTAAATAAGGGCAATTTTCGCGTTGGCGTTGGGTTGGCGTTGGGGCAAAACGACAATTTTCCAACCTAATTGTACGCTGAACAAAAAAATAAGTAAATTTTTACCCCTTTTTCCGCCTGGTTATGGTAACACGGCCAATAAAAATTGGAAACGCGAGACAATTAAGGTGTTCTGCTAAGGTGTTCTGCTTAAGGTGTTCTGCTCTGGCCTACTATGCTATCTTAAATATCTACTAATGCGCTGGCAGGCAAGAGCGCACAAAACTTCTTTGTCGTTTCTAAGCGTTTGTAATTTTAAGAAACTTAGTTTAAAATAGTAACAGTTCGTTCTATAAAAAGTGCACATCAAGGCCATCATCATTCTTCTTTCCTTTAATTTAAATTTTCTTCTTTTCTAATAATTTCCGATACTAAGGGACGTTTTTTCAAAAATAAATAAGTCGCCAAGTAAGAGACGGTTTTGTCCAAAAACATGAGTATACGAACAGTAAACATTGAGTATACGAAAAACATTTAAGTACTTAAGTACATGAAGCGAAATTAAGTTTTCGAGTACCTTACTTTTCCGTCCTGCACTGAGTCAAACTTTGTCAGATAGTGTTGAATAGTTGAATAACAGGGGCCCTTTATAGGGGATGGCAGGGTTTTCGGCATTACATAGAATTACATTAATATGCCGCAAATACGCTTGTATGCGCATGACATAGACTTTTCTTTATTTAAAATGCCGTTAGCGGGTTCCTGAGAAACAATATATGGTTTAGTACGTCTCTAGAATAAGTTTACGAGCAAACAAAAGTGGGTCAAAGCCACGTTAATAACGACGTCAACTCAAATTTCGTAATAACCAAAGGTAAGATCATCTCAGAGGATCTCAGACTTGGTATCAAGTTTTCTTTGATATTTCTAGTTCAAACAGAAATCACCCTACACAGTCTTTACAGCATTTATAGGGCTGAAGGAAGGATGGGTTTTCCGTCACCAAAACGCACCTATTATTAACACCCATACTCTTATTGGGCGTTCCTCGCATTTTCTGAAAAATCTACCCTTATTGAGCGCCCGCACTAAGTTTCCGCCCAATTGAGCGCTCAACTAGCTTGTGAAAAATACGATCTAGTATGTCAAAAAATGGCGTCAAACCGATTTTTTTCATCACGCTGACTATGTTTTTGCAAAATGAACTCAAGCTTTATAATAATTCAATTTGAACGATTTAACTATTATTGTCAGATAATTGTGTTGCCTTCAGAACCATTTACTTACAGTCCGTACCTCAAATGTACATCTTGATTTAGAAAAGAATAAAAAAAACACTAAGAAATGCTAATTTTAAGTGTGATAGAGCCAATCATTTGCTGCCAATGACTTAAAATCATTACGAAATGACGTCATGACTCAAAATCGTTACGATTTTTCAAACCACAAATCGTAACGATTTTGAGGTAGGGCCTGTAACATGCAATCGAATTAACTTAACACTCGAATGATAGCTGAATACATGTAATCAAGGGATCAGCGTCCCTCATGGCCATGCATGGGTTAAATTGGGGACACAAAATATGAGATATTAAGTTATGAATTTTATGAATTATTTTATTCCTTAGTAAAATCAGCTGCCAGTACGAGATAATCACTTTTTGATTGATAGGGTGTCCTTTATGGATGAAAGGACTGTATTAGACAAACAAACATATGGAGCATAAATGACGGGCCGGTGCTTAAAGAGGGCCGGTTTTTAATCCGGACAACCGTCTATTATTAACGCGTACCGGTTTACCTACTCCTTAGTACCTGCCCCTGTATATTATATCGGGGGTTAAACAATCTGTTTCATTATCTGAACTAACGCCCATCGCTACTTTTGGTTGGCCAAGTCCACGTAAAAAATGACGTCAAACCGATTCTTTTGATCACGCGTGACTAATAACTTTTTTTTGCAAAATGAACGTGCGATTACTAGTTTTTACTTTTTTTGTTATCAAAGTCAGACAACGTCGATCTTTTTTTTTGTGTGTAATTTGTAACTGAAAAAAAAACTTGTCTTGATCCTTTTGTGTAAATCTAATCACACCCATGACCCGATCACCCTAAGCGCGCGAGAAATACGAGAAAACACTCTTTCTGCCCTGGTGAATCAGCCAGCATAGAGCATTTCGATCTCTCTTTTTTTCTGCTTTTCTTCTTTGAGCTTCGAGCCGACCAATCGCGAGCCGTTTCAAGACTCGACTTGTTTTATTTTGACCACACTTTTTGATCACACCAGAACACAGAGAGTTGCGCGCGCTCCTTACTAGCCCTAACCCTATTGAGAGAAGCAAAAAAAAAAGAAAAATTGTGGATTTTGTGTGTTGAGGAGAAAGAAAGAGACGGAAAGAGATATCAAATTGCGCTTTTGAAAAAAACTCCCTTACGCAGAGGACTACATTTTTTTGCGTTCACTTTTTGAGACCGAGAAATATAAAATTTACCGAATAAACAAAAAATATGTGTCTTTTACGTAAGCAATCAGTTAGTCATTTTAATCAGTCGTGCTCATCGATATAGGGCACACGACGATCTAGAAATTCTAGACAATCTTTTTTTTTTCTTATCAACTTTTCTTATCTAACATTTTTTTTTTTTTGATTTTCTGTTTATTTTTCTATTTTGAGAAGACGATCGAGCTCGCACAAAAATTCAACACAAGCACCAAATTCGCAGCATTCGGAAGCAGCAAGAAGTCTTCTTTGTGAATTTTTTTTAGTTCTAGATTTTATCAATTTTTTTTTCGCATTCTTTTTTTTCTTTTGATTTTTATCTTTTGTTTATTTTACTCATTTTTTTTTCTTGAACGATGTTGGAACAGAAAGTCTTGTTCGGTTTATTTTTGGTTTTAACATTTATTTTATTTTGTTCTTAAATTGCAGCGGATGTGGCCGGTGGCATTGTAAAGAAATACGTCAAAAAAAAAATAGAAATTGGATTTTGTCCATTTCAGTTTATTTTGTTTTTTTCTACAATGATTTTGAATTTTGCTTTGGTTTTTAAAAAAAGAGATTATTTTGTGAGATTGAGTTCGATTTATTTGGGTGTTCTATGGCTACGATATTTGGCTGCGTAAAGATATACAATGAGCTGACACCGTCTGAATCGGTCTCTTTTATTTTGTGGCGGAAGGGTAATCCGCCAAAATTTCTCAATTTTTTGGAAAATTTCGGCGGATTAACCTTTCCCCACAATAGAAAAGGGACCGATTCAGACGGTGCCAATGAGCCATAAAACGGAATAAGGCGTGCCTATTTTATGTTAATTTACAGGGTGCGCCGTTAAAAAGCGGCCTCATTTTGTTTAACCTGCCATTTAACGGCAAATATGCCTGTTAAAGGAGCACCCTGTGTATTAGAGATTTCGTCGGCAAATCGCGTTTTTAAACGGGCTTATCTTTGCAATTAGGGGTGCCTAAACACTGATCAAATTCTGACGTATATTTAAAAATATTTTAAATATACGTCAGAAGTTGAGAAAAGTTGGCCGGACTATTACGTTATGAGAATTTAACTATTATTTGGTTTTATTATTTAGAATAAAGGCAGTTATAGGAAGTGGTGACTAAGAACTCATGAGTCATTATTTTCTATAATTGACTTTATTGAAAATAATACGCGTTTAAATTGTTTTTTCTTATTACTCGGTCCTACAACCTTTTATTAATTCACAGGTATGAATCAATAATTTTAAAAGAAGGACTTACTACACCCCTTGTTTACTTATGTAGACACTTTTTCAGTCAAAAAAGCTTTTCTAGAAAACTTTTGACCAAACAACTGCACTATCGGCCATTTCCCCCATATCTCATAGGACCCGGTCCCGTACAGTTAAGATTTTTTTTCGCTGAGCATACTATATTTAATTATTGTGGGCCTATAGGTCCTATTTATTTGAAAATTGTTTTGACCATATTGTAGAGTTCAAAAAGTAAGTCGGAAAAAGTGTGAGAAAAAAATCATAAAAAGTCTGACGCGAACTCTAGAATTTTTCGAAGGTCAATTTTATTTTGACCTTCGAAAAATCCAGAGCTCTCTACAGACATTTTATGAATTTCATTTTTACACTTTTTCTGACTTACTTTTTTAGCTCTACAATATTGCCAAAACAATTTTCAAATAAATAGGCCCTATAGGCTCACAATAATTAAATACATTATGCTCAGCGAAAAAAGATATTAACTGTCCGGGACTAGGCGTAGGCGTTTTGAAAAATAACGAAATGAAATGAAAATGTGTTATAAATTTGTTGGAATTTTCAATTAATTGTAACATTTCTGTAGGCCAAAAGTTGAGCCCAAATACATGTATAAACCGGCTTTCCCAAGGCCTGCGAAGTTCTAGGGTCATTTCGAAATAACGGGCTTGAGTTGCTACGAGTGCTATAAGGGGCCGGCTTATTATTACGTGTCATTATGTAGTGTTAACGCGTCTACTTTCATCATGATGAAATGGCTTTGGGACTTTTCTCTCTTTTTTTTTGGCTGAGTCATAGGACGGCAAGTGTGATGACAATTTTTTTTTCATTTTGTCTTTTATGCTGCGCTTAATTTGACTACATGTATTGTAGGGTGCTCCAGGTTTACAAGGGTGTCAAAACATCAAATATGACCCTAAATAAAAAGTGGACGCTGATTTTTTTTTGTACCAATTTGTACTTTTTAAACAACTGATGTCTTTTTGCTGCGGCATTTTCCTCAGAAAACACAAATGTGTGAAGTAAACTTTATATGAAATATTTTTCAACAAAATTTGTGGTCATTTTTTATACACCCCCTGCGCCGTTATCGGGTCAAAATTTTGACTCTAACTTTTCCGGCTACCCCAATTTGGCGGTGCGCCGTTATCGGGTCAAAATGTTGACCCGATAACGGCGCAGGGTGTGTATTACAGTCGTATCGCCTTTTTATTGACCAAAATCACGTTTCTTGACAGATTTTGTCACTTTTTGACCTTAATCGTGTCTTTGTAAAATTAAAAGTTTTAAAAGTGGCCACTTTCTAATTTAACCGGCTCTCAAACGTGCACTTTTATGATAACGGCCACTATTTGTGTAAACTTTGCACTTTTCTTCGACACTTTAAAAGCCAAGTGTTTTTTTTATTCTACCAAATATGTGATTTTAAGCCCCTTTATTTTCCGAAAACAATTTCATTTTCGTAAAAACACCCCAAATGTGTGTATGTGTTGTTCATCTATTGTATTTGGAATGCCCAGATATCTAGTAGCCACCCTAAGATACTTGAACTCGATATTCACGTTTCAAATTAAAA
Source organism: Oikopleura albicans (assembly GCA_004367875.1). NCBI lineage: Eukaryota > Metazoa > Chordata > Appendicularia > Copelata > Oikopleuridae > Oikopleura > Oikopleura albicans. Next base: position 28,557 of record SCLG01000131.1, read on the forward strand.
AGTCTCGTTTTAATTTTGTTAAAACCATTGATCAGGTCATCCTTTGGTTGACATTCAAGCCACTGTCAACAACGAATTTCTCGAAAAATATGGATTGGAGCCGGATAATACCATTCTGGCCGAAAAGTCGCATCTGCCCATTTATGAAGATTTGTCCACAACGTATCCAGTGAAATATATTCCCGGGGGGACTACATTGAACTCCATCCGTGTAGCACAGGTAACATATATTTCTAAAATTTTGACATAAATTGTCAGCTTTATGTATACGCAGATTGTTTTCATAATTTTACTTTTAGCGTAATTTCTGTATGTTTCTCGCGGAACATGCAATTTATATTACAAGCCACGCGGTGAGTCATTTGCGTGGCTGAAGGACACGAGCCAATAGGAGGCGCCTATAAAAATCGTGAGCCAATAGGCGTGGCTTGTAATTCAGTTACTTATTTCACTAATAAACGCCAAAAAAGTAAAATTATGCTAAAATATGCCATTCTATATTGCGACAGAAATCTCAGTTGCATATTCCGTCAAAAAGCGTCACGAAATGCATTACGCACCGCCGGAATAGGAATGCTTACACATATAATATATGACATATTAATTACAAATTATCTGGAACTTTGTTGTTTTCAAGCTAAATAACATAAAATGAAGATAATTTTCAAATTAAAAAAACGGCACTTATGAGGTTCTTTTTCAAATCGAAAAAAACCCGGCACTTACGGGGCGGCACTTAAAGGGGTCGGGACTGTATAACGTTTGTATTACAGAGTCCGTAATACCGACTTTTCAAATACAGTTTCGTTTAAAATATCTAATTTAATTTTCCTGTCTAATCAATAAATTGTATTGGATATCTTTGTCTAACTTTTCTGACAAATGCGAAAATCGAACTTATCCGAACTTCTGTCGTAAACTTTAATTAATTATATAATTCTTGTGGATTATAAGCAATAAAATTCGCACGTGCCTTGTTCGTTCTTGGAATGTGCTGATTAATCAACAAAGAAAAACTATTGAAATTGTAATTTATAAAGCTTGTTAAATTATAGGCTTCGTGAGGAGTTTAAAGCTATTATGTCTTTATGTCCATAAATGACCATTTTATCCCGAATAGAATGAACCAAAGTGATTTTTTTTTAAACTAATGAGTAACTTTACAGTCCACTTTTTCAAGCTGCATAAGTTCAACATTATAAAATATGTACTTCTAGTGGATGCTTGGCGACAATGGCCGCACGTTTTTCTCTGGTGCGGTCGGAAAAGACAAATTCGCAAATCTGCTCTTGCAGAAAGTCGACGAAGCTGGCATTGATGCAATTTTTTACACGACGGACGATCAGCCAACGGGCACTTGTGCATCGCTAATCAACGGCCGTGGATATCGCTCACTCGTTACCAATCTAGCCGCTGCCAAATCCTTCAAAAAAGACCACCTTGAACGCGGTTAGTGAAACTTTTTTTATATATTGTTTATAAAGAATAGTTATTTTAGCGACAAAAAAAAATATTACACAAAAAATAGGCAATCGTATGTAGCTACATGTAGTAATCGTATTTTTAAATGATGCATGTTCGAGTTGTTTGATTGACAAAAATGAAATACGATTGCCTAGTTTTGTGTGTAGGTTCGACGCGAATTCAACTCTGATCTCCCATAGTAAACCTAAATATGCATAGTTTCTTTGTGTACACTCAAGATTTACCCTGTTAAGCTTAGGGATAAACTGAGTTAAATTTAAGACACAATTGACATTTTATCATTCATTGAGCTTCATGAATTCGGACCAAAAAGACCCATTATCAGGGAGTAACTTTACATTGAATATTGAGAATAGAAACGGTAAGGGAAAATTCTTACAAATTCCCACAAAACCGTATAATGATTATTGTATGAAGTAATAATACAAACCAAAAATTTCCAAATTTCCCCTTAGGTGTTAGGCTAATACCGTTAGCCCCCTTACTTTTGATAATAAAGTAAAATTGTTTCCTGATAATGGTGAATTTTAGGGTCTTTTTGTTACAAGGGGGTGTCGTTATAAGGTCAAATTTGTACTGATACGGCCTTTATGCACTTAAATAAATTGACTTAACCTTAAAGCCAGTTGTAAAAAGAGTTTCCTAAAAAAGTCTAAAAACATGATTTCTATCGAAAAAATGTGCCAGCAAGGGGGAGGATGTCCTCACCCAAAAAACTCTAAAAAGACATAATTTGTATGGAAAAAAACTGAATTGACCTAATAACTGTCACAACTTGAGACCTTATAACCAGACCCCCTGTAGGATTAATCGTTATTAAGCGGTTAATTAAGAGGACGTTTGGTCCATGGTAAAAGAAGCGTCAATATTCTATTTCTCGGGCTACTTTCTCACCACCTCGGACGGCGTTGACACAATGGCCACCGTTGCGGAACATGCCCTTAAGAGTAAACAGGTAAAGTTAACAGCTCAACAATTTTCTTTTAGAAAAAATCTTGTTTGCAAACAGGCACACTCGCCATAGAATTCTGTGATAGAAAATTCGAGATAATCTAGTATTTATTGAAAAGAAAGAACAAATTAATATATTGTGCGTCACTGGTTAACATCAGTTAGATATAAACAAAAACAATCAATGTGTCCCATCGATTGAGGATTTTTTTGATATGTCAATACTTTGAAGAAAATCCGATTAGTCAAAACAATTTTTTAAGAAATTAAAAAAAATAAAATATTTCCGACATGGCATATTTTCGTGGTTTACTGAATAACAGCCGAGTTTTATGAAAATGAACCAGTTAGATTTTAAAATTCTCAAAACAATTTTAAATTAGTTTCACTGAGTTTTGAAAATGTTTAGAGAAATTCAATGAGAATCGAACTGGTTCATTTTCATAAAACTCGGCTATTATAGGAAAGAAATAACAAAATAAAAACTATGGTCTAATTTTAAGCAAATATTTATTATTATTATTATTATTGTTATTATTATTATTTTATATACATAGGGTGCGCCGTTAACAGGCAGGTTTTTTTTAAATTTAAGGCTCCCTGTTAACGGCGCACCCTATGTATATTTCATTCATATATTTTCATGTATATTATTTCTGTCAATTAATTATGTATTATTATGCATTGGCTTCTTTTGCTTTTCCTAAATTTTTTTGTCTACGAGACCTTATAACCCTAGTAAAAATGCACCATTCTTTATTTTATGCTTTGGAATTCTTTGTACAGAGTTTATCACCCTAAATGAAGGTTGAACGATTTATTTAGATATTCGCCTTCAACCTGTCAGCGACGTACATTTGTCAATGCTTTGAAAAGTGGTCTATAATAATGTCGAACGAGTCTATTCTTTATAATTGGATTTGTTCAATCTGCGGTAAATAATCGAGAAGTATACTGTCTTTTTGTCTGATTTTTACATACAAAAACCGTACCGTCGTTTAAGTTCATTAATTTGAAAAGAACGTTCGTGGAATTGGAATTGATCTTAACTAGACTTTACACTCCCAAAATTGAACTACAGTCCGGCCTTCTTAATGTCGACTATTTTAAAACAGTTTGTTAACAAAAATATGGCAAACCATATTAATAATATTAATTTTCGAGTAACGTAATCACTATTTTCCGTTATGTGACAATTTGTACAAAAAAAAGTATTGCGCAATATTTTAGAGTTACGTAATCACTATTTTCCGTTATGTTACAATTTGTACAAAAAAAACGTATTGCGCAATATTTTCCACGTATGATCCGTTATTTTTCAATTTTATTTCTTTTCCAGCGAAATTGCCTACGCACTGCGCCGTTATGTTACAATTTTCCGTTATATTACACTTCTTTTGTGATTTGGTTTTGTAACATAACGGCGCACCTGGTGCATTAATAATATGATATTATGAAAAAAAAACGATTACTGTAAATTTCCTTAAAACGCTTTATTAAATAATTTTGAATTAAAATCACTCAAAAGAGAAATTCCAACTCCACAGGGTTTAACGGGCCATTTTTTTTCCAAATGAAAATTTATATCTAGAATTGTCATATATATTTATTTAAATAGATTTGACCGCCATTAAACATAATCATTTTTTCCTAAGTTAAAAAAAACATTTCCGATATAAAGTACATAGCTGTCGTTCCACATTCTTATATGCCTTGTCAGATGAGCTTGACGGTATTCTCCCATTCTGTGATTTCATTTTCGGCAACGAGTTAGAGGCGAAATCGTTCGGGAAGAAGAAAAAACTTCAGGCCACCGAAGTCGAAGAAATCGCCATTGAGATTGCCAGACTGCCAAAGAAAAACATGAAGAAGAAACGATATGTCGTTATTACCCAGGTACCTTAATAAAATTTTTTTTCAAAATCTACTCGCCCTTGAAGAAGTATAATCGTAACGGATTTTCGGAATTTCAATTTTTCTTTCGTTTTCCGATTTTTTTATTCGAACATATCTCATAGGACCCGGTCCCGGACAGCCATATTGTAGAGCTCAAAAAATTAGTAAGCAAAAGTGTAAAATTGACCTTCGAAAAATTCTAGGGTTCGCCTCAGACTTTTTATGAGTTTTATTCTTACACTTTTTGAGCTCTACAATATGGCCAAAACAATTTTCAAATAAATAGGCCCACAACAATTAAAAACAGTATGCTCATCGAAAAAAAGATCTTAACTGTCCGGGACCGGGTCCTATGAGATATATCAAATTATCATGCAAAAATGCCTATTTGAGATTGACTGGCCACCCTACTTGCCGTTAACCGGCCTGTTTTGATTTTAACAATTTCCCCTAAAAATCGCTTGCTGATTGAGTCGTTAACTGGCCAGTTTTTGTGAAATTTTAGTGACCGGTTAACGGCGTATCCTTTGTATTTGCAGTTTTAGCCCCTAGCATATGGGTGATACAAATGTACTTTATTAGTTTTGGCACCATCAAATATTATTAACATTATTGACCCAACATGTGGGGCTTTCTGTGCACCCTTTGGTCAAAATTACACAAATTACATTTTTTTTTGATAAATGTAACAAAAAGGTCAGAATAGTTTGTCTGGTCGAGCAATGGTCAGTTGACGCTTCTTTATGGCCTGACTTATCGTTCTGGATCGTGCTGGATCCATCCGGATTTATAATATATTTTGTTAATACTTTCCCGGTTGAGTTTAACACGTAGAAGTAACTAAACAGTATACAAAACACGTGTCGAACAAAATAAAATGTTTTAAATCTACATATCCTGAAACAGCACTTATTTTCACATTTGTGTAATCTTAACTCCCAGGGGAAGTGCGTGTAAATAGACACGCACCGTGTTTTTTCGTCGATTTAAGGCATATGGAGGCCGCGTAGGGCAAAACGGGTATTGGTGACCCCCCTCAACTTTTCGAGAAAATTCTATTGGCGGTGTTTTTTGCGTAGGTTGGAGATTTCAAACAGCTCTCTAGGAGGCCCTGTTGGCCTAAATCAATTTCTGAATAGTCAGGTCGACGTAGTTTGACGAGCTCTACAACTTGGCTTTACCAGTTTTTTGAATTATTTCGAATTATTGTGAATTTTTGAAGTGCGTGTTTATTTACACACATTTCCCCCCTACGGGTTCCCTAAAACTCCTTCCCCCTGAGAGTTGAAAAGTCCGAATGTCAGTTAGATAAGAACACTGGTAAAATTAGAAAAAAAAAATTAATTTTTCCGTGAGTCGTTTTTTGGTATACAGTAAACGGTATCTGGTCTTTCTGAAACTGTTATATTTCTATAACCTATTTTTGGTTGGGACGCAATTCTTCAGGAATAAAAAATAGACTTTCCCCTTTAGAAACCATGTGACTAAATGTGTGATCATCGCATAATCTGTTGTTAATTGACAAAATTGTAACCTTCGAAGTTGTTGAGGATTTTTCCATAAAACTAAAGCACCTGACGGGCCTCAAAAATAAAGTATCATAAACTTTTTTCTACGATTGTAACTTTCAAAATTTTAAAATCGAAATTTAGGAGAAAAAAAAATTGAATAAAAAGTTCGACAAAAATCTAGACTCTTTTACAGGGTGAGGTAATATACATGCTAAGCCGTTTTTGGTTCGGAAGTGCGCTGAGCGAATATAAGTCACCAAAAAACGGCTTAGCATCTATATTACCTCACCCTGTACATATTTCACCCTGTGTATAACAAATTCCAAGCAAAAATCTATAATCTACAAATTTTAGGGAGGTGACCCAACGATTGTGGCCGATGCCGACGGTAACCTGTCGCTGTTTGAGGTGGAAAAGGTCGACAAGCTTGTCGACACGAATGGTGCCGGCGACGCTTTTGTCGGCGGTTTTTTGGCGGCAAAAATGCAAAACAAGCCGATTCCAGAGTGCGTCATGGCCGGGCACTGGGCGGCGAGCATCATTATTCAGCACCAGGGCTGTACGTTTCCGACCCTCTGTGACTACGAGTCCAGCGAAGACAGCAGTTAACCCAACGCCTTAACTCCTAGAAGCTAGCGCCCAAGCAGAAAAGAGACCATAGGAGAAAAAAGTGCCAGAATTCATCCGAATTATCATTTTTTATTATTTGTTGTTTTTATTATGTATATCCATTTGTTAATTTGGATCAACAATTAGATTAATTGACTACATTTTTTTTACCGCCGTCCACAAAACAAATATCCGACCTACTTTTTAGCTTCTTGTAAATATATAGGTTACTTCTGTCAATCCTCCTCGATATACTCTGTGGGTCAACCTTCCAGGGAAACATATGCGGACACTAGAGGTCACTGACATCATGTCAGTGTTTAATTTGAAATCCATGGAAGGGTAGTCTCCCTAGTATATTCATATTTTTGGTGCTATGACCTTAAGGACACCTGAACCCAAATAAGAAAGACGTACTCCTCAAATATATATATACTTATACACCTAGCCCAGTTATGTTAACACCATGTTTGCCGCAATTTTTCTGTTACGAATCGTAACTTACGATAACAATTTTGACGGAAATTTTTGACAAGGTAACATTTTGTGGCCCTTTTGAAGCAATTTTGTTGTTTAAATAACCAGGTAGGGTGTATAATTTTTTATTCATTAGACATAATTATTTCAATTTGAGCTCAGGAGTCGCGATGGGCCGCCTAAATACTTTAAAAAGGTATCTTCTTTTTCGTAACTGGGTTGCCTTTGGTACCTGTCATAATCGATTTTCACTTCTACAATTCTATCAAAATTTAGTGATTTTCGAAATTGGCGTCGTATTTTCTTTCGTAACCCAGAAATCTGCTTGCTTTAGTAGTGAAACAAAAGAGGGGGGTTATCAAACAGAATCGTCGATATTTTGAGGCGTCGTTTGATAGTTTGTTGATCCAGCTAGGGTTTGAAATTTTTGACTGATTTGTGTCTGTCTGGTCCTTAAGCGAAAATATAAGCGGTATTGTGCTTTATACAGTTGTACTTAAAATCAAAAAGTGGATTGTTATTATACAATCTAGTTTTGCGCCAAATTGACCAACTCACGTGCTAAATGGCGCACAAGCATCAATATTCGTCTATTGCGTATTTTTACTGTACCTTTGAATTTTGTCTGACTGATCATGGTATTTATTCTATCAATCATTTTTCGTGTCTGGCTGATCGTGTTTGTCCCATCGCTATGGGGGAGTGTGCTGTATGTCCTGTCTGTCAGACAGGGCAAGTTGATGAAATTTTTGACCGTGAACAAAGACAAAATCTGTCTGATTTCGAACCCTGGACAAACCCATAATTCAAATCTGGAATCGGGTTAGGAAACATTTACATTGTACTTTTAATTCAACTTTATTACTTTTTTATTCCAATGGTGTTGGAAAAAACGACATTATGTTTCATTTCAAAGGTCACTAAAGCTTTTCTCAATAAAAATTTATGTGAAAAACAATTTCTAAAAAAAAAAATTTCTTTGGGAAAATCTATCGTGCCTTACATTACTAGACTGTTTCTTGAAAGTTCCATAAAAGGGTGGTACCCTAAGTTTGATCATTTTTGAAAAAAAACAAATATACCAAAAAATCAAGAACAAACATTTTTTTTCTCTATGTTGTACAGTCTGAATGAATAGAGTTTACCGCGTTTTCATCATTTGGTTGATGAAAAAAAGTTTTTGTCGGTGCAGGCAACTTACCCAAAATATCTAGAAACAAAACTGATTAAAAACGCGGGAAAATGTATTCATTTAGATACAAAAAAGCACTTATCGAACTTTTTCGGAAAAAAAGAGTTCCGTTATAAAAAAAAACGAAAAAATCACTCACTAGACTAAAATAATTCCCAAGATCATCCTACACAGACTGCGAAATGTGTGCTTATAAATTTCTGCGAGTTTTTTTTTCATATTCTAGAAAATGTTGATCTCAACAAAAGTCACTAAAAAAAAAATTCTCACGGAATAATTTGTGGATAATTTTTGTCAACACTCGGGCAAATAGAAATGTTTAGAAGCCGATAGGTAAACAATATTCTTCCTTCTTTGCTTCTTTTTTTTTGTTTAACTTCAATCGGTTTCTGTCTGACAGAAATTGATTTGTCTGACTCAGTAAGACGTTACTGTTTCACTTATCAAAACCACTTTATTATACGTTAATAAATTGTTTGGTTTTTTAAAATTTGACTCTCATTACGACATAGCATAATCACGGATTTGAGTTAAATTTTTGGGCGTAAATTTTTGGTAAACTTTTTTTCGTACAATACAATGTTGGCCCCTTAACTCTCAGGGGGAAGGAGTTTTTGGGAACCCAAAGGAGGAAAATGCGTGTAAATACACACGCACTTAAAAAATTCACAATAATTCGCAATTATTCAAAGAAACTGGTAAAGCCAAACTCGTCAAACTCCGTCGATCTGATTATTCAGAAGTTGATTTGGGCCACCAGGGCCCCCTAGAGAGCTGTTTGAAATCTCCAACCTACGCAAAAAACACCGTCAATCGAATTTTCTCGAAAAGTTGAGGGGGTCAGCAAAACCCGTTTTTCCCTACGGGGTCTCCATATGCCTTAAATTGACCAAAAAACCAGTTGCGTGTCTATTTACACGCACTTCCCCTTGGGAGTTAAGATATCCTACAAATAAAGAACAACAAAAAATTTTTACTCAAATTCGTGATTGCACAGTTATAAAGGTAAGATAACCCCTCAGATGGTGTATTTAGTCATAAGGCTGTTCATTTTAACTCTCAAGAGTCACAGGAGTTCTCATAACCCGTAGGTGTCACATTGTTACGATCGTCACAAAACCCCGTTGTGACTGTTTTTAAAGTAAAAAATTCGTTGCAAAAAGCGTTTTATGGGGTATTCAAACATGCTGAATCGAACTAGACTAATACAAAATTAACCAGATGTCTCCAAAGTCATCTCAGGAAGATTTTTGAAGAAAAATTGAGAAAAAAAAAATTTCCAATTTTTGGTCCAAAATTTTCCCATGGAATTTGGTTTGACCCGTCTATCAGCGATTTTTGATTTGAACCCGTTTTCATGAGATATAAGGCGAATAGGCCGCTTTGTGACGATCGTCACAATGTGACCCCTGCGAGTTAACAATTTAACAATTTATATGAACTCGTGCAAATATGTATTAGAAGNAACCTCGTCCCAAAAAATGTGCACAAGTGGAGAGTCTTTTGATCCAACTTGGGTCTGAAAAACGTGCACAACTAGGCAGTCTTGTAAAATTTCCTGAAAAAGTGCACAACTGGGCAGTCGTGCACAACTGGAGGGTGCACAACTGGAAGGTCGGGACTGTAGTTGTCTTTTTTCGAAATACACCCGAGTTTCTCGAAAAACTCAGGTGTATTGGAGTTTCTCGAGAAACTCAGGTGTATTTGACATTTCTTTCCAGTTTCACGAGAAACTCAAGTACACCCGAGTTAACCCGATCCCTGATTTACTCACTCGAAATTTATCATAACGTTGTGGTTTCAACATATTTTGACAAAAGAATATGTCGAAAATTTTCTGTCTGAATAATGAAAAATATTGTAAGCGTAACAAAAAAAGGAAGAAATTCTTATCTGTTTTTTCGCGTTGTTATGGTTACGCGGCTAATCAAAATTGGCAGCGCCAGACAGGGTATTACGCTTACAATATTTTTTGTCCACGAATGAGGTGGAGAGGTAAGTTAAGAGCTTGAAACGAAAAAAAAGTACAGTCATGACCAGGGCTCGGCAACAGCCAGCTGGCCTTCCCAGTTCAAGTGAACTGCCCTGGGCAGTTCGTGAACTGGGCAGCCGAGGCGAGCACAGCTCCTCAAAATTTTGAACCTCGACAGCGCAGCCGAGCGCAGCTCATTAAAATTTTTGATCTCGAAGTGCAGCCGAGCGCAGCTCATTTCAATTTCGGAGCTCGATTTTTTTTCGAGCCCGAGAGGACAGCCCAGTACAGCTCATTTTTTTTCTGACTTATGCCGACCCCTGGTCATGACTCTCAATGCGGACGCTTTTTGTTAACAAAAAAGTAGCCGACAGTGAAAAAAATGGACACTTAATGGCAATTCAAAAAATGGACACTTAATGGCAATTCACCCCAATACGGACGCTATTTTCGAGAATCAAAAACGTCCGTATTATAAGTAGGGACTGTAGTTCGAACCTTAGACAATTGACATCTGATTTCGAGCCCTAAGCTGGATAATGTTGTTTGGTCACCTCTAATGAGCGCAGCGTAAAGCGTGCGATAAGCGAGACCAAAAGCCAACTCGTCCTCAGTCAATTCGATTCCCTGCGTTTCGGCTTCTCCAAAAAAATACGCCTGACCCACAATATGACACGACTTGTTTTCGCCGCGCATGTAACAATCGCGCATTTGGGGTAAAAATGGTTTCAGTTGACCTTTTGTACCAGTTGCACCCGCATCCGGTCCCGGGTAGCCAACCATTAATTGTGTAGCAAATATCTAAAACAAATTATTTATAATGCACCGGGTGCGTAGTTATCGGGTAAGTTTCGCGACAAAAACCGCCCGATCATTGCGTAGGGTGCCCTATAATTGCGCAGGACGTAGGCGGAATAGGGAAAAAAGATGCACACAAAATCGCCCGATAACAGCACGAGCGGGGAATTGCGCAATACGAAATTGTCATTAGCCAATGACAGACCTGTCCGATGACAGCACAAGTGGCGAATTGCGTAATACCAAACTGTCATTAGCCAATGACAGACCTGCCCGATAACAGCACGAACGGCGAATTGTGTAATACAGTCCTTAATTCCATAACGGCCGTTTTCGGTTCGCGAAAAAAGCGGCCGTTATGGGGTAAACGGCCGTTTTTGAGGTAAAAAGCGGCCGTTATGGAATAAACGGACGAATTTGGAGGAAAAAGGCGTTCATTAAGGGAAAAACGGCCGTTATGAAAGTGCTCCGTATGGAATCAAGGACTGTACCAAATTGTCATTATAAACCGGCCGGGAAATTTTAAGATTCGATAATATTATGGGTAATACGTACATTAAGGTTATCGCCGATATAATTTTGCATAAAGTGTTTTGTACTGCATGTCCAGATGAGACTTGTGATTAATTTTTCCATGGCGTCTTTACATTCGGTGAACATCATGCCAGCTTCGGCGTCAATCTCACACCCTAGCTGGTCCAACCCGTTATAAGTCGGGGGCGTTTCGCTACGTGACACGAACCATTGGTCCATGATACCATTATGCGCCAAGTATGGGACGACAATATCTTCGGTACCCTCAATCCAAATAGCATCGTAGGTTTCGTTACCGAAAATGAGCCGCATCAACGTTTCGGATCCAAACAAACTTTCCGTCATTGATCGCGCTTCGTTTCGCCCGTTTTCATGAATATAGAAATCCGCGGCTCCAAGCTTGTTTTCAATATCCGAACCTTTACCCGACTTCGAAATACTAATTTCGGAGAAAATTTCCGTGATTGTTCAAAAAAGAATTATAAACAGCGCGGTGAGTTGTTTGCGTGGCTAAAGGACGCTAGCCAATAGGAGGCGCCTACAAAAAAGCATGAGCCAATAGGCGCGCTTATAATTCAGTTACAGATGCTCCTACGGCGCTGGCGTCTGTAACTGCTTAGTACGGGGTGAGGTAATATAGATGCTAAGCCGTTTTTGGTGACTTATATTCGCTCAGCGCACTCGCGAACCAAAAACGGCTTAGCATCCATATTACTTCACCCTGTATAAACTAAACTGGATTTTAGCATTTACCGGATATTTTTTTCAGAAACTAAAGTATAGGTAGAAAGT
>SCLG01000131.1:40834-53884 GCA_004367875.1 Oikopleura albicans
GTCGGCATCGGCAACAATCGTTGGGTCACCTCCATAAAATTTGTAGATTATAGATTTTTGCTTGGAATTTGTTATACACAGGGTGAAATATGTACAGGGTGAGGTAATATAGATGCTAAGCCGTTTTTGGTGACTTATATTCGCTCAGCGCACTCGCGAACCAAAAACGGCTTAGCATCCATATTACTTCACCCTGTATAAACTAAACTGGATTTTAGCATTTACCGGATATTTTTTTCAGAAACTAAACAAGTATAGGTAGAAAGTGAGTACAACACTTACTCATTTATCGGACGTTTTCAGTTCTCGAAAATAGCGTCCGAAAAAGGAGCACCGTCACAAAAAAGGACCATATTTCTATTAGAATGGCCCCATTTTCGCCGAAAAAACGATAAACGAGCAATCGTCTGAATTTAACTTGTTAAACTGAAAATGAATCTTGTTAAGTTAACTCCCAGGGGGTTTTCAGGTCATTAAAAGTATTAATTACAGAGTCTCTGTAACACAGATATACCAATGGGTGTACATAACCACACTTTTCCGCCTACGGGTTACCATTTCATCGTTTCCCCTTGGGAGTTAGGGATGGTTAGGTTTTTGGAATATTTATATTTGTTTTAGTTTGATTTTTTTTTTAATTTCGGGAAACAATTCTTAAAAAAATACATTCAAATTCAAAAATGAAAGAAATCACCCATCAAATTGTAAACGTTAGAAAAAAAAGGAGAAATTCTTATTTGTTTTTTCGCGTTGTTATGGTGCCGCGGCCAATCAAAATTGGCAGCGCGAGACAATTAAGGTGATACACAATGGTATCTACTCATCCTTAAATGAATTTTGGTAATTTAGTTAAATTTTGGAACAAACTAAGCAACATCTAATGTGAATAAGGCGATTAGCAACACGGGTGAAATGGTCAACTTTTCCTAATAAATTGTCAATATCTAAAGTCTATCCTTTGGCGTGTAAAAGAGTAAGTGGATCATCGAGTACCGTTATTCCGTCAATATTCGGACCAAAAGCGCCTTCAATTTGACTGAATAATCCCTTGGTCAACGAAAATTGCGCGAATAATAAGCCGACGTGATCTGCAACGACACCAAGCGTCTCAATCGGGACACCCTGAAGGCACGTTAGCAAATCCCCGGTGACCAAGTCGGTCGTGAATGTTTCAGCTGTAGATAGACTGTCCAAATGAAAAATATAAGTTTTTGTTTTTATAACGTTCTAGAATAGTACTTTGCAACATTACGGCATTTATATGCGAGCGCCGTCAGTCTAGCCATTATGTACTCCAAGGGGTATTTCCCCTCAAAAATGTTTGATCTGGTTAAAAAATGATATAAAAGTTGAATACACAGGGTGCGCCGTTATGTTTAACCCAGTTATATTTCAGTTTTTCCGCCCACGCTGTTATGTTTTACTTTTTTAAGAGAATATTTTTCGCTTATACATATCTTTACATGTTATGCCCTACGCTGTTATGTTTCCCTTTTTCCCGCTCGGGCCATTATATTTCACTGTTTTTTTCTTTAAACATAACGGCCCACCCTGTGTGATAATGTGGTACAAATTCCGTACCACAGGACCCATTTGGGCTGTTTTTGGACCGGTCCGTCATGTTTTGATCATGTTGTGACCGGTCACTCAGTGACCGGCGGTCAGTTTGTGATGTCTAATAAAACATGGGTTAAATAGAATGAACTCAACTCGCAATTTGATTTTTCCGGTGCCGAGTTTCGGTCCCTCGGTTCATACCGGTTAAACCTAAAAAACATTTGACAGCCTAGCTGTGGAGCAGCCCAAGACAACAGCCATCGAGCTATAAACTTGCGACGCTTCAGCTGCACTCCACCATTTTATATTGGGCGGGCCAATGACGAGAACATTTTTGAAAAAAGCGTGGGAGTCAACATGCGACAAATGGTATAAGACAGAGTACCCACCCGCACTGCCACCGCCAAGAGTGATTTCCGCACTGTTCCCGTTAAACTTGCCAATATTCTCGTGAATGAATTGAAGACCCATGCGTTGGTCGAGAAAACCGAAACCAGTTTGGGCATTACCACCGACCTCGGCATCGAACCACCAATTACCAAATGGACCCAGCCGGTAGTTCATTTTGGCAACAATAATGTCTTGCTCGTCGACGAGATGAGACGGGTCTTTTTTAAGTTGACAATTATAATGTCGAATTAAAAAAAAATTACTATGAGGGGCTGTACTGCAGAGTAATTAAAAAAATTATCATTTGTAAAAACGTTGCCTTTAAACTTTTAAGATAACATTATTAGCGTGAGGTTAACATATACTGCGTGGTCCAACAAGGAATCTGGGCAAATTTTCGCGCGCAGTTTTATTCACCAAGTGGACCGTTATGTTACAACCCATTATGTTACAATTTTTCCCGTTCGTCCCGTTATATTTTAATATTTTTGCAAAAAATTTCCACCAATATCGCCCACGCACTACGCCGTTATGTTACAATTTAAAAAACACGTATTGCGCAATATTTTCGAGTTACGTAATCACTACTTTCTGTTATGTTACAATTTGTACAAAAACACGTATTGCGCAATATTAAGAATGTAAAGTAACTCTCAAAACTTATGAATCACAATTCTGATTAATCAACCTGAAACCTTCGTATATAACATCTACACCGCCATAATTGAAAGTACCTCCGTGAATCCAGCTGAGAACGCGTCTCATATCAGCTTCGTTAGCTAGTGCGTCCTTCTTGACGTAAATATTAATATATAAACAATCTTCGGAGGTTTCGGTGGATGTTGGTAAACTTTCAGAGCCAGTATCGACCGGACCTGCACCAGCACATGTTTTACCACCAATGGATAAATCGGCAATCTCGTCGAAACTGGTGACAGCCACGGGTCGTTCAAATCGATTTGAATTTGCAAACTTAAGGCCCACGAACTTTACCACATTTGTGTATTTGGCATCCTCGAGGGCAATGGCACGGGACATGCCGAAAACTGTGCCGGCTGCCAAATCATAAATGCATCGCCCCTTGAAACAGGTGCCCGAATCGCATGCGGCTAAGGAGCCATCGACCGCGCCTTTGTTAACATAAAGGCCAAGTTTCGTTTCTGTAATAGGGTTATGCTCGGATTATACCTACTCTGGTTGCTAACGTTCATTTCAAACCAGTACAGGGTGAGGTAATATAGATGCAAAGCCGTTTTTTGGTGACTTATATTCGCTGAGCGCACTTGCGAACCAAAAACGGCTTACCATCTATATTACCTCACCCTGTAGATACGAACTATTAGAGTTATTGTGTATGCATAAACTTGACTCATGAGCTATGTTAACTCTCAAGGGGAAGGGGAAATTATATCGTCGTACTAATTATGACACAAACATAGTTAACTGATCAAACCCCAAACGAATGCGCCAAATTTTTTTTTCAACTTCTTAATTGTCTTTGCGCATTTTGTTATTGACGGGTCGAAATAGGCGTCGACAAAATCGCTCAAGATTGTACCGCCCTCATTGATTCCCTGAAAATAGGCTGTCCAAGCTCGAAAGTAAAAACTAATTTTTCAAATCAAAACAGCTAAATTTCAGTCAAGGCCGTGGTAGCCGAAGTAAGGCCAGCTCATTGGAGCTTAGCAGTCCGAAATGGGCTAAAATTTAGCTGACAATAAAAAATTGGAATTTGTGAAAAAAACTTTCGGTCAATTTCAGAGCCCTTTTTTGGAATTTTTTTAGTGCTTTGCTCTAGTGTGAATTGTTAAGGTTTAAAAAGTTTGGACAGGGTACCTGAACAGCACAAGGAGCAACTGACGGTGGCGTAAAGTCCGGTGTCTCAATCAAACATCCCAGTTTCTCGGCCTTTGCCATAAATGTATCAGCCTTTTTCATCGGTTTGAGCGCTTTACGTTTAATTTTTTCAGGTTTCCCGGCATTTTGAAAGTGAGTATCAATGAGGTCCTCAAAGAATACCTTAATTGATTGCAAATCTTTAAATAGTGTCACAAACAATTTTTTCAAAAAAAATTCCAACTCGAACCCACGCTTTTGCGCAGGCGTAACGGGAATGAAGAGCTATTTTCAAATCCAATTTAGTAACCCTATAACTTATAGGTTATAAGAATGGGTCTGGTGTATCATATCGTCTATGTACTAGTAATAGTGATAAATTTTTCAAGATCTTAGGAAATTTTTGAGCAAAAAAAATTATCGTTTTATTTTCTAATGTGACCAATTTTATTGTGGTAATTATTTCTGTTTACACATACATAATATTATGTTTATAAATATACAATTTTTGCAAATATTAAATACACCACCTGCGCCGTTATCGGGTCAACATTTTGAGGAAGAATTGTGACCTGATAACGGGTTTTGACCCGATAACGGCGCAGGGCGTAGGCGGATTGTCTGGAAATTTTTGACCCGATAACGGTCAACCCGATAACGGTCTCTATTTCACATTTATGCACTCTTAATTGATTTTTTATATAAAAAATGATGTAAAAACTTGCCTTTAAAATATTTCGAAAAATAGAGAAAAGCTTTTTAAAGATCGAGACCGTCTCGACGAGACGTCTACAAATTCAAATATTAGGTTAAAACAAATACAGAAAAAGGATTCATACGTATTTTAATGACAATTTTTTTGACCCGATAAAGGGTGACCCGAAAACGGCGCAGTGCGTAGGTGGGGTGGCTGGAAAATTTTTAGTCAAAATTTTGACCCGACAACTGGTTTTGACCCGATACAAGGTGACTCGATAACGGCGCAAGTGGTGTATAATAAATACTAATTTATAAATAATTTAAGCCAGCATCTGACTATTCAGAAACTGATTTGGGCCACCAGGACCCCCTAGAGAGCTGTTTGAAATCTTCAACCTACGCAAAAACACCGTCAATCGAATTTTCTCGAAAAGTTGATGGGGTCACCAATACCCGTTTTGACCTACGGGGCCTCCATATGCTTTAAATCGAGGAAAAAACAGTTGCGTGTCTATTTATACGCACTCCCCCCCTGGGAGTTAAGGAAGTTGGATTTAAATTTGAAAAAAAGATGAAAACATTTTCCGACAAATTATATTCATCCAAATGTTATCACGACCCGGATTTATTGTTTACTATCTCTGACACCAGTGAGTCCTGCATTATCAAAATTAATTTTGCTGACTGGCTTTCGATTCGGTCCATTTTTATTTTTTCCTCGTTCTGAATCTTCTTTGGTTGCTATAAGTGTCAAGAGATAAAAAGACAAAACAATCATTTTGTTTTGTCAGAAGAAAATAAAAAACTGTCGACTCTGAACTTTATAACAGAAATTGATGCGTTGAGAGATTAATTATAAACCACGTAGTAATTTTTTTAAAATAAATTATTTCTTGGAAGTGTGTAAACAAACGGGAAACTTAGATAGGTTGACCTCGAATTGCTTGACATAACCAACGCGTCCTGAATTGCGTGACATAACTGTTATTTATTTAAGGTCGACGACCGCACTTACTCCGGATAATTATGCCCGTTCTTTTTTAACATTGCGATGGTTTACCACTTATGAAGACAGTACATCAAAATGACCGAAAATTGTAAATCTTCAATCCAGATTAACCCCGATGCGCCGATGCTATACATGGTGTGCGATTTTACATCTTTATCACTCTCAGGGTTAAACCACTTTCTGAAGTGGTCGGTTTGGTTTGACCAGATAAATTAGATGGCCTTTGACTTTCTAAAACGAGAACCAAAACACTATTTTGATACAGTAGGTACCTCGAAATTGGGCCATCTAGGCGAGCCATTTTGCGCTGTTTTTCAGAAAAAAAGCTTTCCTCCCAAATAAAATCATGCGTAGTGGATAAATTGTTCGTTTTTATTGGAAGATCGATTATTAGAAAAAAAATTGTACGTTCGAGAGCTTAAATTTAATACACCGCCTGAGGGTTTATCAGGCCACTTTCGTCTTTCAAAAACGGCCTGATAAACCCTCAGACGGCCTGATAAACCCCAAAGGCGTAGGCGAAATAGCTGGAAAATGTGAAAAACAAGATGGTTTATTGTGTCAAAAAAATATTTTGGCCACATGTGGCCACATTGTGGAGTAAGTAAAAAACATTTTAAACAAATTGGAAGTTCGAACACGGAAGAGTTTAGGTCATGGTATGCTTAGGGGCGTATCTAAACTCCGCAAGGCCCTGAATAACCCTTTTGTCTGTAATTCTTGGGACATTTTTTCATAAATGTTTACGAAAAATAACATGTTTAAATCTGGCTCAGTTTAGACATATTGAATCGAAATTGTCAAATTACTGTCAACTTAACGGATATCGTAATAACGGCACGTTGGGCGAGTTTGTCTTTATAAAGCGCAATAGGTTCAACTTTTGTTGTTGTTTTTCCGATGAGAAAAGAAACAATATTATGCTTGGTACTTTTAAGCGTTGTATATGCTCAACAAGGTTTATTTTTTTTCGTTGAATACTTAATTGAATAAAGACAATAAAAATTGTTTAATTAAAAGAGAAATATAAACAAATTGCAGCTTAATTGTTGAGAATTTTAACTTGAGTAAGAGAAAAAATGAAATAACCATCAATTTTTTTGAAAAAAAAGATGTTTTGGCCCATCGACGTAAAATTAAAAAGTGGATTGTAGTGGGTTAATCCAGTTTTGACTCAAGTTCACCCTGCGACGTGTTAAATTTGATTTAAGGCCTCCAAATGGGCCATTTTTTTGGTCACGCTAAAAGTGCCTTATTTGATTTTTTTACTTTTTTTTTGCTTAAAATATGGTGGTTATGGCTTATGTTTTTTCTTTTAGTTGATAGTAACTTTAATGGAAACCAAGTTGGCAATTTTGAAATTTTTATGAAAAAATGAAAAAATTGATTAAAAAGTTATTTGCATTTTTTTTAACGAAGATATAAACAAAACGAACTAAAGGAATCCTCTGTTTATAAACGATGTTGATTCATTTTTCAGGATTCACTCCCGATTTCAGCAGTCGACCTGTTGATGGGCGAGAGGAGTGTACTTTAGAGCATCATTATAGTGAAGATTACATTTGTGACGAGCCATGGAATACCCCGGCTAACGACATTAGATATGAAGATTAGAGTCGCAAATAAATTTAATCGGTCTCCAAAGAAGCCATGTTTTTAAGAAATTACAAATGTAGTGTCCGAGGAACACCTTAATTGTGTCGCGCTGCCTATGTTGATTGGGCGCGTTACCATGGCAACGCGAAACAACCGAAAATTGCGCAAAGCCGCGCAAATTATGATATTAACTCTCAGGGGAAAGAGTTTTTTGGAACCCGTAGGGGGAAATGCGTGTTTATATAAAAATTCACAATAATTCGCAATAATTCAACAAAAAAACTGGCAAAACCAAGCAGTAGAGCTCGTCAAATTTCGTCGATCTGACTAGTCAAAAATTGATTTGGGCCACTAGGGCCCCCTAGAGAGCTGTTTGAAATCTCTAACCTACGCAAAAAAAAATATAGTCAATGTGATTTTTTCGAAAAGTTGAGGAGAAGGGGGTCAGCAATACGATTTTGCCTAACGGGGTCTCCATATGCCTTAAATCGACGAAAAAAACAAATTGTGTGTCTATATAAACGCACTTCCCCCTAGGAGTTAAATCGTTTATTGGCTGGATGGTTAATTGTGCACCCTGTGTATATTAACATATTAGCTTATACTACACCACCTAACACGTTATGTTAACACACATTATGTTAACAAAACTACATTATGTTAACACTTTTTGGGATTTGATTAACTTCGATTTCCAATTGTTTAACCAAACTCCCTACCACATTATGTTAACAAAATAACATTATATTAACAGTTTTTGACGTTAAATGGTGTTAACATAACGTGTTAGGTGGTGTATTTTATTTTGTGTAATTCGATTATTGCTACCCATGTACAGATTCAAGTCGTCGGACTGCCGACATCGACTACTGTGCAAAATTGTGCGCCGATTTGGTTCCGAACAAATGGTACCTAGACCAGGGCCTGACTAAATGCGAATATTTTACCGTCAGTGTACAAGGCGGATATTGTCTGTTACATGTTGGAACCACTTGTACCCTCAGAGAGCAAGGAGAGTTCGATTATGACAATGTTGGCGTCTATCGAGTATCTTGCGGTAAGAAGCAAAACTTTTTTAGAAATAAAATTTACTCAAAATTTGGTCAAAGGTCATAAGTTATGACTCATAAGTTATGACTCATAAGTTCTGACTCATAAGTTCTGACTCATAAGTTCTGACTCATAAGTTCTGACTAATCAGTTCTGACTCATAAGTTCTGACTCATAAGTTCTGACTCATAAGTTCTGACTCATAAGTTCTGACTCATAAGATCTGACTCATAAGTTATGACTCATAAGTTATGACTCATAAGTTATGACTCATAACATTTTCCACTTGAAGAAAAATGGAGGCATCGAACTCGCGGTCTTTCGGACAAAAAGTTTTTTAACGAAAATTTTTACTCGAAGAAAGAAAATTTGTTTGAACGAAAACATTTTTTCGGCAAATTGCTCACGTTTCGGCAAATTGCTCACGTTTCGGCAAATTGCTCACTTTTCGGACAAAAGGTTTATCAGAGAAATGGTTTTCTTGCAGAAATAATAAAGAATTTCTGATCTATCTCATGCGATGTACGAGAAAACGTTTTTTGGGAGACAAAAATTTTTTCGATGAAACTTTTCCGAAAAACATTTTCATTGTATACATTATTCTGAAAAACGCGTTTTTTTTGTTTGAAATTTTCTAGCGTTTTAACTTTTGAACTTATCAATTAACTTTTGATATTCAAGTCGAAAATGTGAAGCTGGAAATCGAACAGCCGGATTATGGTCAATACAAATGGGGTTCTTTATACTATTGTAATTCTGAAAGCTCATCAACTATAACATGGAGTGAATGGATGGATCGAAACAGCGGAGGGGCTGTAGATAATGAAAGATTTGTCGACGGCCATTTTAATGACGTTCAAACGTCCGACAAATGCCTCAAACCGATCGCGGTCCAAGCTCGCATTAAAGCCAGGGGTTAAATATCTCAACTTGGTTCAAAAGAGTTCCGAGTTTAAATTTGAAGTTACGTACTGGTGTTGGTAATGAATTTGTCACTGATCTGAACGGGACTCGTCAGTATACGTAGACGACGATTCCCGTTCAGCTCGGTGATAAACTTATTACCCACACCAGTATCAGGCTCTGTGGCATTCAAAACGGAACTTGTTTTCGGTATTATGTATTATCACCCTATTATAAGGTTCCGAGTTCAACTTTGCACCAACCAATGGGGTTAAAATCGATTTTGGGTGGAATGGAATTTTATGTGAAGCCGACACAAAACAGTGTCCAGATTTTAAGGTCCGAATGTGTTGTCATAGGGACGATGAAATGCCAGAGTGGACCGAATGGACCGATGACCAACCGTGCACTGTTACCTGTGGGGGCGGATTCCGGTCGGAGAAAAGATGGTGCAAAGGGCGACAAATGGGTCGTGGAGATATTTATGGGACTCCAGGGGAAGCAAACTGTCTTGCAGACCATACACCAAAGTCAGAGTAACAAAGTTATGCTATGAGCATATGACCTAATTCGTTAACTTCCAGGGGGAAGGAGTTTTTTGGAACCCATAGGGGGAAAATGTGTGTATATAAACACGCACTTAGAAAATTCACAATAATTCGCAATAATTCAAAAAACTGGTAAAACCAAGTTGTAGAGTTTGTCAAACTACGTCGATCTGACTATTTAGAAAATGATTTGGGCCACCAGGGCCCCCTTGAGAGCTGTTTGAAATCTCCAACCTACGCAAAAAATACCGTCAATGTAATCTTTTCGAAAAGTTGAGGAGGGGTCAGCAATATCCCTTTTGCCCTACGGGGCCTCCATATGCCTTAAATCGACGAAAAAAACCAAACAAGTTGTGTGTCTAAATACACGCACTTCCCCCTGGGAGTTAACCTAGTTTTTTTTTAATTCGAGAAAATTTATGAAAAATGTCTCTTTTTATCTATTAATTAAAAAAAAAAAATTAAAAAAAGATTTAAAAAGATTTAAAAAAAAAATATCTCAGGACAATTTTCAAATTGTAGGCGTGAACACATGGCATAACCCATACAATTTTGTAGGGGACCTGTACAATAAACCTTCACAATGCGCAGTTATCGGAGACCCTTAGTAGTTATTCCCCTTACGCTAAACGCAATTATCCGGTGCTTTGCGTGGTTATCTTACTACTTTTTGGACCAAAACGTTTCGAGATTTCCAATTAGTAAATCAAACGACAGGATGTGTAATCTCACCAAAGTTGGGTTATATTACTATTTTTTAGCGTTAATAAAGGTTAGATAACCCGTCAGGTAGTGCATCTTAGTCAAATATAACAACAATTTTTCACTCTACCGAAAGTCTGCAGAGGAGAGTTTAGTTTACCGTCGATTCGAGTGTGGTACCAACAGATGCCCCGTTAAGTTATATGACGGGAATGATGTATGCGGTGAAGATTATAACGAATGGACCGAATGGGTTAATGAAAATCGGCCGGATTCTATTGGTGATCAAGAGCGACGCCCCGCATCCTGCAAAAACCCAATTGCCGTCCATGGCAAAGCTGTGCAATATTTTGGTGAAAAGTATGAGCGATCATACGACACGGTTGTTCAGCTCACGGTTCAAAATTGTGATCTTTTAAAGATCCCTAATAGGGACTAAAAGACGACAATAAACATGGCGTAAGGCTTTAAGCCATTTATTCGTAGTAAATTGTTACGAAATGACGTCATCGTAACAATTTTCTTTGATACACTGTAATTACAGTTCAACCGCATTGTTCAGAATTTGAACACTGTACAACTTATAATAATCAGCATAAAACCTTCATTTTACATAAAAGAAAAAAAAAATTTGTCTTCGACAAAAAGTATTTTGACCATTCGACGTAAAATTAAAAAATGGATTGTAGTAAGCTAATCCAGTTTTGGCCCAAGTTCACCCTTTCACGTGATAAATTTGATTTAAGGCCTCCAAATGGGATAAAAATATTTCTTTTGTATTTTAAAATGTCATTTTAAATATAAAAAGGTGCATTTCGCAACTCAAAAACTCAAACTTTTTTTTGTATTTTTGTTCTACATTTACTAACCGAAATACGAAAATTTTTCGAACCGTCTTTCAGGAAGTTACTTTCAATTATGACGGAATAAGTTGCCGGATTTCCGATCAGAAGAAGTGGGGATGGGATATGTGCTCAGATTATATGATTCGTTTCTGCTGTAACGGTATAATCACTATCTTATGTAGACGAACTTGTTATTATTATTAGCATTAACTATCAGGGGGAAGGAGTTTTTGGGAACCCTTAGGCGGAAATGTGTGTTTATATTAAGTTAAAAAATTCACAATAATTCGCAATAATGCAAAAAAACTGGTAAAGCCAAGTTGTAGAGCTAGTCAAACTACGTCGATCTGACTATTCAGAAATCGATATCGGCCACAAGGGCCCCCTAGAGAGCTGTTTGAAATCTCCAACCTACGCAAAAAAAACTACCGTCAATCGAATTTTCTCGAAAAGTTGAGGGCAATACCCGTTTTGCCCTACGGGGCCTCCATATGCCTTAAATCGACGAAAAACAAAATTGCGTGTCTATATTATAGACTATATTATAGACTATATAATAGAATATATTAAGACTATATAGACGCACTTCCCCCTGGGAGTAAAAAAAATTTTTTTTTTGAAAATCAATGAAATAATAAAAATTTGCGCGATAATTTTTTTTTCTTTTTTTACGGAAAAACGTTCTTCAAAATAGCAGAAAAATAGTTAAAATTATTCAGATGGCTGCGAGAAAAGCGGAAACGTCCCGTGGGTCCGTTGGCGTGTGGGATTAATTTGGGGACACCCTAATCCGGATGAGAAAATGCTACTTTGGGTGTCGGATAAACATGAACTTTACGAAGATTCAGGTGCCTCAAACATGGCCGACTGCGCAAAAAGATGCTCTCAAACCGGTGGATGCTATCGGTTTCACCTGGCGGATGACGGTACATGCTCGCTAATTTTGGGCACACACCCTGTACGAATTTGTGCCCAGACCAACCATTGGTGTCGCATTCACGCCGGTGTGGAAAAACCGGGCAGAAGTGAGTACTTTTACCGGGATAATGGGATTCCAGAAAAAACATCTTTTGGAGATTTGGGACATATGGCGATCCACTGTCCAAATAAAATAATGTGCAAAGACTATGAGGTCAGGTCAGCTTAAGTTTGAAACGATAGGATGGTATTGGTACATACCAGTAGTTAAAATTTACTGTTAACTCTCAAGGGTCACAGGTGTTGTCATAACCCATAGAGGTCACACTGTGACGATCATCACAAAACCCCGTTATGATTGTTTTTGAAGTAAAAAAATACTTCGCAAATAGTGTTTTATGGGGTATACAAACATGCTGAATCCAACTAGACCAATAAAAATTAGCCGGATGTATCCAAAGTCATCTCAGGAAGATTAAAAAAAAATTGTGAGAAAAAAAAAATTTCCGATTTTTGTTCCAAAAATTTTCTCCATGGAATTTGGTTTGACCGGTCTATCAGCGATTTTTCATTGGAGTCCGTTTTCGTGAGGTATGAGGCGAATAGGCCGCTTTGTGACTATCGTCACAATGTGCCCCCTGGGAGTTAACTAATTTAGCTTAATATCATATGAAGTTATCATCAGTTAGTGAGAAAAAACGAAAGCTAAAACAAAGGACACGAGTGACTGGTATAACCGGTTTGAACTCTTAAACGACGAACAAATAGATGATTACATAGAAAGAATGGCGCGATATAATGAAGGAGAAATCAACACCTGGAAGTTCAAAGAGACCGACTACAGTTTTGAATCTAGAATAACAATTTTGAGAAAAACATACCGAGACGGAAAAACAGCGCCCGATCGATGTGGTTATCGCAGAGTCCAGGGATCGAAATAACATTAACTCTCAGGGGGAAGGAGTTTTTGGGAAGCCGTAGGAGGAAAATGTTTGTA
>SCLG01000131.1:54673-87922 GCA_004367875.1 Oikopleura albicans
CCTTGGTTAGACTGTGATGGTAATGATGCACCGAAGGGGTTCTACTGGGTTAAATTTATAACAATAAGATATCACCGATACAAGTGTACTCACCCAGCATTTAGAAATATTTATACCGATCGAAGACGACGCAGATCGGAGGCTGAGTCAGACATTCTAGAAGAAATAAACTCCTCAATAGATCATTTTGTCCAGGAATGTTTTTTGTTATTTTCGATCATAAAACAACATTTATATATAGACCCCTGCGCTGTTATCTTGCAGATTTTCCGATTGACTATGTTGCAAGATAACAGCGCAGATTTGTTGAAGATTCACCCGTCCACGCCTTTACAAAATAGAAAACACAAAAAAAGACTTTTAAACAAAACCTAATTATTCCTGACGGAAGTGTTTTGGACCAATCAACAACAACAGAAACAAAAATTTTGGAGAAAAATGTGGAAGGAAGTGCAGTTGCTACCTGCGGGGCAAATGAGTGTACGTGTGTTGAGGGGTTCAAACTGGATGAGGGAGAAAACTGTGTTGACGTTGACGAATGCGTTGACAATCCATGTCCCGAAAATTCATTTTGTAAAAATAATGATGGTTCTTATTCGTGTGACTGTAATGTTGGATACGAAATGGATGACGAGTCAAATATGTGTCAACTTTTACCCGAACCAACTCAACCGTCAGTTGCTCAAGGTTACGTTTTTTCTATATCTTACAGGGGTCGTCAAGTAAGGGTATGTCAATTTTTATGATGAATTGAAAATGTTTAGAAGCAAAATGTGGTAGGCTGTTTGTTGAGGGACAACCAGACTCGGGCTGTTTTGCAATCGAAGATGACAAGTGTGTTTTGGCCAATCCGAGTTGCGTTAACCTCCAGTGTTCCGCTAACAGTATGTCATTGGCAATTCGGGCCGATGCTTTTGGAACATTGAAACTTCATAAGGATAACTCCCAAGGGTTTAGGACAGGCTCAATCACAAACACTAAAACAATTCTTAAGGGTACTCTAAAGCCATTTTTTGTTTTCCGTGATTTTATTCATTCATTTGTACAAAAAACACGTTTTGCACAATATTTTCTTGTTACGTAATCACTATTTTTCGTTATGTTACAATTTTTCGAATAAAAATACGTATTGCGCAATATTTCCGAGTTACGTAATCACTATTTTCCGTTATGTTACAATTTTTACAAAAATACACGTATTGCGCAATATTTTCAATGTTACAATTTATAATTTTTTGCTGTTTTCCAGCGAAATCGCCTACGCACTGCGCCGTTATGTTACAATTTTCCGTTATGTTACACGTTTTTTTGGTTTGGTTTTGTAACATAACGGCGCATCTGGTGTATTATATTGTTGACAAAATATTAGATAATATAAATTGTTGAATTATATTACATTATTATGTTATTTAATTCGAGTTGAACGGAATAGTTCCAGAAACATAAAAATCAACATCAAAAACCTTTTCTCAAAATATAGTATAGGTATGATTGGACCCTCTTAAAGACATAATGGCCAAGACTGTGAATCTGCAAAAATGGTTTATGATACCAGTACCGAAAGTTACAATTTTGAAGTTGATTTCGGTTCATGTAATATGGAAGCAGAAATGAATGATGATAAAATTAAGTTTACTCACCAAATTAGCCCTCGTGTTAATCAGGATCTTCAAGGTAAAAATAACTACATGTATAAAAAATAACTACGGAAGCTTCAGCTTCAAAGCGAGGCTAACCTACGTAAATAAAAAAAAATAAATGATGGAGATCGTATAGTAATCTTGTAATTATTTTAATATTTATAAGATGCAATTTGCTTTCTACGATCGCCCTCAGTCATCATTTATTTTTCTTATTTACGTAGGTTAGCCTCGCTTTGAAGATGAAGCCTCGATATAACAAATTTACTTTTACTAATTCTTACCTTATTACTTCAAAAGCGGTAAAAAAACCAAACTTTTTAGAAACCAAAGATGGAATCATCCTGTCCGGACACATAACAAATTCCATAATTTTTGTATGTTCCTTCGAAGATGAAGTTTCGACCGCTGATTTGATGGAGACCCCGAGCTATGTGGTTAACCACATTCTGACCGAAAATTCGGTCGAAATTGATCAAATTCTGAGCTGGAAAGACTTTCAATTAACTTTTTTCAAAAGTGAAAATTTTGAGTCTCCAGTTGATGAGGCCG
This sequence comes from Oikopleura albicans, assembly GCA_004367875.1. Taxonomy (NCBI): domain Eukaryota; kingdom Metazoa; phylum Chordata; class Appendicularia; order Copelata; family Oikopleuridae; genus Oikopleura; species Oikopleura albicans. The sequence continues at coordinate 56,866 of SCLG01000131.1, forward strand.
TTAATATAGGATCGAGATAAAAAATGACTAGGCACTTTAGTTATCGGGCACGTTTCACAGAAAATCGGACGCATAACTCTCAGGGGGAAGTGCGTGTATATAGACACGCAAATTGTTTTTTTCGTCGATTTAATGCATATGGAGGCCCCGTAGGGCAAAACGGGTATTGCTGACCCCCCTCAACTTTCCGAGAAAATTCGATTGACGGTGTTTTTTGCGTAGGTTAGAGATTTCAAACAGCTCTCTAGGAGGCCCTGGTGGCCCAAATCAATTTCTGAATAATTAGATCGCCGTAGTTTGACGAACTCTACAACTTGGCTTCACCATTTTTTTCTTGAATTATTGCGAATTATTGTGAATTTTTTAAGTGCGTGTTTTTTTACACACATTTTCCCTCTACCGGTTCTCAAAAACTCCTTCCCCTCGGAGATAACTAAGCAGGGCTTATACGTAATAAAATAAAAGTATGGATATGTCACAAGGTTATAATTTGAAAGCAGAATGATTTTTAACCACATATCATATTTGGTTAAAAAATCATTCTGCTTTTAAATTATAACCTTATAAACGTTTTAAAATGGTCAATTTTCAAAATCTCGCACAAGGAACACAAATGTTCATGGAAGCAAAATGGACAAATTTATTTAAAACCGATTTTCCAGTTCGATTTTACATCAATCAATGTCGCGTAGAATCCGATGATAAACAATTCGAAATTATTAGAGGCGGCTGTGGGAATGATGCGGTTGAAGCAACATTAGTTTCGGATTCGAGATTTAGTCGATCTGAAATTCGCTACAAATATCTCTCATTTTCGTTTGCCGAGAAAGAACCAACCGGACAAAGTCAGACTGTAATTTGTAATCTGAAATTCTGTCTTATAGGGCAGTGCCCAACCATTTCATGCTGATTACCGATTTTGACTTCTCCAATAAACCTTCTTTATTTCTCGACGTTATACGATACAGACTGTATAACAGAGCACCGTTTAGTGTTGAAACCTTCCCTACCATTACTTATTTTTTTACCTCTAAAACCGGCTTGATAACTGCACAGTGCTCAGTATATACATTGCGAGTGGAAGTCTCACCAGTCGCTCGATCGTACTAGTTACATGCGCTGACCAGTTGATATATACTAGTTAAATAACCCCTTGCGAAGTTATCCGGTAAAAATCTGAAATTTCACGATAACTAAGACTTGCCAGAGGACTACGCTTGGTGCCGAATGATTATTGATAACTGCGTAGGCCGAGGGCAAAAAATGGGAAGCAAACTTGCTGAATAAGAGCATGACCGGGTGAACTTGCCGAATAATTGCGTAGAAAGTCGAGTTAAAAGAACTACAGGCGAACGCCAAATAAGGGCTTGTCTAATGAGGGTCGCTTACGCCAGATAAGGGTCGTTTTTTTCCGAAAAAAATATTATTGCGCCACATAAGGGTGGTGATTTTAACATTGATTCTTACGGATATTTTTTGTCCGCTTACAGCTTTATAAAAAAGAAAATAAAACGCAAAGAACATATTTTCATACACTATCAGTAATAGAATGTGCTTATCCCGGGTTCGCCAAATAAAGGTAGGATCACCATATAAATTTCGGCATTTCAAGACGCGAAACCGACCCTTGTTTGGCCGCCTCCCTGTATCCTCATTTTTCGAGCCTAAAAGTTTTTTGGTCTTTAAATTTTCATCGCCTAGTTTTGTTAAACTGACTTTGTTAGGTTTTTTTAACCCAAACGCAATAGATACAAATGGGTGATTTTATGATTCATTTTGTATCGAACCGCAGATTTTGATTCTGTCAGTTTGATTATGAAATTTGTTAAGTTTTTTCCTTGTCGAAATTTGCAAACAAAAAATATTCGAAAAAATATAGATTTTTACCTTTTGTTTCAATTTGTTATGTTTTGCGTCGTTAGTGCAAATTGAAACAAAATGTTTTTTGTGACAAAGAACGGGTAAAAATTTTTTTTTACATTTTGTTTCAATTTGCACTACGACGAAAAACAGAACAAATTGACACAAAAGGTAAAAACTTATTTTTACCCGCTCTTGGTCTCAAAAAATATTCTGTTTCAATTTGCACGACGACGCAAAACAGAACAGATTGACACAAAATGTAAAAACTTATCTCTTACCTGCTCTTTGTCTCGAAAAACATTTTGTTGCAATTTGCACTACGACGCAAAACAGAACAAATTGACACAAAATGTAAAAATTAATTTTTACCCGTTCTTTGTCACAAAAAACATTTTGTTTGAATTTGCACTAAGGACGCAAAACATAACAAATTGAAACAATACAATGTAGGTAAAAATCTATATTTTTTCGAATATTTTTTGTTTGCAAATTGCGACAAGGAAAAAACTTGCAACATCTTGACTACAAACATTGTAGGCAAATTGCGACAAGGAAAAACTTGCAACATATTGACAACAAACATTGTAGGCAAATTGCGACAAGAAAAAAAAAAAACTTGCAACAAAATGTAACCATTTTAAATCTGCAACATAACGATAACACCCATATTTACACACCCCTACATTCTGTATATAAACAAGTTATTCTTGTATTCTAACGGGTTGAATGATTAACTATATTTAAAACAGTACACCTTTTCAATAAAGACGCACGCCAATTTATATTTGGAACCAATTGGTTTTATCAATTGGTTTTATCTTGCAACAATTATCAGACAACAATTATCGAGCCGCAATTATCTTGCAGGTTATCAACAGCAACGATACCCATTACGGATATTTTTTGTCCGCCTGTAGCTTTATAAAATAGAAAATAAAACGCAGAACATATTTTTATACACTATCAGTAATAGAATGTTCTTATCCCGGGTTCGCCAAATAAAGGTAGGGTCGCCATATAAGGGTCGGTATTTCAAGACGCGAAACCGACCCTTGTTTGGCGGCCTCCCTGTATCCTCATTTTTCGAGCCTCCAAAGTTTTTTGGTCTTTAATTTTTCATCTCCTAGTTTTGTTAAACTGACTTTGTTAGGTTTTTTTCAAACCCCCAACGCAATAGATACAAATGGGTGATTTTAAGATTCTTTTTGTATCGAACCGCAGATTTTGATTCTGTCAGTTTGATTATTAAATTTGTTAACTATATTTTGGTCTTATTTTCACACGAAAAAGATTTGATATATGGTTAACAACAAGTACATATAAGTTCATAAGTATTTTATTCACATAACAAAGTAATTGTTGTTATAATAATTATAATCGTCTGAATAATTGTTGTTCGGACTGTTGTGGTCCCCAAAATCACTCATGCGTGAAAGATAACGCTATTTTAAAATTCTAGAAACGTTTAAAATTTCCGAAAGGCGCGGTTGATTGCCACTTAGGAATTCGCGATAACCCAATTCTACCGGTTTAGTCTCATGAAAATCGGCTGCGCGTTTCTAGAATAGAGCAATTTTCTTCTTTTTTTTCGTAATGGGGTGCCCCTATTGGCCAATTTCATCTTAAATTATGCCGACACGGTATACTAGAAACGCACAGCCGATTTTCATGAGACTAAACCAGTAATATCAAATAGGTAAGGCACCACCTACTTGCTTAAAGTAATCAAAATGAGCAAAAAACTGTTATTTTAAGTAGTGTTACTTTAAGCAGGTTGTTGGTGTAGGACTTTTCCACGCCGAATCAGCAATTTAGATTGTGGCATTTTTTTCTCTCCTAGACTTATTTAATATTAAAAACTTCTCAATTGGCTAATGCTGGGCTGCCAACCGCCACAAAAGCGCGGTCTAGTGGTGTGACCAGCCTAGACCGTATAAGACTAGCCAAAGGTTATAACCGGTTAAAACTAGCTTAGACGGCTTAGGATTTTAATCGGTAAATTAACCGTTAGTTTATCTGTTAAGATTTTTTTTATATGTATAGCCGTTTGTGATATTATTTCTAGAACTCACGCTTGGATCTCTGAAAACTGACAGAATCCACCGATACCAATCCGGTAAATATGATTAGGCTTAATCTCATTTTTTTTAAATTTAGCTAGTTTTTTTACAAACTTTTTCCAAGAATTTGAGGTACTAGAGCTTTTCTTCCCTGTATTATTTCTTTCAAACTAGTAAAATATGGTTAACCACTTTGAATACAGCATTGCTATCGCCCAACGTTTTTTTTTGAAAAATTTTGGAAAAAAAGTAACTTAGACGAAAACCTCCGGTACCAAACAGAAACTTTGCCTAAGCTTCGAAACTTCTCTTACTAGCTAAGAAATTAGAAGTACAGTCCTCTCCCTCTTAAGTGAGAGAGCCTCTTAAGTGAGAGCCATTTTCAGCTTGAAAACGAGTTTCTGATTCATTTATGTTCATTATTATGTTTAAAAAAATGCTGATTGACGATTAGGTAATGTTTTAGGGGCAGCACGTTTTTTCGCGTAAAATACCCGGTACTTCGTAAAATTTTTCCTTCGAATGACATTTTTTTTTGAGAAACTCTCCAAAAGACCTTTTCCCTGAAAATTTTTTTGTTTGAATTTTTCCCGAAAATTCTCTGGAATTCCCTCTTTACGCCAAAGAACATACCAAGACCTTATAAGATACAACAAAATGAAATTTAAAAAGTGACACAAAGGACTACTTTTTTTAAATCGAAAAAATGCGGCACTTTAGGAATGGTTTTGCAAATAGAACAAAACGCGGCAAATTTGGCAAGTTTGCTAGGAGATAGATACTAAATTTTAGGTTTTCCTTTCCTACATAATATGTGTAGTAACTACACTGTAGTAGATGTCTCTTCTGAAAATTCTTTTATAAAAAGGATATAAAAATCTAGCTAAAGTAAACGTACAATGATGATCTATTAACGGTTCCCCTGTTTATATTTGAAATGAACAAAAAATATAGTCTTAATTATGCATTAATCTGTCAAAAAAAAGAAACCACAAACTATTGACGTCTTTTAGAGTTCAAAAAGAACGAAAAAACAGACTTGATGTCGTACTACGAATTAAACTTTTTTTTCTTGGTCTCGAACTTTTATTTTTCTTCCTCTAAGGTCTACTAAATTAATAAGAATTTATTTCCGGGACCGAAAGACACCCAATTTAAGTGTATTCCTTGTGAATTTTTCATTACAGTCGTCAGTAACATAAGAAGGCTTTTATACCGCACGTTTATCCAATTAAGGTCGGTTTTTTTGCCAAAACATTACCGACGGGTCGAAAATTTGGTTATAAATTATAACTTATAATATTCATTTGTAGAAAATTTTCTTCGAGAAGTTTATCTTCGCAAAATTTTTCATTCACATGTATTTTCGGTGGAAAAACACGGTAACCAATTAAACATCACTCGATGTTAAACTCGAGAAAAAGGTGTACAAATAAAACTGACAAATAAAACAGAAATAATGGTAGAAATCTGAAAAAAAGTAGTTTTGTGATCAAATCGGCCATTTGAGTAGTCAGCCGTAGTCATGGTATAACTTTATCAAACAAATAAATTCATTATAAAATGGTCAGAAAGTGGTATCATTATTGATTTCGTATTCATTTTTGGAAAATTGCCAATTTTTGGTCATTTGACCACGTGAGTGGACACTTGTGGTTTAAACCATGTGAAGATAAACTTGGAGATCATGTTAAGCCAAAAAAATGAAAACAAATTATTAACTGAAACTCCTTTCAGAAACTGAGCCAGTTTTTGGATGAAAAATGCCTTCAAACCAAAACAAAAAACCGCCGACCGTGCCTTTTCGAATGTTCGTAAAACTTTCTTTTAACTCATAACTTTCGATCAAAATTCGATACAGTGACCTTTTCATATATCGATTTAATTTTTTCCAAACTTAACACCCAATTTCATTCTAGCTTAATTGATTCGGAAGTTATGGACAAAAAAAATCGCGCAACCTACGCAACAACGTGGCCGAGTTAACAAAAAAAACTTTCTTTTCATTTCGGTCAGTTAAACGAGATCTTCTATCAACCAAAGCAGTTTTTTGGAAGCCCTCCAATGGAGAGGGTCGAAAAAAAATGTTCTTTGATTATGAAATCCATCAATATATCCGGGACTTGGAGCACAAAAAGCCATACATATATATTTGCAAACATTTATTTAAACTTCAACCGTTAATATTAATTCTTTATAATAAAGGGGTGCTCTTTAAAAAACCTTTAAAAGATATTTTCTTATGTCAAGTCACTGTTATGTGTTGTGCGGGTAAGGCATACGGTTCCAACTTGTTAATTTTTGATGACTTCCCCAAAGAAATTTGCAATGGTCAATTTTTTCACTTGATTGAAATTCAACAATATCTTTGGATCTGTCAAACCTAATGGAGCATTCTATTGTTCGATAGTTTTTCTCTGGAATGAATTAAAGTTAATCAGCGTTTTCTTTGGGCATAATGATTAAGTGACTTCCTCAATAAAAATCCAATTTGGCGCAAAAGACCACTTTCAATACTGTATTGTTATATTCATGAACCAGTGTTGGAAGCGTTGGGATGCGTTGGCCAACGCCAAACGAACGAGTTGGGAATGTTGGGCGTTAGGTCAGTTTTCTTCCCGACGCGTTGACAGCCTTCGGCGTTGGAACAATTTTTTCCCAACGCGTTGAGACCGTTTGGCGTTGGGACAATTTTTTTTTCACCGCGTTGGGACCGTTGGGCACTTGAAAACTTGTTTTCCCATCGCGTTGGGAGCAATGGGCGTTGGGGCAATTTTTTCCCAACGCGTTGAAAAAAGCAACCGGATAAACCAGCGAACGGTAATTGCACAATATAATTAAAATCTCACTATCGTTTTTTGTGCATTCAGCTGAGTTCCAACTTAGAACATACAATTTATATTAAGAATGGTAGGGTCTACCGGTTGAGTTTCATGACAATCACCCGAGTCGGCATACACTGCTTAAGGGGTTATCCGGCCACTTTCGTCTTCCAAAAACGGCCGGATAAACCCTTAGGGCGTAGGCGGAATAGCTGGAAAATGTGCGACAATGGGTGGCCGGATAAGCGAACGAGCGGAGAATTGCGCAATTCACTAGTTTCATATAGCGACCGGCCGGATAAGCCAACGAGCGGGAAATTTTCTAGAAACGATCATGTAACTCATTTTTCGACCTCGCATTACGTAAATTTCACTGTCACAAAAACATTGGTTTAACATACTGTACTGTGGGTATGGTTAAAAAAAGAAAAAGGCAAAAGTCGAAATTTGAATATCATTTTTGCTTTGAATTAAAAAGAGAGATACTAAGACTATATGAGTCATAGACTATGACGAAGCTCAACCGATATCTCAAAGACAAGTAGCTACTTTCATCTTAGAAAAAATACATCGTCCATTGGCAAGATTCTTGCCGCAAGAAGTTCCTTGCAAGACATCGTAAAAAATCGAGCTAAAATCCAGAATGGCTGTATTAGAAACCCTAAAACTTGAGAGTGGTTGACAATTTACAGCAAGACTTTGAGAAAGACCTATTTGTCCAGCTCAGCGAAAAACACAAATAGGAAAATGGCCGGATAAACCGATTTGCCAGAATTAACTAATAGCACAAGTGGCCGGATAAACCCTCACCCGGCCGGATAAACGCCTTAAACCGGATAAACGCCTTAAACCGACCCTAACATCCGTAATTTACACGATCCATGATCTATTATTCATGATTGGACCTAAGGATAAAGCTGCAATGCTACAACATATTATGTTGAACATAATCTACATGTCCAATGAATCCAATAGTATAGCCGGACAAAAATAGACAAATACATTAAAATCAATATCATATTGTCAGTCGGAGCTAGTCAATTAGGGCCCGTAAAATATATACCTGGTACTGTATATATTTTACGGGCCCCAATAATGTATATAAAATACATTTATATTGAAGACTATACAGTATAATTTATACTGTATGTGGTATAATCTAAAAACTGTTATGCAAATGTAAACTGTTAGTTCATTTTGAAACGCGTCTCTACTAGAGACTGGCCGATTTTAATTAAAATTAACGGCTTGAGCAAAGCCGCTTGGCCTATTTTTGTGCGTAGAATCCGAATATTCGCGAATAATTGTTGAGAAGGGGCTAGGACTGGGAATATGAGTTTTCAAAATATTTTCAACTTGTAAGTAGGCGTAAAATCTGGAAACTTATTAACTCTTAGGGGGAAGAAGTTTTTGGGAACCCGTAGGGGAAAAATGCGTGTAAATAAACACGCACTTAAAAAATTCACATTAATTCGCAATAATTCAAAAAAAACTTGTAAAACCAAGTTGTAGAGCTCGTCAAACTACGTCGATCTGACTATTCAGAAATTGATTTGGGCCACCAGGGCCCCTAGAGAGCTTTTTGAAATCTCCAACCTACGCAAAAAATAACACCGTCAATCGAATTTTCTCGAAAAGTTGAGGGGGGTCACCAATACCCCAGTTGCGTGTCTATTTACACGCACTTCCCCTGGGAGTTAACATACAAATTTTTGCTTTAAGTACAAACTGTTATTTCACAAGTGGTGTATGACATGGTTATAACTTATAAGATATCCAAATCGCAAATTCAGATTGAAATGTTAAGACAGACCATTTATCGTGCATAATATTGGCTACGTTGCTTCATTAGTTTACATATGTGCATATGTCCAAATGATATGGACAAATTTAATTTGTGAAATAAGAAGAATACAATTCTTCATATATGAAAACACATTGTGCCAACATCACTGCTTATGATGAGATTATGTTCGGTAACATAAATTTGAAAGCAAACGAAAATCAGGCTTCACAATGAAAGAAAGATTTTAACGATGAGGATTCAATTAATCATAACTCTATTTTTGTCGTACTTTTGTCGAATAAAAGCACAGGGCCGTTTTTAATACATGTTGAGTAGATTCCAAAAGTGAGGGCCGGCACGGCGGAATCCCGAAGAACATTTTTTTTGAGACAATTATGCAAAATAAGTTCTCGGCGAGAAACCATGCATAGCTTTTTCTGCAATCTTTAAGAACTTTTTTTAGCAAGATCCCGCGGTGCCGCAAAGGTCTGGGTTTCCGAGTTTTGTTCATTTCAATTTGTAGCATATAAATTATATGGTTTAAATTAAGGATGGGTCCATAGAGTTGTGAATTTATACAAACTGAAAACAAGACATGTGCATGTTTAACCCGAGACCGTTTTTGGATTGCCAAATGGCAATCAAGGACACATTTTTAAGGACTATAAAATACGAATGGGTAGTTATTTTGTTTTTCTTTTTTTTCAACATTACTTATTTTATTATTGTTGTGCATAAACTTGATGAAAAAAGTATGTGCGGTGCACAAAGGAGGCGCTACAGCCTGTCCTTGATTGTCACGTGACAATCCTAAAACGGTCTCGGGTTAACATAGTGAACAAACTAAATTAGTTTATTTTATTTTTAAAATTTGTTTTATTTATAAGTTTAGGTTTAACAGCAAGTTGCCTGATAAACCAGTTAAACAAAAAACGTAAATAAAATTGAGTTATCATGTGTACCATTTTGTCCGACTACCTAGTTGTGCACGATTGCGTAGTTGTGCACGTTTTTCGGAAACGAAAATTGCACAACTGGACGGTCGGGACTGTATAAAATACAAACAAAGCTTGTGTTCAAAAATATTTTAAAATTTTAAAAATGAAAAAAATTCCTCATCTAATTTCTAGTTTCGAAATTCCAATTTTTCAGCATTGTTTGAGTTCTGAGCATATTCTTAAAAAACTCTATATTATTGCTAGCCCTGGGAATCAAAGCATATTTACAAAAAAAAACGAAATAAATTGTGTTAGAGGAGACAGAGCTTGAAATATCGCATTTTCGAAGTCCAGGGCCACGTTGGGGGATGGGGTTCTGTACATGTAAAGCAATGACATTGCCGCAATCTAGAAAATTTTCTAATGTGATTCTTCCAACATTGGTACATAAGCTTGCAAAAACAAAAATAATTAAATTTGTTACTCTACTTTGTCGTAAAAAAATCATTGAATAAATAAATGAGCCTTGAAAGGGTGCTATTGGAATACGCAATAATCGACTAAAGTCTTTATACGTTCCTCGGCCATCATTATCTACAGTGTACAAAGCCAATGTATCCGGGGACGAAAGAGTTTGGAGGAGGTATGGAAAAACGCGTGGTTTTGGTCATAAACATCATTTTTCCATTTGTTTCGGAATATACAAGGTGTCCCGCCACGGATTTCCACATTTGTATGTGAGATTTTTCTACGGAATACCACAATTGAGATTTCCAAGCGGAATATAAAATGAGATGTTTTCTTACAAAATCCAATCACAATCACGCTTAGGGACCGGTCAGTCGTGTTGTGTTCAAACTAAACCCAAAAATCACAAGCCCCTATTTTTGCTGCACATTTTATGTTTTATTACTATTAAAGGCGTTTGTTATAAAGCACAGCCAAATTCATTTGGCTTTTGAATTCTAGAAATATTGAGGTTTCTAAATTGCGATAAAATTAGAATTAATAAAATTGGTCACACAACTTTTCAAAATTTCATACAGTTGAGTTGTGTTTTATTGTCTAATTTTTTTCTTAATGGTAGTCTCCAATGTTCCGACAAATGGTCAAACAGAATTGCAAAGTTCGATACGAATCACAACGCATGACTCATTGTATTCGTTTGAATTTTTCATAGAAATTTGTCCATCAGTTGAGTACTGTTGGTGCTATCGATTTATCAAATGCCAATCATAATTGTCGCGTAGACGTATTGGTTAACACTGCGCGCTCCCGGAACAGTACCAAGTGCGCGGTCTAAGGTTAAACACTCACATGAGATCTAATCACACTCATATTCTATCATAAATTTTTGAATCACAATCGCGCCTCAATGGTATGTGAGTGTGATTTTGTTATTTGGATTTCCATCCCTGTTTTAGAGAGCGTTTCCCAATGGAAGCGTTATGCAACGAATTGGTCGGTTGATTCATAATATGCGTTCCCGAATGTTTCCCAAAGGTGTACCGCATAGATTTATTCCCCTGTTTTAAATAATAAAGTATAATTAAAGGATTATTCAACTTCAAACTGGTACGCTTTTGTCCAATTTTATGTTTTTCAATACGTTGGAGCAAGGTATTAATTCGAAGTACGGTAGTGATTTTGTATTTTCGGTGATATCCATAACTTATACCGGTAGACATACGGATCGTCACGCAAATACGAATTGTGTTTTTTGCCCCGGTAACCCATCCGTTGTGTGGCGCTCGTGAGGACTCAAGAACCTCGGGCCAATTACAGCCGTTTCTGGAGAGCGCGTCCAATACTCGCGCGCCTATTGGATATATTTTTTTATATTATTCAGAGCTTGTTACCCACTAAGAGCCAATCACGGTAAACGACATACAACGACATTAGGCGGATGGTTTAACGGAAGAAAAAAAAGTTTGCATTTGCGTGACACTCTGTATGAAATTGTATGTGAACAATTTCTCGATTTTTTTTGTTTTTCGTTTATAAAAATATAAACGAACGTCAAGACAGAAAGTACACCAAATGCGCCGTTAAGTTACAAAAGTAAATAAAAAAAAGTGTAACATAACGGAAAATTGTAACATAACGGCGCAGTGCGTAGGCGATTACGCTGGAAAACGCCAAAAAATTAAAAATTGTAACATAACGGACGGAACGGGGAAAATATTGCGCAATACGTTTTTTTTGTGTACAAATTGTAACATAACGGAAAATAATGATTACGTAACTCAAAAGTATTGCGAAATACACGTTTTTTGTACAAATTGTAACATAACGGTTTAGTGCGTAGGCAAAAACGCCGGAAATTTTTTTGATAACAAATTGTAACATAAGGGGACGAACGGAAAAATTGAAACATAACGGGTGAAACATAACGGCGCACCTGGTGTATAAGGTAAGCCCTAAAAATAGTGGTCCAAAGAGCTCGTGAAGCGGTTCACTTACTGGGATACTTCTTGTATACATTAATTCTATAATTTTATTCATGTAATTATCGGTCTTCTGTACATTTATGTTAACAGTTCAATAATGAAAAATCAGATCAAAGTGTAGCTATGAACAAGATAATCCTAGGTAAATCTTATGACGCATATTACTGAAAATATATATTTACAATCTAATCGTCTATTAACAAGTAAAACCAAGAATTGGAGTGTATGTGCAATTAAGGTCAGTATGGAGCCAACTCGCCTGTCATTCTTTTTTTTCAAATTCTAGAAAACTTCGATCATCTTGCAATAAAATCGCAAAGACAACTATGCAGGAGTCGCCAAATATGGGGCCGTTACAAAAGACTGGCCTCCTTGAATAAGGGTCGGATAAATTTAATTAATTAAAAATTAAATTAAATTAATTAATTGAAAACTAATAGTTTTTTATAAAATAAATAATATTTGGATTGATAAAATCGAATATATAACGCGATATATTGAGAATTCGTAAATTTAAAATATGCTAAATTAGGGTTAAAAATACGAAAGCAACCCTTATTTGGCGACCAATCTGGTGATAGATATATGCAGTATATAAGCCTCGGTTCGGGGCTCGCCCACGCATTCTCAAACGCTAAAATGACACCGTCTGCATCCGGATATTGTGTTTTAAAGCGAGCATGTAATCCTGCAACATATGAGCATATAATATACACCACTTAACACGTTATGTTAACACCATCAAACGTCAAAAACTGTTAACATAATGTAATTTTGTTAACATAATGTGTTAAGGCGTTTGGTTAAACAATTGGAAATCGAAGTTAATCAAATCCCAAAAAGTGTTAACATAGTGTAATTTTGTTAACATAAGGTGTAAGGTGGTGTACTATACTTATACATCATAATCGCCGGATTACCCTTTCTTCATAACACACAATATCCGGATACAGACGGTGCCGGTTTTGATACTTTTTAACGACGAAACGATGTCTGTTAAGGACGGGTCACGAACTTGCTTGAGAAACAAAAAATCTAGAAATTAAGGCGAGTTGCTGCTCCTCTCTCATTACAAATTTACAACAGTTGTTTTCGAAGAACGACAAAACACGAGAAAGCAGAATTGAACCACAAAGCTCGAAATTTGGCGCCCTCCAAAGAAAAACGATTGCGCGCAATTGCCTAGGGAAAAATAATTCCAAAGAACTATTTCTTTAAGGTGCATTTATGTCTATATTTCATTACAATCCGAAGCCACGTGATTAGAAATGTTGAAAAATTCTGGGTATTGAGGAACGCTTTGAAGTTTGAATGTTGAAATTAACTTTAAAAAAGAGACAAATTGTACAAAGATATGTAACACGAAGTTTTTTTGGTACTTTTCTTCTTTTTTTCTAGATATTGAAAAGATCGAAGTTGGATGAGACCGTCATTCCATTGCTTGCGGCTGGGGCCACCGGTGCTGCGGTTGCAAAGTCTTAATTAGATGTTGTCAAACAATGCCATGAATGAGCTAACATAGAACAACTGGGATCGGGCCAACTCGGGTGTATTTGAGTTTACCGTGTACTTGACTTTTTTTTTGAAATACACCCGAGTTTCTCGAGAAATGCTCGAAAGTTAATAAAACTAATGAAAGTTAACAGTCGTTTCTCGTCATCTTTTCCAGTTTTAACTGGCGCCCTGTCAATTAAAGTTAACAAAACTTATAGAAATTAACAAAATTACCAGAAGTTAACAAAAATCCTAAAAGTTAACAAAATCCATGGAAGTTAAGACCTTACTTTCCCCCACCGGTATGCTAACGTCGGTAGACAGGTGGTATGCCATTGTAGATTCCGACTAGAAATCTTAATTGTCATATTCCGTCAAAAATCTTATCTGTCAAATTTCCCACAAAATATGACAATTGAGATATCCAGTCGGAATATACATAAGTAGGTTATTCCACGTTGAAAATGAACCACTTCTTCGAAGAGATGTTCGACTCGATCTTTGATTCAGCAATTTAGCCAAGTGGTTCATTTTCAACCCAGAATAATCTTTTTAACCTAGAAAACGGTTTCTTCGAAGTTTGAGTTTCGAAATAATTTTATCGGAAATTCAACAAACTACTTTTCTAGAAAGTAGAAGTGGGCAAATGGAAAATTTACACCTATTTGCGACCTATTCCGACGGGAGCGTAGGTGGTAGAAGTGGTACACGAAAAAGTCGTTCTTTTGCGTAGGTTGGACATTTAAAACAGCTCTCTAGAGAGCCCTGATGGTCCAACTCAAATTCTGCATCGTCAGATAGACGTAGTTTGACCAGCTCTACAACTTGGTCATATCATTTTTTATCGAAAAATTGTCGATTTGCCCACTTCTACCATATCTACCAGTGAAAAATGAGAGAAATTGAACAAACCTCCAAGTAAGCTGAATTCATCGCCATTTGACTGTATTTCGTTGTTCACTGAACGTCGCGATATTATTAGTATTTTTTTATTATTTTCAAATGAGAATGAGAATAGAAAAGATAAATGAATATGCAATTTTATTTTGAGTTCAAAATAAAATATAACTACTGGAATCCTTCTCGATCATGCTTAATTAGTGTTTTTTTTGGAATGAGGATTCACATCATTAAGGATTTTACTAAAAGTGAAAAATGCTGGGCGGAATAATTTGACTCGCGCGTCCTTGTTTTATGGAATTAATTAAAGTTTCATGCGTAATTTGGGCCGCCTTTGAGACTATATGTTCTTCTAGTTCTTCCTCCTCGACTTCCAATTCGCTGCTGTCTTAAAAATACCATTAAAGGGGACCAAACAAGGATTGAAGGGCAACAAAAAATTAAAATGCCACCTACGCAGTTAGCGGACAACCCCCCATCAAGCTTTTTTTTTCTTGTTTTTTTTTCTTGATGCTTTCGACGTCGGAGTCAAAAGCATCAAGCTTATTATCGATTTTTTTCTTCTTGATGCTTTCGATGTCGGCGTCAAAAGCATCAACGTTGCGAAAAAATATAACGTAAAATATAGAATAGTAATGTTATTAAAAATACTTTACGATGGTAGAAACCCCTAACTCCGCTTGTACTGTTATTCGGCAGTTTTTTTCGCCTACGCCCTGCACAGTTATCGGCCAGGCTGAGTAGTTATTCCGTCTACGTACTGCGCAGCGGGAGCGCTTCAATTGGTACTGAAGTTTCTTTTGGAACCAAGACTTCTTTTGGTACTGGCTCAGTACCAAAAGAAGCTTTAGTACCAAAGGAAGCTTCAGTACCAAAAGAAGCATTGGTACCAAAAGAAGCTTCAGTACCAAAATAAATTGAGGACCAATTGAAGCGCTCCCCTGCGCAGCTACATGGCCAGAAATTCTCAAAAACATAATATTTGTTTAAGAGCAACCCAACCTAACCCGCACTCGGTGTGAACTTACAAAACCCTTAACCACCTTATAATGTTTCATTTACCGCGTTCCTGGTAAGCCCTTCTTACTTATAAAATACACCACCTAACACGTTATGTTAACACCATTAAACGTCAAAAACTGTTAACATAATGTAATTTTGTTAACATAATGTGGTAGGGCGTTTGGTTAAACAATTGGAAATCGAAGTTAATCAAATCCCAAAAACTGTTAACATAATGTAATTTTGTTAACATAACGTGTTAGGTGGTGTACCGATTTTCAAGAAAAAAATTCCAAAAAAGAACTCACTATTGAAAATGATAGTGCTACCGGTCGTGTCATGATCTTTAGCCTCTTTCTCTTCGACATCACTGTCGTCAGAACTGGCGGCGATTTCCAAGGACGTGTTGGCTTCGGTGCTCGCTGCCTCTTCATCGCCATCGTCCGACGAAAATCGCTGTAGTGGGGGTGGCGACCGTAATTTTGAACACGGCTGCTCGGAATACGAGTCAGGGTCGTTTTCAGGGTCCTCAAGGTCACACTCTTCTTCATCATCGGGCAGTGAGTGAACTTCAACGACGTCCAGCGTTTCTCTGAACTTGACGCTGGTGACCTTATTGATACAAGAGAGACTAGGCGGGCCTTCAGGAATGGGTGGCGTCATCTCATTGGCTGAAAGAGTTTCCTCTTGTTCCTCCGGTTTCGCAATAGTTAGTGCAGCATCAATCGGATGTAAATTTGGCAAAGTCTTTTTTGGAATAAACCAGTGTTATACGCCGAAGCTTATTCAAAACAGTTCGTTCTTTGAAAACTCTAGAATTCAGAAAAGCAAGAAACAATAGAACGAAAATTCCAAGCCACGCGGTGAGTTATTTGCGTGGCTTAAGGACGCTAGCTAATAGGAGGCGCCTATAAAAAATTATCAGCCAATAGGCGTGGCTTGGAATGCAGTCACAGACCGGCCGCGCCTGCTTATTACGTTCTCCCACAATGTGAGACTCACATACCTATAATTAATAAATACAGAAGGCGTGCTGAATAAGGCCCTGCTGAATAAGGGTCACTTTTACAATATAAGGGTCGGTAGTGCTAAATAAGGGTCCTTTTTTCGATAATAATATTATTGCTCTAAATAAGGGTCGCTGATTTATTTCTCCGAAAAAGAGTCGCTGATTTTAACATTGTTATGGGCATTTTTTTTTCTAGTTTTTGATCCGTTTATGGATATATAATAAGTTCAAATTGCATTCAATAACAACTAATTTTTAAATTGATAAAATCATACATATGACGCAAAAATCAAAATTTCGTCAGGTTACAACACAAAACTCGACTAATTCTGTGTGTGCTTAATAAGGGTCGTTATACAAAAATCCTAATCGACCCTTAATATGTACGGCCCCCGTAACTTTTTTTCGGCAAAAGTTCAATTAACTGATTAACTCTAAATTGAACTTTTTCGCAAACCGACCCTTAATTGGCGACCCCCTTTAACATGGCAGTTATGTGACTATGTTACTCCATTCCTGTGTTTCTTTGGGAATCGGCTGATGTTCATCAGTTAACTCGGCCGCAATCATCGGCGAACTGCTTACCTCGAGTGGCTCTGGTTCAATAACCGGTATGGTCGATTCATTACTACCGGTTATTTTCGCGACTTCCAGATTCAAATCAAAATCATTTTCTAGTTCATTCTCTAACATGGCCGGCTGTCCACTGAGTGACGCTTCGTGCGAATCATTCGAAGGCGACACGGCAGTGGTAAGTAGCAGTGAATCACAGTCTACTAAATCTAGTAATCAATTTCTGAGGAATTTTCTTTTAGCAATCAGATTATTTATTTATAGTTTGATTAGTGATTGTTTACCGAGTTTTTGTCGTGGCGGTGATGGGCTTGCAACATTCCGGTCCGGCATGGGTGGTGGGGCCCGATTTACCGGTTCTGAAGTTCGGGACGGCATAGGTGGTGGGCTAGCTTTTGTTTCGTTTCTTTCAGAGTGGTCTGGAGAAAACCGTAATCAGGAAACATTTTTCAATTAACAGAAAGTACACCACCTACCTGCTTAAAGTAACAGTCAATTTTTCCGCCTACGCACTACATGCTTCAAGTAACAATACCGCCTCCATACTTAGAGGAAACCCAAAAAGGGAATAAAAACTGTTATTTTAAGTGGAACTGTTACTTGAAGCAGGTAGTGCGTAGGCGGAAAAATCGACTGTTACTTTAAGTAGGTAGGTGGTGAAGTTATTCACGGCGAAAATTTCTATAATCCGTTAATCGCACAAAAATTACACTTACACTTTACTCGAAACTTTTTCAAGAACAAAAATGCGTAATTCACTAATTTACCCTAACAGTTCTCCAAAGCACCGTCCCTTGATGGCATTGGTGGTGGCGAGGCTTTTGCTGAAGTTCCATTGGAAATCTTCTGGTCGGGCGAGGGTTGACTAAAAAGTGATCCAGCCGTGTCCTGCGTGTCAATGTTGATGGGGGACTCGGCGGGCGACTGCTCCATTTTCCCGACCGGGTCATGCGGCCGGACGATATCGAATCCGGGCCCAAGATTGATGTCTCGTTCGAGCTCGGCCGAGTTCGCGAGTTCGTCCGTTTTGGCTCGCGAATCGGAATCTGACTTCATATAGGCTGTCCAAACTGAATTTAACTTTTTTGACCGTTCTTGATTACTTCCTTTTTGGTACGTTATGGCTTTTAATTGGCTGAAGACATCAATTAACTTAATCATTGACTTAATTTTGAGACTCCGGTTCTAGAAACCTTTTTGGTATAGCTACATTTTAACGGGAAATTGACGGTCATATATTGCAAAGAAACATGTTTTGATTAAACTGAATTGAATAACCCCGTGCGCTGTTATCTTGTCACCCTTTATCTTGCGGATTTTCTCGGCCAATTTCACAGGATCGCTATCCTTATGTGTTAAGTGGTACGCTGTTATCTTTCAGATTTTTTTGTTAGTTTAGCTTGTGAATTTTTTAAGACCAAAATTGGTCGTTTTTTTGTTATTCCGGACTTTTTTAATCGGAGCTTAAATGATTTGGTAAAAAACACCAATTTAAAAAAAACACAGAAATAATTTCTTCGATGATTTTCGAAATTCAGTCTGGACAGCCTAACTTCATCTGGTCAAGATCGGAGACAATTGGCGAGACGAGCTCGATCGATGAGCTTTTCGTGGACATTGATTCCTCTAAATCGACTGGGGAATAGAGAATAAAACGTTAGCCGGATCGAATTGGAAAACAGCACAAAAAAACCTGTTATATCTTTTTTCATTTCATTAACGGATTTCGTTTCATTGAACTCGGCGCCATTAAACAAATCAAAATCACTTCGAATGGATTTCTCGCTGCTACTCAGGAGATCAAAATCTTCACTTTGGGAAAGTTCAACACATTTGAGCTTTTCGAATTTTAAGAAAGCTTTGCTTATTTATAACCACAAATTTTGCGTTAAATAACGTGAGAACGATTATGAAAAAAAAAACAGGTCAATTTTTTCAAAAAAGGGTTAAAACAATTTTGTTTATCTCGAAAAAATAGATTTTTAAGGGTCTCAAGGTCGTGATAACTGAAGAGTAAGGCATGGTTTTGGACCAAACGAAAAACACCATATCTAAGGGTTAAATCATTTTAGAGTTCTTGCAATTTTCCGGAAAAACTTTTTACCTAAAAAATTACAGTAACTGTCTGTTCGATTCAAAATAGGGTAGATTTGCGAATAATTTGCTTATTTTTTAGACAGATTCAAAATACACGACCTGACTATTTGAAATAACACTTTTCTCGTGTTAAAGTGTTATCTCAAATGCATTATGTTATTTCGAATTCAAATGGTTATTTCAATTGATGTCATCTCAAATGGTTAGGTGGTATATATAGAGTCAGCACCAGGCAAATTGTTTTCGAAAAATGTTTCGAAAACCGCAAATCGGAGAAGGATTTTCTGGAAAACTAACCAGATTTCCGCAAAACTACCCGTTTTTGGAGAATTACCAATAAAACGGTTTTCGAGAAAACGTCTGTTAAAGAATGGCTCGGAAAAAAAGTTTTCTTCCAAATAACGCGGTGCCGCTGAAACTTATGCATATTAACCATTTTAATAAAAATTGTCTATGTTGAACGGCACTGTTAGGTTTCGGTGCAATTTCTTTTGCAATGGGTGGTGTCATCTCATCGGGTGTTTGAATTCGTTCCGGTTTTGGATCCGGTTTGACCGGTTCAACCGGTTTTGGGGAAGGCGGTTTTGTTGGCTTAACGACCGGTTGTTTAACAGCTGGTTCTTTCGGCTCTTTTCGAATTGTCGTATTTTTATCTACAGTGGGGACAATGGGCTCTTTTGGTTTCGACGGCTGCTCTTTGGGCACTTTCTTTTTTCTACTTGTTATTGATTAGTTACATTTCGAGATAACTCTTATAACGGAAGTTAAAATTGAAAATGACCTCTAAATCGGAATCAAAATGAGTGCAGCGGCAATTGTTGAGGGGGTCAACTTGAGGGGGGTCAGCAAATTGTATTATACCCGTTTTGCCCTACGGGGCCTCCATATGCCTTAAATGGACGAAAAAACAAGTTGCGTGTCTTTATACACGCACTTACCCTGGGAGTTAAATAACAGAAAATCTAAGTTATAATTTGTACAAACTTTTACTAATCAATTGCATTGAGTACAACCACTATCTAGTTTTTTTTCGAAAATCGGACATTTCAAGAACGCTATTTTGCTTCAATAAGTTCTAGAAAACTGGTCCGATTAAGGCTGTTGTTTTGTGTAATTTCCCGATAAAATTTTTATATGTCTTCAAAACGAGAGTGCGGCACTCTGAGTGCCTTTAATTTTCATAGTAAATTTTTAACAATATTTTAGCTTTTTAACAATATTTAAGTATTATTATTCCTATATCTGTCAAATTTGTACGTTTCCTCCTCGTAGCTTTTCAAACAAACGCCGCTGAACTTCATCCGGCCAAAATTATAGGTCATTTCCTATTTTTTTTACTTTTAAAATCCTTAATAATTGATTAACAGATTCAACTTTTGGATCTGTGGTTCGATGTATGATGTTTCTTTTTATCAAAACTTTTTTCCATATAATCGTAAATATGGATTCCAATGACGTGTATTCGACATGCATTCTTTGCCTTATAATTTTTTATTTAAAAATACATTTCGTCCCTTTATCGGCTGAATGCGGGATTAACGAAATAATGAGGTTGATTACACATAAGTATTGAAGGCCAAAACAAAAAATATATCAAGCTGGTCTCTTAAGGAGGTGCGTAACCCTTTGTTTATAAAAAAGGACATGCCGGAAACTTCATCCTAAAAGACGTTGTATACTATTTATTTGAACGCAGTTTTTGGCAATTTACAAACCAACAATTAATTTGTTACCACTAAAGCTGCTCAAAAAAAAAAAATATTGTGAAATAAGTGCCCCTGTTATGGGAGTTAGCAACAATTTGGCGATCAAATATGTTTCCTTATTAAACTGGATTTAATTGAGTTCTACACCATCAAAATAATACAGAAAAAAAAAATTCTAGATTTATAGTTCGAAATGAACTTAGAAGGACTTTAATATTACCAACAAGCCTTAATCAACTGGTAGATATGATAGAAGTGGGCAAATCGAAATTTTTTCGAAACAAAAAAACTGGTAACGAGCTCTACAACTTGGCTTTACCAGTTTTTTTCGAAAAATTTTCGATTTGCCCACTTCTATAATATCTACCAGTAATGAAACGGCGAAAAATATTTCTAATGGTCCTTTTTATGATTTTTTGTGTTATTCGTAAACAAAAGGTCATGCACCTCCTTAAAGCCATACAGGGGTAATTCCACTCCCGGACGGTAAGCAATTTTGACTTCCTTGTCCCGAAAATGGATTTGGTATACCACAATTGGACTTGAATTTTTTTTTTTTGAATAAGAAGCGTCATTTTTTGTTACACTGTATAAATCATACAGTATTAGTCATACTCTATGACTAGGATGAATTCCGGGAAATTTTGGTCAAAAATTAATTAACCGTTATTGGAACAGAAACCACTCTAGGGTATGTAAACAGACACGGCCGATCGATTGGTGGTACTTAGAAATTCCAGATCCGATTATTTCACCGGCAAATAACGAAATTTGTCGGTTTTTGCNAGAGCTTCCGAAAGTATGCTCATTCGATTCAGGACCATTGATTTGCCTACCGTGCAAATTAACAAGGATCATAGAAGAATAAGAGAAGAGAAAATGAAAAAAAAGGACAAACGTCCTTGTTTTTGGTTGGGGAACTGCTGGCTATTTTTGGTTGGGGGTTAAATAAGAAAAAATCTAGGTCATAATTTGTACAAACTATTACTAATCAATTGCATTGAGTACAACCACTCTCTATTTTTTTTCGAAAATCGGACATTTCAAGAACGTTTCGGAGTGTCAAACCTCAAAATTTGCCAATTTTGTATTCTAGAAGTTAATACGCATCGGGGAAATAATTTTTATCGTTTTTCTCTTTCACAATTATTATTTTCCCCGATGCGTATTAGTTTCTAGAATAAAAATTGGCAAATTTTGAGGTTTGAAACACCGATATTTTGCTTTAATAAATTCTAGAAAACTTGTCCGATTGAGGCTGTTCTTTTGAGTAATTTCCCGATAAATTTTTGTTGTCTGAAAAACGAGAGTGAGGCACTCTAATTTTCATAGCAAATTTTTGACAATATTTTAGATTTTCAACATTATTTAAGCGTATGAATTATTATATATTATTATCCATAAATGTGCCGAATTTTTACGTTTTTTCCTCGTAGCTTTTCTAACAAACGCCGCTAAACTTCATCCGACAAAAATTGTAGGTAATTTCCAATTTTTTTTCACTTTTAAAGTCCTTAATAATTAATTAACAGATTCAACTTTTGGATTTGTGGTTCGATGTATGATGTTTCTTTTTATCAAAACTTTTTTTCCATATAATGATTATATTATAATCGTAAATATGGATTCCAATGACGTGTATTCGACATGCATTCTTTGCCTTATATTTTTTATTAAAAATATATTTCGTCCCTTTATAGGCTGAATGCGGGATTAACGAAATAATGAGGTTGATAACACATAAGTATTGAAGGCGAAAACAAAAAATATATCAAGCTTGTCTCTTAAGGAGGTGCGTAACCCTTTGTTAAAAAAAAGGACATGCCGGAAACTTCATCCTAAAAGACGTTGTATATTATTTATTTGAACGTAGTTTTTGGCAATTTACAAACCAACAATTAATTTGTTAAGCTGCTAAAGCTGCTAAAAATAAAAATTCTTGTGAAATAAGTGCCCCTGTGATGGGAGTTAGCAACAATTTGGCGATCAAATATGTTTCCTTATTAAACTGGACCTTATTGAGTACTATACCATCAAAATAATACAGAAACAAAATTCTAGATTTATATTTCGAAATGAACTCGGAAGGACTTTAATATTACCAACAAGCCTTAATCAACTGGTAGATATGATAGAAGTGGGCAAATCGAAAATTTTTCGAAAAAAAACTGGTAACGAGCTCTACAACTTGGCTTTACCAGTTTTTTTTCGAAAAAATTTCGATTTGCCCACTTCTATCATATCTAGTAGATATTATCTACCATTAATGAAACGGCGAAAAATATTTCTAATGGTCCTTTTTATGATTTTTTGTGTTATTCGTAAACAAAAGGTCAGGCACCTCCTTAAAGCCATACAGGGGTAATTCCACTCCCGGACGGTAAGCAATTTTGACTCCCTTGTCCCGGAAATTGATTTGGTATACAGTTGATCACTAAACGAGTTGATACCTAACGAGTTGACAAAGACCTAACGAGTTGACAGTTTTTGGGCGTTTTTCGGGCAAAAATAGGCAAAAAGGGGCAAAAGTGACCTAACGAGTTGACAAAGACCTAACGAGTTGACAGTTTTTGAAGAAAAAATCGGAAACGAAAGTGTCAACTCGTTTAGTGATCAACTGTACCACAATTGGACTTGAATTTTTTTTTTTGGAATAAGAAGCGTCATTTTTCGTTACACTGTATAAATCATACAGTATGACTCATATTTATTATATTTTCTTTTGAAATAATAATCACATATTTAATTTATTTAACGAAATATCGACCGCTTATGCTTAACCCCTAATCGGTTTTGCTCTGGTCGATTACATGTCATATTCTCAAATAAAGTAGGCCGTGATTTGCTGAAAGTTTGCGTGTAAGTGTTTTTCGTCGAAAAACAAATAAAAAATATGTACAGTTCTAGAATCTTATAAATTTCTACCGTCTGCAATAACGAGTTTCGCCCGTTCGGGAAAAAGAAGGAATCATTTAACGGCTCTGAACGCCTCCATCATCCTGATCTAAGATAACCATTGAATGAATTGTGATTTTTTTACCCTTATTCTCGTTTATAACATCGATTCAGCTTCAATATGGGTCGATATTACGTAATAAAAAAAAGAGGTGGCCAAAAGTGACGAGTAATTGCTAGTTTTTCTCTAGTTTCTCTCGTTTGTTTACAAAAAAAAAATCTATTACTATTTCTGAGCACGCTGATTGGATCAGACAGATTCAATTGGCCCACANCATAGTGGTACAAAAATTGAAATTGCTCTCTACCGCCAACACCTGACAAGCTAGGAGTTTTTGGTCAATTTTTTTGAACTTCCTGGGTCTTGATTATCCCGTATATGAAGTTTCATCAAGTTCTGAGTTGTATTTCGAAATTTTCATTCCCCGGAATTCATCCTATCTATGACTCATATTTATTATATTTTCTTTTCAAAAATAATTATCACATATTTAATTTATTTAACGAAATATCGACCGCTTATGCTTAACTCCTAATCGGTTTTGCTCTGGCCGATTACATGTCATATTCTCAAATAAATTAGGCCGTGATTTGCTGAAAGTTTGCGTGTATTACGCCGTGTAAGTGTTTTTCATCGAAAAACAAATAAAAAATATGTACAGTTCTAGAATCTTATAAATTTCTTGCGTCTGCAAAAACGAGTTTCGCCCGTTTGGGAAAAAGAAGGAATCATTTAACGGCTCTGAACGCCTCCATCATCCTTATCTAAGATAACCATTGAATGAATTTTGATTTTTGCACCCTTATGCTCATTTTATGACGTTATATATACAATTCTAGAACTTTGTGAACATGCTCATTTCTTTTTTAACGAAAAAAAGAAGAAATCTCTCAATCAAGTACAGGTTGTTTATTCATTATTATGCGAACCTGTCGGTTTCCACGTGAGTTCTAGGCGGCGATTTTGATTGGCTGCGCCGGTTATATACACTCATCGATACACTTAAATGATTGGCGTAAATATCACTAACTACTAGCGCTCTAGGCTTATTTGAATCCGTCATGAATTTCAACAAAAATGGTATCTAGAGAACGACCATTTAAGTTAATTTGATTAAGATTTCGCTGTGATTTACCGATGTTAATCATATCTACCAGACTGTGTTGACAACCATGTGCCTAATGAGAAGAAAGACAACTTTTGTCAAAACAATCTAGAAAATTCTCTGAAACAAAACTATGTATCTATAGTCTATAAATTTTTTGAATGATTGTTCACAAGAACTATCGATAATGCTTTTCCTACAAAAGTGTCAAAAAATAAAGTTACTGGGTGAGGTTATATAGGTGGTAAGCCGTTTTTGGTGACTAATATTCGCTCAGCGCACTCGCCAACCAAAAACGGCTTAGCATCTATATTACCTCAGCCTCTATTTGATCGACAATTTAATTTTTAAAAAACACAAAAAAAATCTAGATATTATGACGAAAACAAATGCACAGTTTTCATAATTGTTATGAAGATTTTCTGCTACCTAAATATTTTATGGGAGTCACCAATAAAATATCTACTTATTTTTGCTTAATGTGCTTAAAAAACCCAACAAACGAGTTTACATTTGAATCTAGTACTTTCAAACAGCGGTACGAAAAAGCCGTCTAAAAAGTCGTCTAACTGCTGCACGAACTACTGTGTAATAATGTACCATTTCAAAAACTAGCCCGCAATCGGACTACCCGTGTACATTAAGCAGGCGAAATTTTGAACGAACTTCTTCATAACAAAGGTAATACACCCCCTGCGCTGTTATCTTGCAACTATCGCATGAAAAAAATCCGCAAGATAACGGAGCGAACGGGGATATCTGCAAGATAACAGCGCAGTGCTTAAGCATGCTTAAAAAAATCTGCAAGATGACGGAGCCAACGGGAAAATCTGCAAGATAACGGGTGACAAGATAACAGCGCAGGGGGTGTATTGTCGCAAACTGGTCAATTGTTCTTCAATAAAAAGCTTTTGAAGTTCACTTGGAATTGATTTACCTATCATTAACTCTCCCCGTACTGGCCGCTCGACGCGCATGGCGACTTTCTCGTTTTTGTGATTTTTCCCGAAATCTAACTTCTTTGGCTTCGCCTTTGAGATCAATGGGATCGGGACGTCTCGACCTGGTGCGCCCTCTTGAGGTTTCTTGGGCGTTTGTTTCCCAGCGGGACCTGACAAATTTAAAATAAAAATTTAAAATCTGGGCCATTGAGAGTCAAGTTTTTGACTTTGTATCTTGAAAGACACGAAAAATGTTGTTATAAATACACCGCTTGAGGGGTTATCAGGCCACTTTCACCTTCCAAAAACGGCCTCATAAACCCTCAGGCGGCCTGATAAACCCCAAGGGCGTAGGCGGAAGATCTGGAAAATGTGGAAAACAAGGTGGCCTGATAAGCGGACGAGCGGGGAATTTNATTTCTTTTTTAAAGAAAAAAAGAAGAAATCTCTCAATCAAGTACAAGTTGTTTATTCATTATTATGCGAACCTGTCGGTTTCCACGTGAGTTCTAGGCGGCGATTTTGATTGGCTGCGCCGGTTATATACACTCATCGATACACTTAAATGATTGGCGTAAATATCACTAACTACTAGCGCTCTAGGCTTATTTGAATCCGTCATGAATTTCAAGAAAAATGGTATCTAGAGAACGACCATTAAAGTTAATTTAAGATTTAGCTGCGATTTACCGATATCAATCATATCTACCAGACTGGGTTGACAACCATGTGACTAATGACAAAAAAGACAATTTTTGTCACAAAAATCTAGAAAATTCTCTTAAACAAAACTATAGATCTAAAGACTATAGATCAGTGTTGCGAAAGTTGGCCAATGGTCGATTTTTCCCAACGCCCAACGTAGCCGTCGGCCAACGCATATCAACGTTTCCAACACTGCTATAGACTATAGTTCATACAATTTTTAAATGATAGTTTACAAGAACAATCGATAATGCTTTTCCTACAAAAGTGTCAAAAATAAAGTTATTTGATCGACAATTTAATTTTTCAAAAAAAAATCTAGATATCATGACGAAACAAATGCACAGTTTTCATAATTGTTATGAAGTTTTTCTGCTACCTACATATCTTATGGGAGTCTCCAATAAAATATCTACTTATTTTTTCTTAATGTGCTTAAAAAACCCAACAAACCAGTTTACATTTGAATCTAGTACTTTCAAACAGCGGTACAAAAGAGCCGTCTAAAAAGTCGTCTAACTGCTGCACGCACTACTGTGCAATAATGTACCATTTCAAAAACTATGCGAAAGCTAACTTTTTTAGACTAGCCCGCAATCGGACTACCCATGTACATTAAGCAGGCGAAATTTTAACCGAATTTCTTCATCACAAAGGTAATATTGTTGCAAACTGGTCAATTGCTCTTCAATAAAAACGCTTTTGAAGTTCACTTGGAATTGATTTACCTGTCATTAACTCTCCCGGTACTGGCCGCTCGACGCGCGTGGCGACTTTCTCGTTTTTGTGATTTTTCCCGAAATCTAACTTCTTTGGCTTCGCCTTTGAGATCAATAGGATCGGGACGTCTTGACCTGGTACGCCCTCTTGAGGTTTCTTGGGCGTTTGTTTCCCAGCGGGACCTGAAAATTTTAAAATTTAAAATCTAGGCCATTGAAATTCAAGTTTTTGACTTTGTTTCTTTAAAGACACGAAAAATGTTGATTGCCGCGTTCATTTAAAAGTCTCAATAAATAAGCATAATTACACCACATTTTATACATTACTAACCTGACGGCAGCTAGGCCACCAACGGGTGTTACGGCTACTTCGCGTTCTCCAGCACTTGACCTTATGACATCTCTTTGCGTAGGTTCAATGGGAGCCGATTTCACTCTTGGGATAGACGCTAAAAATATCCTTTCAGAGATACAAATAAATCCGTACAACTAAAAGTAAAAAGGGTGTTTCATTATGCAATGAGGTTTCATTTGGGCCGCAATCTTCACCTGGGTCACTTTTATGCTTTTTTTTGATAATGCTTCACTTGGGCAAAAGCTTTATTTGGGCCGAAGGCGACGGAAATAGCTGACGGACCAACATGTGGTCTAAATGAAGCTTCCGGCCCAAGTGAAGCCTGGCCCAAGTAAAGCTTTTCGGCCCAAGTGAAGCGCTCTCTTTCAATACACCACCCCTCGCGTTAACGCATCGCACTTTCATCGTGGAATATATTCGAAAAAAAAAGTAAACAAAAAGGCAGAAAAAACAAGCAAAAGTCAATTAAAAAATTAACAAAAAAAAAAAGTTCGAATTATATTGAGATTTCCAATTTTAATTTCTTACCTCTGAAAATTTAGCGCTGTTCGAAATTTCGATAAAAAAAGTTTTGTAATAATATACAAAAATGTAAACCTGAATATACAGGGTGAGGCAGAGGTCGGCAGATTTTGTACCCTTGTCCGCGGACAAGGAAAAACTCGGAAAACTTTCAATGGTAGGGTATGGAAGGGTACGCTCTTTTTTTTCACTCGGTAACCCGCGATTTTACCCATTATTATAGATGCTACGCCGTTTTTTGGTGACTTATATACGCTCACCGTACTTGCGAACCAAAAACGGTTTAGCATCTATATTACCCTGTAGTACAAAAACGTATTGGGGGGTAACACTAATTTATTTCGTACCTTTTTTATTTGGAAGTGGTTCTGTGATTCGCCGCGTCGTTTTGGGAACTGATCCGTTCATAAATTGATTCTGTACAGCTAAAATAAACGTAAACTGAGCTCGCGAAATCCATAAACGTACCTTTTAAGTTAACTACATAGTCGGGAATTTCTTTGATGCCGGCCTGATAAGGGTTGACAAATATTCGCCTTGAAACAGCCGGATAGCTGGGCATAGTGCCCGATAACCACGCAGTACTCAATATGTAAAGGTGTTTTTTTTCTAACAATTGACTGTAAAATTTATCCCGTTTGTTTTACCGGTATTTTTACCTTTTTTATTTTTGTTCCCTCTGAGAGTTAATTTTAAAGATAAATTTCTAATTTAATCACAATTGAGTAAATTACCCGTAAAACTTTAGCAACTGTGTCTTAATTCATGTAAGAAGTAATTCAATTTTCACAATACATAAGTGGTCGAACAATTGAGTAGGGCGTGTATAAAGATTGAGTTTCAAAGCGCGTCCAATTTTTAACCCTTCGCCTGACTCGGACGAATAACACTTGATTCGTCGACCGGCTCTCTGTGAACCCTCTGACGCATTTGTGGCGGTTCTTTCTTTCTTATCACAGGAACATGTATAGGTTGCACTTTTAAGGGCGCAATCGTTTTTTTGTCATTTTCCCACGCGCTCTTTAAATTCTGGACTAAATAAAATTATTAATTATACTTTTTTCATACTTTACTACTAATTATAATAATGTCTTATCTACGACTTCATTTTCAAATTTTTGTGATCAATAAAAATCCAGTGGTTCTAGAATTTTGTACCAGATTTGTATACAAAATGTGTCTAATTTTTCTTTCTAATTATCGAGAATCTCGATAATCGAGAATTTTGAATTTCGAGATGTCCAATTACGAAACGTAAAATAATTGCGAAAGAGAAAAGTGGTAGACAAAAGTTGTCCTCCAATGCGTATAAATTTCTACAATATAAATGGGCAACTTTTGAGGTTTAACACCGGATGTGAGGCATTATACGTTAACATAACGTAAAAAGGGATATTTAAATCTTCAAAATTAAAACATACCTGAGGGAATAACGCATTCTGATTCGCTTTCTGAGTCCGAACTTGTTCCAAGTTCTTCGACAGACACCTTTTCGTAGTTCTAAAAAATATTTTCAATTTTGGGCCCTTGGAAAACATCGAATAATTGCTTCAAATTTCCTATCAAAATTATTTTATGCTAAAGAAGGTCCGTTCACCGAAAACCCGTGTTACGTAGGTTAAAATACCCGACGAAGGATTTCCGCAGAAAAATTATGTGATCTATCATATATCGCAGTGATTTTCAAACGCGAAAAAAATGAATAATGTTACCACTTTTTGGCAACGTTGCTTGACAGCGCGTCTGAGGCCATTGAAGACTGCCATTGGTATTTTTTGAGCGCGCTCGGCCAATCACCGAAAGGTAAATCACCATAAAGCGATTTCCTTCTTTTAAAATATTTTTATATTACAGTCCTCCTCTTAAGTGCCGCACTTAAAGAGAAACCGCACTTATGCAGTTCCGCTAAAAATGTTTTTTCACGTTTTACAATCAGGACGATATATGCTCCCAAAAACGGTTTCGGAGTATGTCTCACACTGTATGAATCATACAGTATGATTTATACTGCATGAGCCTGGCACGGAAACTCGTCAAAAACAGGTTTCTTCGAAAAAAACATTTTCTCTAAAAGGCCGCGGTGGATTCCACATACAAATTATATATCCATTATGGCCCATAATTTATGGATTATTCTTCCGGATTCTTCTCCTGTGACGTCTATAATTTATGAGAAAAAAGTCTACAGGGTGAGGTAATTTAGATGTAAGCCGTTTTTGGTGACTTATATTCGCTCAGCACACTCGCGAACCAAAAACGGCTTAGCATCTATATTACCTCACCCTGTATTTAGTAAAAACTGTATGAAAACCTTTTTACCGGGCTGTAACATTTTTGTATCTTTGCTTGTTGCCGCGTCTGTCCACAATTTTCTCGTTTCTGATATGTTTTTTAAAATTGAATCTTCGCCGCTTGCTTGTTCACTTATTTCCATCTAAAAAGAGGGTTTTAATTGAATCCGTACAAAACAAAGAAAACAAAAATAATCATTAGAAACCCGGCTATTCAGATAATACTGTTATCATTAGAAAATTACTTTTTTTCATTAACAAAAAAAACTGTGACACACTTTTTGGCAAACTGAGAGTTGGAAATCTTTCTTCTGAGTAATAATTGGTTGAACTATTAGTTTGCATTAAATGCAAAATCGGTTAATCACTTCAAAATTCATCGATTGGCCATAAACTTTGAAAAAAAAAACGACAAACTCAGTGAACTTGGTGAACTCTGGGCCAAATTGAAATTGAAATGGAGTGGGGACCATTTGTGGTCGCGAAAAAAAACCCGTTTAGGAGAACTTTCGCGACCTTTTTTTTCTACTTAAAAACAGTGGTCGCGAAACCTCACTCAAAATACCATTTCGCGACCATGTGGTCGAGAAACCATATGTTGAACAACGATTCGCGACCAAATGGTTTGGTCGCGAAAGTACTTATAAACCGGGTTTTTCCCGACCAAAAATGGAAATTTCCTTTCACCATTAACTCCCAGGGGGAAGTGCGTGTATATGTAAAATCCTACTCGATGTGGAAAAAATCTACTAAAAAAATATTT
>SCLG01000131.1:95857-109693 GCA_004367875.1 Oikopleura albicans
TTTTTTTTGTTCGTTTTCGTTTCGTGCATGTAGCCGCCCGAATATCGAGTCGTTGTGATACAGAATGCGGAGCATAGGGCCCCACTAGCTTACAGAGAAAAAAAATGAGTAAAAATCGATTATTTGATAAAAATATGAAGATCAGATTTTTTCATATAAAATATAAAAAAAAAATACGTGGTTGATTGAAGATGACTTGTCAATTGCCGTAATTGTATTTTTAGCGTTTTTTTTTGATATTGCAAATTTATATTACTGGTGGTTTTGCTAATGAGCCTTCCCAAAACCCAAAACCGAGGGATCAATAAATAATGCCGAGCGCTTGTGCTAATTTATACAAGGGCCCAGTTTTTGTTCATTTATTATTATAACAGCAGTATTTGGGTTTGAAAAAGAATTGAATCGACTAATTAAAAGGGCACCTTTCAGTTCACATTTATTTTCCGGCGTCTAGTACATAGTACATTATAGTACATAGTACACTTTCTGAAAAAAAACTTGCTTAATGAAAAAGAGCTAGACATCGAACGAAAATTTGGGATAAGAGCCCGTTGACACAAAAATGGCCCATTTGGAGGCCTTAAATCAAATTTATCACGTGACAGAGTGAATTTTGGCCAAAACTGGATTAGCCGACTACAATCCACTTTTTAATTTTATGTCGAATATTCATAACATTTTTTCGAAAAAATTTGGTAGTTATGGGCCATAACCACCAAATTTTTTCGAAAAAATATTATGAATATTCGACATAAAACTTATGGCTTATTTTTTTCTCTAATTATTTTTTTCTCTAATAGTTTTTTCTCTAATTATTTTTTTCTCTAAATTATTATATAGAGTCTCACGAATTTGGCCAAAAGTTTAGACAAATGAGCAAAAGCTAAAAAATGCAGCTACACTATATATAATACGAAGCTCGAAAATGGCGACAAGTCACAGACGTTACGTTTTTGCTAAAAATCTGTAATGAATTAATACGTACGGCAGTGGAAAATTATTTTTTTTTTGGAAAAGACAACTTTAGTAATTTTTTGGTGCTTTTAGATTTCTTTATTTTTTGGTATGTGCCCGAGTCAGGTAAGCACTGGTACTTTCTTGGACTGAAACTCAGTATGGTCTACTCAACTGTCCACCCGTACAACAGTTTAGCGTCAAAAATCAATATTTTACAAAAAAATTAAACCGATGTACGTAGATATTCTTTGTATTTTGTTAAGAAATTCGTCACAAAAGTATATTTTGATTGAAGAATATTTTCCAACTTAGAATTAATGGATTTATGCGATGTTTCATTTTATAAAGTCTATATCCACGAAAAACTTTTGTTTTGTGGATCTGACCACATCCGACCTTTTCTCATGCGTTTCGATGCATCGCGATGGTTGGAGAACATTTTCTCAAATTTGAATATTCATGATATTTTATGATATGACTATTTTATGATATGTTTTATAATTTATTTTATGAAATTGTATTGTGTATTATTATTGTATATTTAAATATTTTCTCCTCTAAGCACTTCAATTTTTTCATGGCTTTTTTTCTGAATCGACAATAATCATTTATTTTTCAAAAATATTTTATTTTTCAAAAATATTTTATTTTTCAAAAAGTGAGGTATACTCAGTTTTGAAACTAAACGTTATGGTCAAATTTCTTGTTACTCCCGTTATATCCGAAATATACTGCGCTGTTATGTTTAATATACCGTAACGTTTAGTTTTTGCTGAAGTGCTTTTAACAACAGGGCAGAGGAAGCTTTTAACTTCTGCTTTTAAATACACAGGGTCTGATGTAACCATGTTCGAGTTTTCAAACAATTCGACAAAACTGAACCGAAAACACGTTTAAAATATTTTTAAAAAAATTTTTAAAAAGGTGACGTTGTCCGTCTAGGTTCTTTTTTTCTGGATTGGCCCAGCCATGAATTTGACAAAATGGTTAATAAAAAAACAGTTTGATATTCAGGCTGCCCAGAAAAAAAAAATGAAAATCGGCAAAAAGGACGAGAAGATAATGTAAACCTAACTCCCAGGGGTCACATTGTGACGATCGTAACATAGCGGCCCATTCGCCTCATATCTCATGAAAACGGCCTCAAATAAAAAATCGCTGATAGACGGGTCAAACCACATTCCATGGAGAAAATTTAAGAACAAAAATCGGAATTTTTTCTCAAAATTTTCCAAAAATCTTCCTGAGATGACTTTGGAGACTTTGGCTAATTTTAATTGGTCTACTTCGATTCAGCGTGTTTTAATACCCCATAAAACACTATTTTTTACTTTAAAAACAGTAATAACGGGGTTTTGTGACGATCATCACAATGTGACCCTTACGGGTTATAAGTCATAACTTATGAGAACACATGTGACCCTTGAGAGTGTATTAACCTGCGTGAATCTTTGGGACGCAATTAAAAAGCTAACACATAGATTGACTCGTAATTTTCTTTATTTCTTATTTGGTTTGGTTAAACAAGAACGTGTTGTCACGGTTTAAGAAAAAGACACGAATGAATATAAACTAAAATATATTTTTAGGGTTAACACGCATGGATGGATACGCAGCGCGCCGGGCTCGCCGNTAAATAAGCATAGATGGTGGTAAACAACTGAGTTGCAGAATTCTTAATTCTGATCATATTCGCGAAAAAGAATATCGGATTTCGTTTAAATCTGAGGGCTAGTAATAATTAATAGGTTGCAAAAAGAAAATGAGACTCCCTAGAGGGATTTTTGATATTGATCAAACTTGAGTTCATTACCACTTTCCGCTGATGCTGTGTAAAAACGGTGTTAAGAAAAATAAGAGGTACACTCCCCATCATGATAAGGGCCGCTTTTGTCTCCGGAAAAAGTGACCCTTTATATGGGCTTGCGCTTATTATGAGAAAAAAACATTTTCGATCAAAAAGTGGCCTTATTTTGAGAAAGTGGCCACTATTATGAGTAAGCGAGCCAAGGTGGCCCTTATTATCTCCTGCCGGCTGATGATACAATTAATTGTATCAAGACCGAAAATCATTAAAAAATAACGTATCTTTGCGAAAACTGATAATTCGATGCAACAGTGGCTAACTTGGACCCTTTACACATTTTTTTGACAATAGTTTCGTTTGTTTATGTTTTCTATATATTTTTTTACACAAAGGCCGAAAAATCGTATTTTGATGGTTTTTGGCGCACTTTTGACTTTGACGTTACCTGTCGCGTTAACGCATTGTTAGATTAGTGAGCTGCAAATATCAAAATGTTCGCAATTTAATTTTGAACAGATACCATGGAACAAAAAAATTTTATACTGAATGATTATGAAAAATCACAATTAAGGATTGACATGAGCGTTTGTCTATTTTTTATTAAAATCAGCTTATTTTTACCGTAATATTGTATGATTATAGACGATATATAAATATTACATATATATTTTGAATATGTTATATACTCAGAATGTTACATAGAAACACATGGTTAATATTTAAAAAAAAGCTAAAAAAAAATTTAAAATTTACGGAGCCCTGAAGTTCGAAAATGTGGTATTTTTTCAAGACTTTCTGTCTAAACCGTCGTTTTTAGGTATGAAAAAAAAAATATTTTCATTTTTTTAAATATTTGTACTGAGAGCCAATGAACGTCCACTTATTTTACAAGTTAAAACAAATTTACTTGATAAATTCATTTGCGCTCACGACGTAGCTAAAAAGTTGATACAATTATTTGTATCATCAGCCCGCAGGGGGTGGCGAGTAGCAGCCCGCATGAGTTATGGGGGCCCTTATTTTGAGAGGGAGTGTATGGATGGAACCTGGGTTGAAATTTTGTCACTTAAGAACTATACCACCTGTCTACGGAAATTAAGGCCCCTAAAGTTAACAAAATACACAACTAATTCTAATCGACTCACGAGAGTTAAAAGATAGTTAAAATCTTGTTTGAATTGATGTTCAAATTTGAATGATGTTAAAATTAGCCACCAAAAGGACTAATTTAACTTTTACAAATAAATCTCATTTGAATAAAAAAATAAAGCTTGAAAGTGACGTTTATGCATAAATATATTTCTATGCGAAAGATAGTTGAAAACAGAAGCAAGATTTATCTATAATTTTTATGTAGGGTGTTCACGGCTGGAGCTGAAATCATCAGAAGTAGAATTAACAAAAACATCAGATTATACATTTTCTGAACTCATAGACTATGAGTCATAGTGCGCTCGTAACGGACATGCCATTAACGGGTCTATCTGCCCTTGGCGGGCATTTTATGCGTAGAAAATGTTCCAACAAAATTATTTACATGCACGGTCAACGGGTCAACGGGTAGGTTAAAAATCTGTTACCCGCTAACGGTGTATAGAGAATTGATGATATTAACAGCATTCGTGTTCAAAACTGGCCCGATATCTGCGCAGTGCTAAACAGTACAATATTTGTGTTCCCATGAATAGAAGTCCTAATCAAGAAGTCACAAAATACAAATACCACTGAGCGTGATTTTGGGGTGATTGTGATTTTGCGATTTATTTGTGATTTTGTGATCAAAAAATCACGTAGAATAACTAAATCACACAGGGTAAAAAAATCACTAAAAGTTTAATAATCACTTCATAATTTTAATAATCACGCATGATGTGAGCTTGATTTCGTGACTAAAATGAGATTTTAGCGTTATTATGATTCGGAGTTTTTTTTGTGCAAAATCAAAGGTCTTTCCATCCCTTAATGTCCCTGAAAAAATCTTGGAATAACTCTTACTTCGCAGGCTCTTGTCTTCTTGAAGGGGCTGTCAAGAAACAAATTTAGCAACGCCTATACATTTATTGGTCAAAATCATCGATTATGCACTTAGTTAGTCATTTTTTGGATAAGTGCTTTTGGCCGATAAAATCGACCTAAACGCGCTATTACTTAGGCACACACATACGAGTAGATTTGTATTTAGTACTTTCCATAATTTGTACCAATCGTAAATCAGTTCGTACTAAAACACTTAAGGACGGGTAGGTACCTACCCGTCTTTAAATGGTGAAAAATTAATGTTTCTAATAAACCACCTGTGCCATTATTGGGCCGTTTTCAAATTTATGAGCGAATTCATCCCATAATGGGTAAACGTGTATGGCTTAACGTAGATTTCAATCAATCGAAAGAAAATAAATACAAAAACTATATTAGCAACTGCGTTGATTAGTACAAACTTGTGGGAAAAAAAAGTTCTAGAAATGTCTGAATTGAGTTCTAGAATTTTTCCAAGATGCCAAACATGGCTAAACAACGGCACGATTTGGGTGTTGTCAACGAAAACTAATTATTTCTTCAACTTTTCGAGCATTGCACTTTTGCCAAAACCGTTTTTACAAACATTTCGATACCCGAAAGCCTAAGATGACCAAAAAATTCATAAACTTTTGGAAAAACATAAATATGAATAAACTATGATTTACGAACTGGACTAATGAAAATAAGTACGAACACAACAAATACAAAGGATGAAAAACCATTAATATTAACGAAAGGATACAAAATTGTCATAAATTAATAAAAACAATGATAAAAAAAATGATAGAATGTTATTTAGACGGTTATTCAAGACTTTTCCTGATGCATACATTAAATGGGCCATGACATAAAATCCGGAGTTTCTAGATTTCAAGAATCTAGATTTATTTTTAGAATTATTTCAGAATCTTTAAGGAGGGGTCCCCAAACGTCAAGTTTGCAAACAACACGACGGACCCTAAATCTATATGCTTTTTAATAATAAGATGGGAATTAGGCAAGATATTTGCGTTGAAAATTATACCTGCAGAATGGCAACTGAAAATAAACCCATATTGTTTATATAAATCTCTGCTCAGTTTACTTAAAAGTGTATTTTTTATTATTCGGTTATTTTTTTTGTTCGTTTTCGTTTCGTGCATGTAGCCGCCCGAATATCGAGTCGTTGTGATACAGAATGCGGAGCATAGGGCCCCACTAGCTTACAGAGAAAAAAAATGAGTAAAAATCGATTATTTGATAAAAATATGAAGATCAGATTTTTTCATATAAAATATAAAAAAAATACGTGGTTGATTGAAGATGACTTGTCAATTGCCGTAATTGTATTTTTAGCTGTTTTTTTTTTGATATTGCAAATTTATATTGCTGGTGGTTTTGCTAATGAGCCTTCCCAAAACCCAAAACCGAGGGATCAATAAATAATGCCGAGCGCTTGTGCTAATTTATACAAGGGCCCAGTTTTTGTTGTTTTATTATTATTACAGCAGTATTTGGGTTTGGAAAAGAATTGAATCGACTAATTAAATGGGCACCTTTTCAGTTCAAATTTATTTTCCGGCGTCTCCATAGTACACTTTCTGAGAAAAAACTTGCTAAATGAAAAAGAGCTAGACATCGAACGAAAATTTGGGATAATAGCCCGTGGACACAAAAATGGCCCATTTTGAGGCCTTAAATCAAATTTATCACGTGACGGAGTGAACTTTGGCCAACAATGGATTAGCTGACTACAATCCACTTTTTAATTTTATGTCGAATGTTCAAAACATTTTTTCGAAAAAATTTGGTGGTTATGGCTTATTTTTTTCTCTAATATTTATAGTCTCACGAATTTGGCCAAAAATTTATACAAATGAGCAAAAGCTAAAAAATGCAGCTACACTATATATAATACGAAGCTTGAAAATGGCGACAAGTCACAGACGTTACGTTTTCGCTAAAAATCTGTAATGAATTTATACGTACGGCAATGGAAAATTAATTTTTAATAGAAAAGACAACTTTAGTAATTTTTTGGTGCTTTCGGATTTCTTTATTTTATGTATTCGCCCGAGTTAGGTTATGCCGGTAAGCACTGGTCCTTACATGACTTGAAACTCAGTATGGCCTACTCAACTGTCTGCCCGTACAGCAGTTTAGCGTCAAAAATCAATATTTTACAAAAAAAACTAAACCGATGTACGTAGGTAGTCTTTGTATTTTGTTAAGAAATTCTCCACAAAAGTATATTTTGGTTGAAGAAGATTTTCCAACTTAGAATTAATGGATTTATGCGATATTTCATTTTATAAAGTCTCAATCCACGAAAAAAACTTTTGTTTTGTGGATCTGACCACATCCGACCTTTTCTGATGCGTTTCGATGGTTGGAGAACATTTTTTTGAATTTGAATCTTCATTGGCCCAAACTTCATCTCCTGTCAAAATTTGGGGTCCTGACGACGACCTTCATCAAGTATATTTTAAGGTTATATTTTAAACCTTAACCTGACATTTTTGAATTCAAATGAATCGTACTCAACTTATGAACTTGACAAAATGGTTAATGAAATAACACTTTGATATTCAAGGTGTCACCGTTTGAATTAAAATTAGATTTTCTGAAATACGCTGACCAAAAAACGTAAAAGAATGAAAATCAGCAAAAGGACGAGAAGATTATGTAAATTTAACTCCCAGGGGCCACGTTATGACGATTGTCACAAAGCGGCCTATTCGTCTCATATCTCATGAAAACGGACTCAAATCAAAAATCGCTGATAGAAGAGTCAAGCCACATTCCATGGAGAAAATTTTAGAACAAAAATCGGATTTTTTCTCAAAATTTTTCCAAAAATCTTCCTGAGATCACTTTGGAGACATCTGGCTACTTTTTTTATTGGTCTAGTTGGATTCAGCATGTTTAAATACCCTATTTGCGAAGAATTTTTTACTTTAAAACAGTAATAACGGGGTTTTGTGACGATCCTCAGAATATGACCCTTACGGGTTATGAGAAGACATGTGACCCTTGAGAGTTAAGGTGTAACTAAAAGCGTTATGGGCACCACGTAAAATACAAATATTGTTTAATTGCCAATCGCCTGAATGATAGGTCAATATTTGTAAAGCTTGTTTTCAGCCCGCCAGTATCTCAATGTCATACTAAGCCACGTAAGGTATTGGTATGTATAATCTATATTTACATACATATATTATGTATTATGGGATGATCAGCTTTGATCACACGCTTGGCACGACATTCTTCATCAATTAAATGAAATGGTTTTGTATTTTTTTATGTGAACGAACCAAAAATTTGTTTTCGCTTAAAATGATCCGATTTTGCTTTTAAATATCAAATTAATTAAAAAAAAACGGATAATTTTAGGATCTGATTAGAAAGTCTTGTTAAGTATTGCACACAATTCGTTCACCCTGAATTTCATATACACCCCTTACGCTGTTATCTTGCAAATATCGCATGAGAAAATCCGCAAGATAACGGAGCGAACGTGGAGATCTGCACGATAACAGCGCAGGGCTTCACACATAAAGATAGGGATTCCTGGAAAATTGGCAAAACAAAATCTGCAAGGGTGACAAGATAACAGCGCAGGGGGTGTACACCCGCCCGTTAAGTACACCGGATGCGTCATTATGTTTCACGCTGTTCTGGCCTTTTTCCCGCTCTTGTTGTATGATTCACTGTTTTTTTTTCATAAAACGAATTTTTATATGTTTAGCCAGCGTACTCGGTGTATAAGGATAATTTGCCATGAAAATGGTGCTCAATTCACGAAATAAAGAAAAGTGAGGCCTTTGGCCAATGGCGATAACGCTTAACACAAAAAAAGTGATGAGCAATCGCTCTCCAAGCACGCTGATTGGCCAGCGATGGCCGAAGAGATTCTTTTTTACGTTGGCTCATAACAATGATTGAGCAACATTTGTTTACACTTACGGATGGTCATAACTCAAAATAGGAATAACTGTAAATTCCATTTTTATGACCATGAAAGTGAACTTGGATATCCACTCGCACTATAAGTAACATAAATAAGTCTGTATGTGTCCAAAATAACGGAAAAATCTAGAAATTATGTGCCTTTTACTTACTAGAAAAATAGCCATATTTTCAATGTATTTTAGAGTATTTCTCTCTGTACTTTTTTGTTGNATTGATAACCTTAGGGTGGGCGCCGTGGGGGGTATATGTGTTGATGAATTATTTTGATTTCTGATTTATATTGTTTGTCTAACGTGTCTTAATGGACTTGCCGAGTTTCAAATTAATTGGTTGCATATTCAATGGGAAAATGACATAATCGTAATGACTTAATTCTTCACCAAGTAGGGTCATGCCTATCCTTAACAGTCATGCGCATATTGGGTAGCTAGCTACCCATTTTCACTTTATTTCTAAATAAAAAAAAATACGGCTTGTGATAATAAAAAACGGACAAAGGATTTGAAATCAACAATTTTTTTTAAATTTTTATATGGCAGAAAAAAATATTTTTTTAAGAAAATTGTTTTTACCTCTGAGTCTGTGGAGGACGATGATTAAGGCTGAAAATCACCCCAGTAAGAAAAAAAAACAGCGCTTCAAAATAAAATAATAAAAAAATCCGTTCATTATTTGGCGCGCCAGAGCAAATTGGGTAGCGAGCTACCTCAGATGCGCATGACTGTTAAATAATGTAATCGCTGGAAAATTTTCGGGCAAAAACACTGTTGACAACTTTGCCCGCATAACGCGGTCTAGGGTTAATCTATGTAAACTTACAGCCAGTTTTAAGACCGAATAAATTTGGTTCGGTTTCTTAGAATAAAATGTAATGATATGTACTTGATTTGTATTACAAGATTTCATATTCGAAAAAACAAAACAAATCTTATAATTTATATGTTTTACAAGCGTAAAAACGTTTTTTATCTCAAAATATCTCGTATCCGAAATGGGATATTGTTCCTTATTGAGGTATCAGAAACACATAATGTTTGATTTTGTACTGGTAACAATATAAATCTGTTAGTTTAGAAAGTTACGCGTGTTGTTAACAATTGCTTTCCGCTTATTTTTTGATGTGATCGAACTTATTTTTAGACTTGAAATTTAAACTCCCTAATGTTTCGTTTAGAGAGAAACAAAATAAGCCGTGGTGGCCTCAAATATTCGAAAAAAAAACTGTTTTGACCATTCTACTCAGAATTAAAAAGTAAATTATAGGGACCGAGGTCAGTTTTTTGCCAAGTTCAACAGGTCACGTGATAAATTAGTCACATGGCCTGTAAACGGCCCATATTTTGAAGCCAATTTTAAGTGCCTTAACCATTTTTTTTTGGTTTTATTCTTCGCTTATATGAAAGTTTGTTGAATTCTCCAGGACTATCTTTCTTCGGATTTTTGATCCAAGGTTCAGAACGGCTATGGCAGGATCATATGGAATTCTCCTGACGTTAATTTTAAACGCCATTCTAGACCGTTTTTTTTGAAATATGTCTCTAGATGTGCACTTGCTCGGACCCTTTTTTTGGAAAAAATTTCTTGACTCAAAGACAACAATCAACCTATCACACTTTAACCAAAAAAGTGTGAAAATTTTGTGTCATGAGAATCACTTTTTGGACGAAAACTTAGCTTTGATTCTAAAATGTTCCATTGTGACTTTTTAATTCACGTTTTATAGTTTTCAAAAAGTTCTACATTTTCAAAATTGACGTGTAATAATAAATTTTATATTATTCCTCGAAAATATTAATATCACGAATAACTATTTTATTCAAAAAACGCCTTTTTTAGAACAAACTTTTTTGGTGACATAATTTTAATTATGACATAGCGGCAATAGAATCAACGTTGTTTGAAAATGACATAATTAATTTATTGCAGTTTCCGTTGATTGCAAGGATATTGCTACTATACTAAAAAATACGGAAAAATTAATTAAAAATTATTTCAAACAAGTCTCAAGGCTTGACCTTATATTAGAGTTACATTCAAATTCCTCAAAAAACTTCATCACAGCATGAAAAACGTGTCAAACTTGACGATTATTGTGATAAAATTAATTTATTTAGAACCACCTTATTTGTACATGTAATTTACGGACGGGGGTTTTGCAATCAAATAAGTGTTGCCAATTTTACATGTTTATGCCAGGATAAATAGAACTGTTTTTTTTAAAGCGGGTAATAAGCACTTAACGTCACAACATTTAAATTTTTATCGGTTTACTTAAAAATACTGAAAGCATTTTTGCAACAAGATAATCTGTAATTTGTAGGGTCAAGCTTTATTTTTAATCTCTCAAAATTTTAATACTGTTTCAATTTTAATCGGAGAAGTTCGTCGATATCGTTTTTAGGAAGCTTAACTCACAAGCAAAAATGGGGGCATACATGCACATAATCGTTATTTCGTCGGTATTAAGTACAAGGTAGCCTACTGGATAACATGGACATTGCCATGTGGAATTTTCCATAATTTCCGTTAATTGCAAGGTTGTATAGCCAGATTTGGTAAAAGTTAGGAAATAAGAAAAAAAATCAAAAAAAAAAATGTTACGGCCAAGTTGTAAAGCTCGTCAAATTGAGTTCGAATGAGACTTTAAAAGTAAATTTTGCCTACCACGAGCCGCTAAAGAGCCGTTTGAAAATGCCAACCTACGCAAAATAACAACTTTGCGCCTGACCACTTCTACCACCTACTTACCATTTATCCAAATAGCCATCCGGTCCAAATTTCCCGTTTCTTAGATTTAGCAGTTATTCGGTATAGATGGGTTTTAAACATCATTTATTTTTCAATAAAATTAGGAAATACAGCTTTCACAAATCTTATACGAATTTTTAAGCGATAACCCTGTTTAACACTGAGGACAGAGCGAGCTCTAGAATTTTTCTAAGGGTCAACTTTGTTCTCACACTCGAAAAATTCTAGAACTCTCTACATACATTTTATGAACTTTATTTTCACACTTTTTCTTAATAACTTTTCGGGTTCTACAATAACGAGCGGGCCTCATGAATTCGGCATGTTTTGTTCGATTACCAAGCAATCGAGAAAGCACGCTGAGATTCCTGACCAATTAGTGTGGGTATGAGTTTCTCAATTTTTTTCAACAAACTAGTGAGAATGCGACGTGCTTTAATTGATAAATTCATACATTGTGGATTTTTAAAAGTAAAAAAAACCGAATTCATGAGATCCACTCGTTATGACCAAAATTGTTTTTTTTTCGAATAAATAGGCCCTATTGGCCTAAAATAATTCAGTAAGCTCAGTTAGGTCAGCAAGGTCAGTAAGGTCAGCAAAAAATCTAAATAGTGCGGTATTAGGTCCACCTTGCCATAACAATTTCGTGAAAATTTGATGTTTTACTTTACGTTGAATTCACGAAAGTCTACTCACCTTTGATGGATTAGTCATGCGCATTTTCTGGTGTAGAAATTCTCAATTGTTATTTTCTGTTTTTTTTTGTGATATATATTTTTCGTTTGAGTATTTCTTTGTCGGGCAATGGATAAGTTCGAATGTTTGCGATTTTAAACACTCGTGGAGCTACTCGATGATTTTAATCACTTTCTTTTCATTTTAGATTTTTTTTATTTTCTGGAAGCGGTATCGGTTTGAACATAATCCTGGCCAATCTCATAAAGATCTACTATCAATCTTTTCTTTTTTTTGATAATTTAAATTTATGATTCGGCCATTCCTAGTAGCATTATTAAAAATGGTAGTGAAGAATGGAAAGATATTTCCTGTCGGCAAAATTCAATTGTTTTTTCACTCAAAGTTTATTTAGCGAAACAAAGCCCAATATAACCATTAAATTATTTCTGGGAAAAGAAGTATGAAAAATTGAAGAGATCGACCCAATCTTATTTACATTTTTTGCGAAAAAAAAAGAAAACGATAGAAATGAAAAAAAATGGAGGCATCTTTCTACGCCATTTTTTCGTATTTACGAACATTTATAGTGATTAGTTAAAAATTTCGTATCGATATTTGTGAAGCATTTTTTCTCCGACTCTAACCAAATAAACATATTTTTTGATTGAACTTTCTATTTTTTTCGTAAAAATGTAAGTATGATTGGGTCTGACACAAATTTTACATTAGCTTCTTACAAAACGAGAAAATAGACAAAAACGTATGTGGTTCATGAAAGTATTTATACTTTTCAAACTTTTCCTCACGGAGAAAATAGATTTATCTAAAATTCACATATATGATGCACATATTTGATGCGTAGATTACGTTGGCGAAATAAAATAAAATGAAAGAGAAGAGACGTTTTTGCGCTAAAGAGGATTCTCGAGGCCCAAAGTCTGAAAAGTCTCATTGTAAACCGAGTTTCCCTGAAATCAAAGGAAGTATATATAGCCCTGAGAACAACCACTTGACACTTTTTCGATAAATAATGCATGCACCAGGGCTCGGCAAAGCCAGGCATTTTCATTGGTTTGGCTTGGCTTGGCTTTTTCCCCTTTTGAAAAATTTTGGCTTGGCTGCCTTGGCTTTTTTCCCCTCTCGAAAAATTTTGGCTTGGCAGCCTAGGCTTTTTTCCCCTCTCACATAAGCGTGATTTAGTCAGTATGCGTGAATTTGTGATTCTATGTGATTTTGTGATTCTACGTGATTTTGTGATCACAAAATCACACTCATCATTCAGTGCAATCACACTCACATTCACTCACAGAGTTTTGAATCACAAT
The DNA here is from genome assembly GCA_004367875.1 of Oikopleura albicans. Taxonomy (NCBI): domain Eukaryota; kingdom Metazoa; phylum Chordata; class Appendicularia; order Copelata; family Oikopleuridae; genus Oikopleura; species Oikopleura albicans. Next base: position 109,346 of record SCLG01000131.1, read on the forward strand.
CACGTCCCAATCACGCTGTGACTGTGATTGGGATTTTGTGATTGGGATTTCCATCCCTGGTCGAAACCGGTAATTTAGTCGAGTCAAGTCATTTTGGCATTTCTCAAAAATCGTCATTTTTCGACGTCAAAATTTCACCCTAAGAGTTATTTTTTTTTGCAAGTTTGGCAAAATACCCGCTCAAACTTTTTGCCAGCAAAATGAACATCTTAAAGTGAGCCGTTTGTCCTACAGCGGCGGACCAACACGACCCATTTTGACCTATTTTGGTGGTTTTCAAAAATTGTCATTTTTCGACATCAAAATTTTACCCCAAGAGTTAATTGTTCGCAAGTTTGGAAAAATACC
>SCLG01000131.1:109961-181176 GCA_004367875.1 Oikopleura albicans
CTATAGCTATGTCTGGATCGGCTAATAAAACAATTATTTTCAAAGCCTAATTATTTAAAAATAAATTGTTTTAATACAATTTCCCAGATACTTATTTAAAGGTTTTGAAACAAATAAGAAAAAATTCAATTAAATTTGATTTTTTAAACCTTAGAAAATTAACGCTTAGAAAATTAAGCTATGAGACTACCAGACAAAAAATCCGCTTTCTCAAAGTAAGGGCCACCCCAAAGTAAGGGCCATCTTTTGGCACTTTTGAAAATCGACAAAGGTGGCCCTTACTTTGGGGCCCCCTGTACGTATAAATTACGTATATGTATAAAACATTTATAGCACACAGGGTGCGCAGTTAACCGCCACTTTTGCAGTTAACCGCCGGTTGGAGGTCCCACTACTTCCAGCGATCACGCCTACGCAATGCGCAGTTAACCGCCAGTTGACGACGCCGCGAAGGGTGGCGGTTAACTGCGCATCCTGTGTCATTAGTTAAAAATTTCCTATCAATATTTGTGTAGCATTTTTTCTCCGATTGTGACCATATGAAAATTTTTTTTGATGAAACTTTCTACCGTTTTCTATTTTTTTTGCTAAAATGTAAGTATGATTGGTTCTGACGCAAATTTGACATTGGCTTCTTACAAAACGACAAAATAGACAAAAAACGTATATGGATAATGAAAATATTTATACTTTTCAAACTTTTCTTCAGGGAGAAAATAGATTTATCTGAAATTCACATATATGATGCACATATTTGGTGCGTAGATTACGTTGGCGAAATAAAACAAATGAAAGAGAAGACACGTTTTGGCGCTAAAGAGCATTTTCGAGGCCCAAAGTCTGCAAAGTCTCCTTGTAAACCGAGTTTCCCAGAAATCAAAACAAAGTATATATAGCCCTGACAACAACCACTTGACAGTTTTTCGATAAATAATGCATGCACTTGACAAAGTTTGCTAAATATAACATCTTTGAAAGTGAACATTTTTTTGCGATTGTCAGAAATTGATTTTAACCCAATGACAATTGCAAATCGTGCACTTCACAAAGTCTATCAGATATTTATCAGTCAAGAAGCAAGGTCAAGGAAAAATATATGTTTATTGGAACATTCAACTTGTATTTTTGAGTTGCCAAGTAGAGGTCACTTTCGGAATTTGACCCATATTTGACCGGTAATTATAGATAGAATTTAACCTAGGGGTTGTTTTAACACCTGGTATCTTAACAAAGGTATATTAAAAATTTTTGAATCGAAAAGTATCGTAAATTCCAATTATCTAACCAAGCGTCCTACCAAATTAGCTTGACAAAATTCAATTATCTTTACACTTTTTGAGCAAAACAGTTGCTAAGATAACTGGTTAGGTAATGTATTTAACCGTGATTCTTTTTCGTCATAAAGCAAGGTCAAATTCGATTGGTTCATGCTGCGTTTAAGATTCAACTCAATTGTGGAGATTTATATATATTACCAACTGTGCGTAGGTATTGTCTTAAACCGTAATCGCCGGAATGTTTTGACGTGGTTAGGTTAATATCCACATATCTGTATGTCTGAAAAATTTTCCCAACGGGCCAATACAACTTGGTCTCCAGAAAATTTGTGGATGCACAGCCTTGTTAACAGGTAACGTAATTTTGGCGCAATAAAACTAAACTGAATCAGGTACGAATTCCGGATTTATAATTTGAGTTTATTTCCGAGGGGTCTATTAGTCCAAGTTTGGACTAAGCGCTCTTAATGGACCAAAAAAGAAGTAAACCGGGTTTTATCGAAAATCGCTGAAGCATGGGTCTAGTTCACAGTGCTCCTGGAGAACCATAACAGATTCCGGCTTTCAGAGGACCAATTTTGACGATTAAAAAAAAGAATCCGGGTAAGTTAGACACGACGTTTTTTTCACCCCAATATCTGGCGGTCCCTAACAACGAATTTTGGACCGGTTTTGTCTTATAAATCTAAAAAATGCCATAACTCACGTTCCTATGTTTGGATTTGGCTGATTTTTTTTGTGGTCTGAATATTTTTTTATTCTCTTTCATTTGCGGTTTTTTCCGATCATTTCCGGTCACTAAAAAAAAAGTGAAAACCGGAAAAACCGGAAATCGAAAAATCTAAACCGACCAAAAAAACCGTCGTGACGAACTCACCCGGATTCTTTTTTTTTAATCGTCAAAATTGGTCCTCTGGAAGCCGGAATCTGTTATGGTTCTCCAGGAGCACTGTGTAGTTAAATTTTATCAGAAATATAAATAAAGCATAAACGGAATTGAAATTTTTAATGCTTATTATAGTCACAAGGGCGTCTTGTCCAAATTTGGAGTGATGGACCCCAACGGATTATATGCCACGTGGGTCCCTTTAGAGTTAAAAATGTTATTTTTTTTATATGGGGTTTTTTAAACACACGTTATTCAACACGTGATTTTGTATCATGTTTTTAATGGGGCAGGGATTATGAGTCATAATTTATGACTCTTTTTATGACCTTCGAATACACTGTATGTGCGTTTTCGAAATCTTCAAAATCCGGTAGTCGAAATTCGACTTTTTTACGAAAAATATGTGAATTATGACGTCGAATTTTTTTTTTTTCATTTGACTAACTTGAAAATGATTTTATTCACATTTTTTCATTTAATAGATTATAAAACAGACGGTTCAATCGAAATTTATGTTAAAATATAAAATTCCTTTATTTTTAATAGTATTTTTTCAATTTTTTTGTGTTTGCTTTGCTCTTTGAAATGTCGTATTATAATTGGGACTGGTCGGAAATGTATTTCGTGCAAAATAACTACTGATAATTCAATATTTGTAAGAGGTCACGAAAGTCATTGTGTTAGCAATAATTAAGTTTAAAATTATTTTACCGTCACGTTTTCTCTCACTTTTCAACATCTGAAGTTTAGTAGCATCCAGAACTAGTAGCTAATGCGAAAAAAGTAACTTACAAATACACTGGGTGCGCCATTATTCCCGCTCCGGCAGTTATTTGGCCGTTTTTTGCCAATAAATTCCCAGACAGTCCGCCTACGCCCAACGCCGTTATTACGTTACGCCATTATTACGTCACACAATGTTTTTTCGGCAACGATTTCGTCCATAACGGCACACTCGGTGTAGTGATTCAAACCTTTGTAATTTTTAACCTTCTGTGACTCTTTTTTTGTCTCAATAATCAAACAGACTGCTAATATTGATAACGGAAAATTGTTTGACGGCTAAATTCTATTAATTCGAAGCCTAAATGAAAAGGCCGAAATTCCCCACGGAAAATGAACCAATCCACGTAATTTAGCCTCCTGAGCAAATTTAATCGCTTTCCAGGGCATAAATCGGTCCAAATACCTATCGACCTGCGTTTATTTGATATTCTGATATTCAATAGCTCGATTCTATGCTGACTAAAGTGGGTTTTTCAGCATTAAACCAATGAAAAGATTCATTTTTCAGGGCAACGCGTTGTTTGTCCGGTAATTTTTGTTTTCTTACATAGACTCCTTATAGCCTTTTCACATTTTATTCGCATTTTAACCCGTAGGGGTCACATTGTGACAATCATCACAAAACCCCGTTATGAGTCATAACTTATGACTGTTTTTAAAGTAAAAAATTCTTCGCAAATACACCCCCTGCGCTGTTATCTTGCAATTATCGCATGAAAAAAATCCGCAAGATAACGGAGCGAACGGGGACATCTGCAAAATAACAGCACAGGGCTTAACACATAAAGATAAGGATTCCTGGAGAATTGGCCGAAAAAAATCTGCAAGATAACGGAGCCAACGGGAAAATCTGCAAGATAACGGGTGACAAGATAACAGCGCAGGGGGTGTAGTAATTTATGCGGTATTCAAACATGCTGAATCCAACTAGACCAATACAAAATTAGCCAGATGTCTCCAAAGTCATCTCAGGATGATTTTTGAAAAAAATTTTGAGAAAAAAAATTCCGATTTTTGTTCCAAAATTTTCTCCATAAAGTTTGGTTTGACTCGTCTATCAGCGATTTTTGATTTGACCCTTTTTCATGAGATATGAGGCGAATAAGCTGCTTTGTGACGATCGTCACAATGAGACCCCTGGGAGTTAACGTAAAAACATGTTTAAACATGACTTTTTTATTGAAAATGTAGCGAAGAGCTTTTCCGGCACTAATTCGACGACCCTTCTGTACATATCATCAATTGAAAGAATTAGGACAGACAACGACTTTAACTCTCAGGGGGAAGGAGTTTTGGGGAACCCGTAGGGGGGAAATGCGTGTAAATAAACACGCACTTATAAAATTCACAATAATTCGCAATAATTCAAAAAAAACTGGTAAAGCCAAGTTGTAGAGCTCGTCAAACTACGTCGATCTGATTATTCAGAAATTGCGTTGGGGCACCAGGGCCCCTTAGACAGCTGTTTGAAATCTTTAACCTACGCAAAACATAACACCGCCNGCTACTGGTTTAGTCTTATGAAAATCGGCTGCGGGTTTCTAGTATACCGTGTCGGCATATTTTTAAATGATATTGGCCAATAGGAGCACTCCATTGCAAGAAAAAAGAAGAAAATTGCTCTATTCTAGAAACGCGCAGCCGATTTTCATGAGACTAAACCAGTATATATAACTTATTTGAAAGTGAACATTTTTCTGCGATTGTCAGAATTGATTTTAACCCAATGACAATTGCAAATCGTGCACTTCACAAAGTCTCTCAGATATTTATTAGTCAAGAAGCAAGGTCAAGGAAAAATATATGTTTATTCGAACATTCAACTTGTATTTGTGAGTTGCCGAGTAGAGGTCATTTTCGGAATTTGACCCATATTTGACCGATAATCATAGATAGAAGTTAACCTAGGACTAGTCCGGACTTGTCTTAACACCAGGTATCTTAACAAAGGTAGCTGAAGAATTTTTGAATCGAAACGTATGGTAAATTTCAATTATCTAACCAAGCGTCCTATCCAATTATCTTAACAAAATTCAATTATCTTTTTGAGCCAAACAGTTGCTAAGATAACTGGTTTTTTGATGTATTTAAACGTGATTTTTTTTCGTCATAACGCAAGGTCAAATTCGATTTGTTCATGCTGCGTTTAAGATTCAACTCAATCGTGAAGATTTATATATATTACCAACTGTGCGTAGGTATTGTCTAAAATAGTAATCGCCGGAATGTTTAGACGTGGTTAGGTCAATATCAACATATGTCTGAAAATTTTTCTCAACGGGCAAATACAACTTGGTTTCCAGAAAATTTGTGGATGCAAAGCTTTGTTAACAGGTAACGTAATATTGGCGCAATAAAACTAAACTGAATCAGGTACGAATTCCGGATTTATAATTTGAGTTTATGTCCCAGGGGTCCATTAGTCCAAGTTTGGACTAAGCGCTCTTAATGGACCAAAATAGAAGTAAACCGGGTTTTATCGAAAATCGCTGAATCATGGGTCTACTTAAATTTTATCAAAAAAATATATAAAGCATAAAACGGAATTGAAATTGTTTAATTCTTATTATAGTCACAAGGGCGTGTTTTGGACTGATGGACCCCAACGGATTATATGTCACGTGGGTCCCTTTGGAGTTAAGAATGTAATTTTTTTATATGGGGTTTTTTAAACACACGTTATTCAACACGTGATTTTGTATCATGTGTTTAATGGGGCAGGGATTATGAGTCATAATTAATGACTCTTTTTATGAACATCGAATACACTGTATGTGCGTTTTCGAAATCTTCAAAATCCGGTAGTCGAAATTCGACTTTTTTACGAAAAATATGAACATTATGACGTCGAATTTTTTTTTTCATTTGGCTAACTCGAAAATGATTTTATTCACATTTTTTTATTTAAGAGATTATAAAACAGACGGTTCAATCGAAATTTATGTTAAAATATAAAATTCCTTTATTTTTAATAGTATTTTTTTCATTTTTTGTGTTTGCCTTTTTCTTTGAAATGTCGTATTGTAATTGGGACTGATCGGAAATGTTATTTCGTGCAAAATAACTACTGATAATTCAATATTTGTAAGAGGTCACCAAAGTCATTGTGTTAGCAATAATTAGGTTTGAAATTATTTTACCTTCACGTTTTGTTCTCACTTTTTAACATATGAAGCTTCATTAACTCCTAAGAGTCACCTTCGATGGGGGGGGCATCCCTATGTTTCCGGAAAAATGTTTAAGTGCACGTGCAAGTATAAGGTTCTCTTATTTGGCCAATTCGATATGAAATAATTGAGCCGATTACGTCATAATGACTAGATAAGGACGCAGGGCGTGAGCGGATACACTCAGAAAAGTAACAAAAAAGTGTACAATAATTTTTTTTTTTCATTTCAAATTCACACCTCTAAGTTTCAATATTAACTACCCCCATTAAAGCCGCTGTTTTCCAGATCCAGAACTGGTACCCAATGCGAAAAAAACTTCAAATACACTGGGTGCGCCATTATTCCCGGTGTTTATTGCCGATAACTCTCCAGACAGTCCGCCTACGCCCAACGCCGTTATTACGTCACGCCATTATTACGTTACACAATGTTTTTTCGGCAACAATTTCGACAAGATAACGGCGCACCCGGTGTAGTGATTCAAACCTTTGTAATTTTAAACCTTCTGTGACTCTTTCTTGTCTCAATAATCAAACAGACTGCTAATATTGATAACGGAAAAATGTTTGACGGCTAAATTCTATTAATTCGAAGCCTAAATGAAAAGGCCGAAATTCCCCACGGAAAATGAACCAATCCACGTAATTTAGCCTCCTGAGCAAATTTAATCGCTTTCCAGGGCATAAATCGGTCCAAATACTTATCGACCTGCGTTTATTTGATATTCTGATATTCAATAGCTAGATTTTATGCCGACTAAAATTGGTTTTTCAGCAGTAGACCAATGAAAAGATTCAGTTTTCAGGGCAACGCATTTTTTGTCCGTAAATTTTTAATACCAGTTTCAATTCGCGCATTTCAACACGATATACTTATACACCGGGTGCGCAGTTAACAGGCAGGTTTTGTGACAAAAAAACGGCCTTTATAACTGCGCAAGGCGTAGGCGGCACCACGGTTTTTCCAAGAAAACGTTTCTCGAGGAAAACGTTTTTCAGGGAATTTCCCTGAAAAACCATTTCCCGGATAAACTTTTTCCTTGATAAACCCCTTTCCTCGAAAAACGTTTTCCCTGATAAACCACAAATGGATTTTCCCTGATAAACCACAAATGGTAAGCCAGGAGCTTGTTTGAAGGCGCTTGTTTGAATTTTCCTTGATAAACGTTTTCCTCGAAAAACGTTTTCTTGGATAAACGTTTTCTGTCAAAAACTTATTCTTGGAAAAACCATTTTTGAATTTTTCCCTGATAAACCAATTTGTGTTTTTTCCCTGATAAACATTTTCTTGGAAAGACCGCGGTGCCGGCGTAGGCGGAATAACGGAAAATATGCAAAAAAAACTGCCTGGTAACAGCACGAGCGGGAAATTTCGTAGGGTGCCTGATAACTGCGCAGGGTGCATGATAACTGCGGGCCAATCTACCGGCTAACTGGATGCCTGATAACTGCGCAACCGGTGTAGTTATAGTTTACCAGAAAACCTAATCTAAAACTCAAATCAAAAAACTGTTTCATGCTTAACTCCCAGGGGTCACATCTTGATAATCGCGATACACATCGTAATAATCGCGTTGCATGAGCGAGCTTAGTGTATATTCGCTACGTTTTCGTTTATTCAATAGCCCCATTTTGCTTTTTTAATTCGTTCCATTTTGTTTCAAAAAAAAAAAATTAAAAAAGAATTAATCTTAAAATTATAGACCTGTCCAAATTCATGATAATTAAAGGTTTACTTGAGTGTTTCCCAAACAAGTTTATATGGTTTTCGTTTCAAATCTATAGTAGTAATTGAATTTTTGGGAACTATTTGTAGAATTTTCAAGAAAAAACATAAACATTGAATATACCACTTGCGCAGTTATCATGCGTAAATGAAATATTTCGCCATGTTTTTCGTTATTTTATTGCGAAATTTTATCATTCACATTTTAGTATGATCGCCTACGCACTGCATAATTAACAAGCACCTACTGTTTATTTAGCATCACCTGCGCAATTATGGTGCAGTTATCTCGCAGTTGTAGGATAGTCATTACGAGTCGTGGTTGCCACTTTTCCGGCACTAATTCGACGACCCCTCTGTAGATATCATAAATTAAGAAGAATTAAGACAGGGAACAACTTACCAATTTTTGAATTTACCATTTTATAACTATTTGAGTGGGACCGGTTCATTAGTTTTTTTTTATTATTTGCATAAACTATGACATGTTATAATTTTTTTTCATAAAATTGCGAGTTAATGAATCACAAAGCACGCCGGAAGAATGCCACACTATTCCCGTTGACAGTCAACGGTGACATAATTTATAATTGTAAGTTTCAACAGGAAATAGCTGTAAAATAGTTTTTTAGATTACACGGCCTAATCTACTGTAATTTACACCGTTTTGTATCTTTCTAATGTATTCTGCGTGATATTGAAATTGTGAATGTGGTTTCCCGAATAAAACGTTTTTTGTGATAAGTTTATCGTTGTTTGGAAAGAGCGTTCATTATGTCGAGAGTCAAATGAATTTGAAGTCTGTTTGAAACACATATCTCATAGGAACCGGTCCCGGACAGTTAAGATCTTTTTTCGCTGAAAATACTGTATTTTATTCGTGTGGGCCTATATGGTCTATTCATTCGAAAATTGTTTTTGTCATATTATAGATCTCAAAAAGTTAGTAAGAAAAAGTGTAAAAATGAAATTCATAAAATGTCTTTTAGGGCTCTAGAATTTTTCGAAGGTCAAAATAAGATTGAGTTCGCCTCAGACTTTTTTTATGAATTTTATTCTCACACTTTTTTTACTAACTTTTTGAGCTCTATGGACCTTATTTACAACAAAAAATTGATCTTAAAAACGTGAGGATTTAGATTACATTTGGATCTATATTTTTTAATTTATTTTGATTTTTTAATAACTTCATTCTAAGGAGTACAAAATCAAGAGAAATTCGTGTATTAAAAACGAAAACGAATGTTATGTATTTGACATTGATGTCGAGCAAATATTTATACTGTAATTAGAAAGAAAACAAGCACAACTGTGTTAAATTGCGCGAAGAGACGCAAATAATTGCGGCAAAATGTCTGTAATTTTTCATTTTGTCTATATTTTAGTTACGCTCCTAGGCAGTAACAAACACACTAAAATGACGACGCTTTCTCAAATTTTAAAATTGGTGATATGTATCATACAATGAGACTTTTCAGACTTTTGCGCACGGAAATGCTCTCTAGCGCCAAAACGTGTCTCCCTTTTCATTTTTTTTTTATTTCACCAACGTAATCTACGCATCAAACTGCATCATATATGTGAGTTTGAGAAAATTCTATTTTTTCCCGGTGCAAAAGTCTGAAAAGTCTCAATACCATAGGACTGAAGTAAAAAATTATGTTCAAATAAGTCGAAAATAAATCCTATATAGGCCGTTATAATATAATTTTCTATTGGCATGTTTATTCTGGACTATATTTTGCTACAAAACAACTCAAGTAACAATGTAGTAGACGAAAAATTTTAAGTTTATCAAAAGTCCAATATTTTTATAAGTTTACCTTTAAAACGCCTACGCTCTATGCCCTTATCTTTTGAATTATATCACCACAACTGCTGTATCACATACTTTTAATTTCTTTGAAATTGCACTCCCCATCAATTTGACAATATACAATGTACGCTATTTAGATTGTATTCAATCGTAGGTTTTCTCGTAATTCAATTCACATAAAATTAAACATAAAAAAATGTTGTAACAATTTGTATACGACGGATTAATCTGATAATTAACTTATCTTTACACGAAACTTTGAATGATGTAAACGGAAATATCAAACATATTTTCTTAAAACTAAAAGTTTTAGTCTAAAACAATTTTGAGTTAAAAAATCGATCAATCTCATATACATTTTTACTACAATATTATTGATAACGGTTCTGACTCAGAACTTCTGAGCGTAAATAAAAAAATCGATTTTCAGTTATTTTTGCGTACGGCGGAAGTTGACAAAAAACCGCCGGTTTTATAGCTGGTATTCACTAAAATGATCGGTTTGACTGGTTTTAGGGTTAGTTGAGGCCAACGATTCCAAATCTGAACCCTTTTAACAAAATAACCGACAACAGTACGGTTATTCTCCGATCTGGTAAAAAAATACTCTAAAAAACGGTTTCGACCAGTTAAAGGGTAATTTCCGGCCAAGGATTCCAAAGCTAGCATCATTTTTTTGATTGACTAATGATTTACTTGTAATTTCATTAGTTCATAACTGACTAATAATTGATCGGTAATTATGATTTTTTTTACATTTCATTTCTTTCTGACTACGTCAAAATACATATTTTACAAAAATACGAATTTTCTGATGGAGACATTCGAAAATCGGTTTGGATGGGGTAAAATAACGAGCCATTTTCTATATTTGTGTATGTTTAAACGCTTGAAGGCTACAAAAGCGGTACCCCATACTGTATGGCCAGTTTTCACAATTCGAGGTCTTCGAAGAAAATTGTCTGGTTCAAACTTTGAACTTCAAAGCCGAAAAACTTACCTTTGGGTCAGCCATTCTATGCTTCTACACAAACGCTCTCTTTCTCTGTTTTTTCTTAAAATTCTGGATTCTGAGAATTTGCCAAAATTTGTTTTTTTCGTCAAAAGTGGACAATTGATTCCAAATTCGAGTAAAAAAACGGCGTCGATTTTCGATGTGCGAAATGACAATTCAAACAGAACATTTCATAACGTCATCATTAACTCTTGTGTCTCTGTAAACAATTCGATTCGTGCGTAAAAAAAAGAGAGAACTTGGCCAAGATTGGATATCCATATTTGTATTATGGAAAATACAAAACCAAAAAAAAAATCAATTGTCAAATTTTATATCGGGGCAGAGATGTAAAAGTGATGTGATTATGGCGGTGGTTTGTTCTTATCATACAGTCCCGATCTTCTTAATAAAGTTCACCGGTTAAGAATTCGAGGAAAATTTTCTGATTCAAACTTTGAACTTCCTTATAACTTCAAAGGCGAAACCTGGAAGTGGTTAATTTTCCCTGATCACGTTTGTCCGGCCCCTCTTCTACTTGTCTCTAAGCGTACGTAAAATTTAATTACAATTGTAAAATCGAATAAGCATGATCTCGAAAGCTCCCAACCACCCTTGAACACTTTTTTGTCGATTTGACCACAAAAACACAAGTTTAAAAACGGTTAACCGGGCGACGTACGGGGTTAATTTTTGTAAAGGCTAGTGCACCGTTGATTTCTTCAGAGTAAAAAAAAACTGAGAGAAAAAAAAGTCTGTGAAAACCATAAATGCAAATAACCTGTTTTTTGAGGTTTCCTAGGCTCAATCAATGACAAATTACTTTTTATAGCGTAAATATTTTTTTTATTTGCTCTCCGACGCGTCGTTATAATCGACGCGACGTTATAATCGGTTATTCTATGTTGGTTTTCAATGTTAAGTCATTTAACAAATCCAAACAACTCGAAAGTTGCGTTTTTTCACCCGTGGCCGGACAAAAGTCCGGAGACGTCCTTGGGGGTTAAACGAGTTGGATATTTTACGATGTCCCCGTTAAATGCTAGTTAAAACCGTTTACAACACCCGTTGTTTAATTCTAGCCAAAACCGTCTAAGTCAAAATAACATTTTTTTACATCTCTGATTCGAACTAAACGAAAAAATGTAATTTTTCTGCGTGTTGTTTGACAGTCAATTCAACTGGATTTGTGTTTTTATATATATTTGCTTTCTGAACCGACAGACATGTAATGAGGTCAAGTTTTACTATGATAGATTTTCAGTGTGCGTTGCAAATGACAGACCGGCTTTTTCTTGCTTTTTTTTTGCGAGCAATCAGAGAATTATCGATGCAATAAACTAATCGCGCACTGTGCTCAACTACACGTGGATAATACATATCTCATAATTGATTTTAGTTCAAGNTCAATGTTAAGTCATTTAACAAAGCCGAACAACTCGAAAGTTGCGTTTTTTCACCAGGGCCGGACAAAAGTCCGGGGTCGTCCTTGGGGGTTAAACGAGTTGGATATTCTATGATATCCGTCCGTTAAATTCTAGTTAAAACCGCTTCAACACCCGTTGTTTAATTCTAGCCAAAACCGTCTTAGACAAAATAACATTTTTTACATCTCTGATTCGAACTAAACGAAAAAAATGTAATTTTTCGCCGTGTTGTTTGACAGTCAATTCAACTGGATTTGTGTTTTTATATATATTTGCTTTCTGAACCGACAGACATGTAATGAGGTCAAGTTTTACTATGATAGATTTTCAGTGTGTGTTGCAAATGACAGACCGGCTTTTTCTTGCGTTTTTTTTTGCGAGCAATCAGAGAATTATCGATGCAATAAACTAATCGCGCACTGTGCTCAACAACACGTGGATACTACATATTTCATAATTGATTTTAGTTCAAGTGAGCCCGGTATGGTTTATCCAATCAGAGAATTCTGCGCATCAATTGGCCAGCCCGTTAATTATGAGTCAAATCGGCTCGATTCCACGGAAGTTGATATTTTCAAGTAGTATTTGACCAGCTTAATGATCACCCATTTGAAATAATACACCGGGTGCGCAGTTATCAGGCAGGTTTCGCGAAACCAAAACCTGCCTGATAACTCCGTAGTGTGCCTGATAACTTGCAGGGTGTAGGCGGAATAGGGGGAAATATGCAAAAAACTGCCTGGTAACAGCACGAGCGGGGAATTTCGTACGGAAATTCCGCAGGCAGCCTGATAACTGCGGGCCAACTTACCTGATATCTGCGCACTCGGTGTAGTTAGAAATTGAGATAACTATTATAAATTTTCAATTGGTGTTTCAAACGGTTAGTTAGTGTATAAACTCCCTAACCAGTTATTTTAAGACCAGTTATCTTCATACAAATTATCTGGAATCGCGCAAAAACTCGGTATTGAGAAAATATAACATAATGGACACGCGAAGCGGGCCTCATAGAATTCAATCAGTCTATGGGGTCACGGAATGGGCCCGCGAAGCGGCGCTACGTAAGGTCAGAGATTGCAAACAAGAACCTGTAAAAATTAAACAATAAAACGTTCTAAATGGTCAGTTCGTTATGCTTGTTGATAGCAAATTGGTTCAAAGTTTGACATTTATGAGCTCACCCTGTGTAACTAAAAATTAAGTTTTATGGCGAGATTTATAATACCAAATTGAACAGGTCTAAGTTATGTCTGTGAGACTTGTGGAAAACTCGATCTGTGTTAAGTTTTAAGCCGAAAATTAACCTAGAATTAACGGGCAACGTCTGGTTGATTTGACATATAAGGGCAGGTGGAGAATTGGGCCCCCTTTTTTAACGTCCCAGAACAATCGCACTTTATTGGTTGAAAACTCGCAGGTTGAAATGGGAATTAAAAACGCCTATTAATTCATGCCGCCGTATGACTCACAATAATTGCCGAAGTCTATCCCCCGAGTCGGTCAATATTGATTGGCTCCTGTTCTGTCAAAAAATAAAACAAAAAACTTTCTAATTGTTTCCTGAAATAAAGATGCTATCATGTCCATTTTTTTAAAGTGAAAAAAACTTGTGTTTATTGCGAAATTCTACCACATACAGTTTCTTATAAAAAACGCCATTTAATACGCGAAAAAAAATTTTTTCTAATATTCGTTTGTTATTGTTACTTAACTCCCCAGAAGAAGTTGGGAGGGGGTCGCCAATATCCGTTCTGCTATGCGGAGCCTTCTTATACGTTAAATCGACGAGAAAAAATATTGTATGCATTTATGCACACACTCCCCCCTGGGAGTTAATTACAGTGCAATATGTGGTGTTAATGTTTTCGTGAAAATGATGAAAAATTCCATTTGTTGTTTTAAAAGGCCTCTGCAAAACTTTGACTTTCAGGAATTTTCTCTATTATTTTTGAGAATGAGACAATTATATCATTGCTTTGGTACCACAAAACCTCTGAGAGTTAACGCCTTATTCTACAAATTGTTCGAAATATGTACTAAGAAAATTAAATTCATGTGATTTTACCAAAACCAACAAGACGAAGCATTCGGTCTAATCACCCAGATTTCCATTTTTTTCATTTTGAGGAGCATTAATCCAACTTATTAGTTTTCTATAATTTGCTTTGCATTATCTTGAATTAAAGACATATCTTTAGGTAAGTAAAAAATCATCACAAAAACAGCATATAAAAAAGTAAATCAAAATAAAAAAACAAGTATGTTCATATAACTCTATATTTGCATATTGAATTCAGTCGTTTTTTCAGTTGACCGTACTTCATACAATATTTACAAACCACGAAATACATATCGCCATAAATTATGGCCCATAATGAAATCAAAAAATAACATTTCAATATATACACCGTCAAAACTCCTGATATAATTATATTTGGGTAGGATAATTGGATAGGGCGTAGGCGGAGAAATTGTAGCATTTTTTTTTGTTAACTAAATGTTATACACCGCCTGAGGGTTTATCAGGCCACTTTCGTCTTCCAAAACCGGCCTATAAACCCACAGACGGCCTGATAAACCCCAAAGGCGTAAGCGGAATAGCTGGAAAATGTGCAAAACAAGATGGCTTTATAAGCGGGGGAATATCGCAATACCAATTTGTTCTTATCCATGAATTTCCAGAATATGGTGTGAGATCTTATCTTGGAAAAATTTAAAAATGTTTAACAATATTCGTATCATTATTAATTTCGGTTAAAACAGACATCTTTAGAGTGTATGATGAAGTTAAGCACATATCTCCAAACTCGACATTTTTGGGCATGCCAGGGCACTTTCAGTAGTACGATAAGTGATTAGGGCACTAATGTTCAAACATTCTCATATTTCAGTCAAGTCCACTAATGTACTCGGTCGCTATGTATGACCTTTTCCTGCGTCATTTTAATTCACTGTTCGGAAAAAAATTATGAAAGATAACGGCACATATGGTGTATAATACATCATGCATGTCCGAAAATGTCTCTTTGCCTTATTGAGAAGACTTAAAGCTCTTTTAGGATAAGATTTAATTAAATCAAGATTTAATAAAGATTAACCATGCTATGTTATTAACAAAACAGCCACTTTTTGACATTCAGCTGTCATAGCCGCAAATCGACAGAAATTATAATTTATCTCTTTGGCTGTTTTCTGACACCACTGACTATACTACTTACAAAATGCTGGATGATGATTCGCGCTCTGCAGAATATATATTATCTCTATAATATAAAGGATGTATCTGTACAAAAACAAAACGAAAACAATAAACAAACAAAAATCACCAAGCTTTGTTTATCACACTTTTTATCTGAATTTTTTTTTTGGGAGCGTTGATATTTTTACATTCTTGTTTCAATTTTGCGCTCGGTGGCGGCCCGAAAAAGAGAGGAAAAAAAGAGAAAAAAAGGCGACGAGAGGAACAAGAGAAGTGAAAAGGAGAATTATCGATCAGTTTAATTCATCAATTGAAAACACACAGTTTCATTTTTTTTTCTTGCTATCGAGACCCGGTTATAACTCAATAAAAACGATTTTGAGTTATTGATGAGATTGGACTGACTAGGAAGTCCTACTGTNTAAAGCTCTTTTAGGATAAGATTTAATTAAATCAAGATTTAATAAAGATTAACCATGCTATGTTATTAACAAAACAGCCACTTTTTGACATTTAGCTGTCATAGCCGCAAATCGACAGAAATTATAATTTATCTCTTTGGCTGTTTTCTGACACCACTGACTATACTACTTACAAAATACTGGATGATGATTCGCGCTCTGCAGAATATATATTATCTCTGTAATATAAAGGATGTATCTGTACAAAAACAAAACAAAACAATAAACAAACAAAAATCACCAAGCTTTGTTTATCACACTTTTTATCTGAATTTTTTTTTTGGGAGCGTTGATATTTTTACATTCTTGTTTCAATTTTGCGCTCGGTGGCGGCCCGAAAAGGAGAGGAAAAAAGAGAAAAAAGGCGACGAGAGGAACAAGAGAAGTGAAAAGGAGAATTATCGATCAGTTTAATTCATCAATTGAAAACACACAGTTTCATTTTTTTTCTTGCTATCGAGACCCGGTTATAACTCAATAAAAACGATTTTGAGTTATTGATGAGATTGGACTGACTAGGAAGTCCTACTGTGCCAGCAAAAGATCAGAAAAACGACCCAACAAACGGCCGGACCGCTATAAGAAATACATATTTCACCCCAGGAAGCCGGTCATAAGTCAACCTGTATGTATTCTACCTAGGTGTTTTACATACGGTATGTAAAACACCTAGGTAGGCTTTAGAAATGTAAGATACTGATTGATAATTTGCGCGAAACTAAGGAGCTGACCAACGTATTAAAACAAAGTGCAAAAAACTGCTGACCCGGATTTTCGATATCTACAGGGTGTCCAACCTAGACTGCTACATTTTTGCAGCTTTATGTAAGCCTAAACTGTTTAGGCCGTTTAGGCTAAACAGCAGCAAAAGTGTAACAGTCTAGGTTGGACACCCCGTTATTTTTTATCATTTTATTTTAAGGTCGAGTCACTCATTTATCTTTTTTTTCGTGTTTGGAATACTTTTTTCAGACATTTTTCAAAAATCAGTGTCAAAAGTTTGGTGTTCTTGTCGATTCAAAACTAGGAGAAATGGTGATTTGTTAATTTATTACCTCTGGGACTTTATCGGAACAAACTTAATAGAATGCAATCAATAGTCAATAGTTTAATCAGTGATAGTACATGAACCATTACAGTTGGGGTATACAGCATTTATTGAGCATTGAATTTTACTTGACTTTCATTATGTCTTCAAAATCGATAAAGCAGCTTGATCAAGTTCAAATCCTCTTAAAATAAACGTTAAAATTGGCTCCCACGGTAAAATTCGACACCATATCTCTAATCGGTAAACTATATACCGCTTGCCCAGGTAACTTGCCAGATTATTTTCTTTAGATTTAACTTGCCAGATTAAAACTGCAACAAAAATGCGCTCTGTGTAGGCGGAAAATCCTAACCATAGCCTACGCACTGACGTTCCACTCCTCATCTCATGTAGTGTGTTTAAAACAACGCATGCCTGAGATATGCCAGTATTTCCAGAAATTATTTTTCCCATCATAAACATCACCCTTGATTTTTTGGCATATTTTTATTGAAACATTCCGAGTTTTTTCATATAAAACTTCTCTAGAAGATTAGTGATAATAAATTTTTGGCCCACAATTTTTGGCCCACAATTTTTTGCCTGTGTTGCAAACTAGAGATCAAAAACTCTTATGATTAGAGCTCGAAGTATACAGTGTGGCCAGTTATCGTGCAACAACTGGCGCACTGGGAATTATTCTGCGTCTTTTAAGGAACCAGTGTTTTGAGATGTGTTAATTAGATGATATTAAGCTACATAGGTAGTCTGTACACGGAAATGCTGGAAAACGTCAACAAAACTGTTTATTTATGTGAAATCAGGTTGTTTTTCGCTAAATTGTGGTGTTTTTTCTAGATTTGGTTTCATTTTTTTGAACAAACCTGTTAAGGAGAGGTCAGTCGATTTGTTCACAAAGTGTACGTTCGTGGAACCCGCTAAAAAATCCGTTCTTGAATATCGATTGCATTTTTTGTGATGTATTATAAGAACAAACGTTTTACTTGAACATAGATGTGTTTTTGGTCCTTATTGTCACTACGGAGCGTCCAATAGAACTTGAATTTCGCAAAAACTGAAAATACAAAATTTTGGTGGTATTGATTTCGTTTTTTCTGTGAACTCTTCCGATTATAAGGACAAAAATTATGATGAAGCGTTTTTGTTTATTTTAAGATTAGAACAAAAAATATTTTCGAAAAACTCTAAAAATTGAAAATTTATGTAACTTCGTGACCTTGAAATTGAACAAAAGAAAGAGATATTTGAATAACGCTTCATATTAATTGTTTTAACATATTTCTTCATAATTGGCTTAGCTAAGCTTATGTGAGCTGAGCCAAGCTAAACCAAAGGAAAATTCTGACTTAAATAAGCTTACCTAAGCCAAAATGTTTTGGCTTACGTAAGCCAAGCTAAGCTCATTATAACTCTCTTCAACAGTACTCATAAAGGGAAGCGGGTCAGTTGGCAATAGTACACCAAATTAAGTTTTGCGGTAGTACTAGCGCGAACTGACCCATAGGAGTATTTTTTCGCGGTAGTTCAAATATAATATTGATTTAAAATATTAATTAGAAGTAAATTTAATATTAATTAAAGTTTGTATTCGTGTTTTACAGATTGTTTATGATTATTAAGTTTGTAGAAAAAGTTCGCATAATCGTTCATGTAGCTTTTGGTATAATTCCATGGATTAATTTCTCGAACCAATTTCATTCTTACTTTAGTCATAGTCCATGACTCATAGTCTATAAGTAATAGACTATAACTTATAGTACATTATTTAAAGTCTATAAGGTATAATAAATCTCTTTTAGTTTTTTCGCTTAAATTCTAGATCTCGAAGTCAAATGACGAAAATAATTGTTTTATTTTTAGTTCTAAAGATTTTGATCGCAAATGAAAGTTTTTTTTAGGAATATGAATTTCGCCTTATTTTCCTTAACTCTCAGGGGGAAGGAGTTGTTGGGAACCCGTAGGTGGAAAATGCGTGTAAATAAACACGCACTTAAAAAATTCACAATAATTCACAATAATTAGAAAAAACTGGTAAAGCCAAGTTGTAGAGCTCGTCAAACTACGTCGATCTGATTATTGAGAAGTTGATTTGGGCCACAAGGGCCCCCTAAAGAGCTGTTTGAAATCTCCAGCTTACGCAAAAAAACACCGTCAATCGAATCTTCTCGAAAAGTTGAGGGGGGGGTCACCAATACCCGTTTTGCCCTACGGGGCCTCCATATGCCTTAAATCGACGAAAAAACCCAGTTGCGTGTCTATTTACACGCACTTCCCCCTGTGAGTTAATTAGAGTCCATCCGGTCCCATCAAATATTAAACGCTGGTTGTCAAACGTCAGAATGTGCAAAGTTCGGCGCCAAAATATAATCAAATTTTTGTAAAACTCAATCGGTTGAATAAGTTCATTGCCATAGTATGTCATCAAAAATTTGACTGACGTTAAGATGGTTCTAGATTTGCTTGAAAAGAGGAAAAAAGTAATGTTTTTGATCAGTTGTCCACCATTTCTAAGAAACCATTCCTAAGAACTGGAACTTTGGCTGATTTTGTCTGGACCGTGTAAGTTATGTATGTAAGTTATAGAAAATATTTCTATTTAAAAAAACTTTTCTTGGAGGTTCGAAAAAAAAATAATAATAATATGAACTACCGCCAACTGACCCCTTACCCATGAAAGCTTAGCTAAACCAAAATGAAACAATGGCTTATATTAGGTAAGCCAAAATATAAGCCGACTTTGCCGAGCCCTGGTGTATAGGACCTGTATTTACGGCAGCAAAAAATAGCGTTCCAAGTTGTAAAGCATTTGAAGTTCAAAGTTTGATCTGGGGAAAAAAGAAAACATAACTGTCATGTATTGTTGAGGCAGAAATATATTGAAAATAGATGTTTTCAAATAAAAAAAAAGATGTGTAGCCGACCAAGACTAAAGTTTCTGTTGTTTGATGTCCCTAGGTTGTCAGTTGTATCGTCTGGACGTCTTAATACTATATACACCACCTACCTACGGAACTTAACAAAATTCACGGAACTTAACACCTTTTTTTTCGAAAAGTTTTGTTAAGTTCCGTAGGTAGGTGGTGTAACTTCAGACCATATAACTTAAATGAGTGTACCGAATCTAATGGATAGTTACTACGAGTTAACTCTCAGGGGAAGGAGTTTTTGGGAACCCGAAGGGGCAAAATGCGTGTAAATGAACAAGCACTGGAAAAATTCACACAAATTCGCAATCATTTCAAAAAAAAAACTGGTAAAGCCAAGTTGTAGAGCTTGTCAAACTACGTCGATCGAATTTTCTCGAAAAGTTGAGGGGGGTCAGCAATACCCGTTTTGCCCTACGGGGCCCCCATATGCCCTATATCGACAGAAAAAAAAACAAGTCGCGTGTCTATATGCACGCACTTCCTCCTGGGAGTTAAGATTCTTGTGCATAGAACTTTACGGCTCCTTTTTTGATGACAAACAACGCGCACCGTGAATCGTTACCACTAACCTCCGCCGTCTTATTTATCCTATTTAGGAAGATTAGGCTATTCCAACGGATCAAGGTATATTACAATTATGTTGTCATAATAATAAAAAAGTGTGTAATCAAACACGCTTTGTTTCATTTACTTATCTGGAGTAGACATACTTTGAACAACCCCGAGTTCCGTTCCTGATTATTCTTGATGGGGCATTGGGCGATTGTAGATTACTAAGTGTTGAAATTTTTTATATGTTTTTGGGTTATGAACCATAACTTATGGTACATAACTTATGGAGCTTGAATTGTTGGTTGTGAAAGTGAAGGTTCGTAAATTTCTGAAAGGTGTTTTGTAAATTTCGGATTTGTTTTTTAATGAAAAAAAAAATTCATATATTAACCGGATTTCTATAAAATGACAATTTAATAGGAATATCATGTCAATTAAAACAACCTTAGAATTGTACTTTATGAAATCTTTTCGAGACAAAATGAATAATTAGAATTCGAAAGTGTTGATATGGCGACAGATAGAAAAACCCCATGCGCTGTTATCTAGCAGATTTTCTCGTTCGTTATGTTATTTTGGGGATTGATTTTGGGCCAATTTTCAAAAATCTCGGTGTTTATGTGTTAAGCCCCGTGCTGTTCTCTTGCAAATCTCCCCGTTCACTGCGTTATCTTGTAGATTTTTTTTTTTGAAAGTTGCAAGATAACGGGACAGGGGATGAACTCCTATTTAGAACAATAAAGTTTCCGTGAACTTCAAAATACGAATGGATTTGCCCTGATCTCATAGATGTTAATAGAATTCACGCAGATTCTGGGTCCCTGAAGTTGAATACCATTATTTTTATTGAGTATGTAGAAGTGATAATTTATTTAACGAATTTGTTTTTTGCCGACCCTCATTTGGCACAAAAAAATTCATGAAAGAAACGGCCCTAATTTGGATTTTCGTCAAAAACGGAACGAATTATTGCTAATTGACAAAATTTTGCGTTTTTTGGTCATATTTTCATTTTTGGTACTTAAGATTTCAATCATTTCAAATTTTGTTGTTTTGGAAACAGGGGGACAACTTTCAAAATGAACTCTTAAAATTCTATAAAGACAAATGAAACTTGTTTATGTAAATATATATATTTATTGGCAGCTGAGTTAAAAGCACTATAAACATTAAGTTATGTACAAAAGAAAAGTATGTATATTCATCCTTTTCAAAAATTTCTTATAAAATATGTTGAACTTTTATGATTGGTTTTTGTCCTTGCCTTTCTCGCGAACATTTTCACACCCAAGTCGNAATCAGTGTCAAAAGTTTGGTGTTCTTGTCGATTCAAAACTAGGAGAAATGGTGATTTGTTAATTTATTACCTCTGGGACTTTATCGGAACAAACTTAATAGAATGCAATCAATAGTCAATAGTTTAATCAGTGATAGTACATGAACCATTACAGTTGGGGTATACAGCATTTATTGAGCATTGAATTTTACTTGACTTTCATTATGTCTTCAAAATCGATAAAGCAGCTTGATCAAGTTCAAATCCTCTTAAAATAAACGTTAAAATTGGCTCCCACGGTAAAATTCGACACCATATCTTTAATCGGTAAAATATACACCACTTGCCCAGGTAACTTGCCAAATTATTTTCATAAAATTGTCACAGAACTTCACAGTGTGTAGGCGGTTAATGAAATTAGAAAAAAACTGCAACAAAAATGCGCTGTGTGTAGGCGGAAAATTTTAATCATAGCCTACGCACTGACGTTCCACTCCTCATCTCATGTAGTGTGTTTTGAACAACGCATGCCTGAAATATGCCAGTATTTCCAGAAATTATTTTTCCGATCATAAACATCACCCTTTATTTTTTTGGCATATTTTTATTGAAACATTCCGGGTTTTTTCATACACCGGGTGCGCAGTTATCGGGCGTCCAATTATCGGGCGGGTTTGTGTCTAGTTATCGGGCACCCTGCGCTCTTATCGGGCACCATGCGCATTGCTCTTGAATATGTGTATAAATGACCACATTTCCCGCTCGTGCCGTTATCCGACTGGTTTATTTCCCGATTAAGGCTTTTTTGTCGCGAAACCCGCCCGATAATTGCGCACCCGGTGTATAAAACTTCTCCAGGAGATCAGTGATAATATATTTTTGGCCCAAAAATTTTTGCCTATGTTGCAAACTAGAGATCAAACACTCTTATGATTAGAGCTCGAAGTATACACAGTGTGGCCAGTTATCGTGCAACAACTGGCGCACTGAGAATTATTGTGCGTCTTTTAAGGAACCAGTGTTTTGAGATGTGTTAATTAGATGATATTAAGTTACATAGGTAGTGTTACACGGAAATGCTTGAAAACGTCAACAAAACTATTAATTAACGTGAATTCAGGTTGTTTTTCGCTAAATTGAGGTCTTGTGCTAATTGTTAGCACAAAACTATTAGGAGAGGCCAGTCGAATTGTTTACAAAGTGTACGTTCGTGAAAACCGCTATAAAATCCGTTCTTTAATATCGATTACATTTTTTTGTGATGTATTATACGAACAAAGGTTTTACTTGAACATAGATGTGTTTTGTGTCCTTATTGTCACTACGGAGCGTCCAATAGAACTTGAATTTCGCAAAAACTGAAAATAGAACCGCCAGTCACGTGAATACTTTTGGTGGTATTGATTTCGTTTTTTTCTGTGAACTCTTCCGATTATACAGACAAAAATTATGATGAAGCGTTTTTGTTTATTTTAAGATTAAAACAAAGAATATTTTCGAGAAACTCTAAAAATTGAAAATTTATATAACGTCGTGACCTTGAAATTGAACAAAAAGAAAAAGATATTTGAATCACGCTTCATATTTATTGTTTTAACATATTTCTTCACAATTGGCTTAGCTTAGCTTATGTGAGCTGAGCCAAGCTAAGCCAAAGGAAAATTCTGACTTAAATAAGCTTACCTAAGCAAAAATGTTTTGGCTTACGTAAGCCAAGCTAAGCCAAATTATAACTCTCTTCAACAGTACTCATGAAAGCTCAGCTAAGCCAAAATGAAACAACGGCTTATATTAGATAAGCCAAAATATAAGCCGACTTTGCCGAGCCCTGGTGTATGGGACCTGTATTTACGGCAGCAAAAAAGTAGCGTTCCAAGTATAGCATTTGAACTGGGGAAAAAAGAAAACATAACTGTCATGTATTGTTGATGCAGAAATATATTGAAAAGAGATGTTTTCAAATAAAAAAAAGATGTGTAGCCGACCAAGACCATAGATTCTGTTGTTTGATTTCCCTAGGTTGTCAGTTGTATCGTCTGGACGTCTTAATACTAAATAACTTCAGACCATATAACGTTAAATGAGTGTACCGAATCTAATGGATAATTACTACGAGTTAACTCTCAGGGGAAGGAGTTTTTGAGAACCCGTAGGGGAAATGCGTGTAAATAAACACGCACTGAAAAAATTCACAAAAATTCGGAATAATTCAAAAAAACTGGTATAGCCAAGTTGTAGAGCTCGTCAAACTTCGTCGATCTGATTATTCAGAAATTGATCTGGGCCACCAGGGCCCCATAGAGAGCTGTTTGAAATCTCCAACCTACGCAAAAAAGAAGACGGTCAATCGAATTTTCTCGAAAAGTTGAGGGGACCAGCAATACCCGTATTGCCCTACGGGGCCTCCATATGCCCTAAATCGACGGAAAAAACAAGTTGCGTGTCTATATACACGCACTTCTCCCTGGGAGTTAAGCTTCCTGTGCATAGAACTTTCCGGCTCCTTTTTTGATGACAAACAACGCGCACCATGAATCGTTACCACAAACCTCCGTCGGCTTATTTCTCCCATTTAGAAAGATTAGGCTATTCCAACGGATCAAGGTATATTGCAATTATGTTGTCATAATAATAAAAAAATAGTATTATCAAACACGCTTTGTTCCATTTACTTATCTGGAGTAGACATACTTTGAACAACCCCGAGTTCCGTTCCTGATTATTCTTGATGGGGTATTGGGCGATTGAAGATTACTAAGTGTTGGAATATTTTATATATCTTTTTGGGTTATAGAGCTTGAATTGTTGGTTGTGAAAATCAAGGGCCGAAAATGTCTGAAAAGTGTTTTGTAAATTTCGGATTTGTTTTTTAATGAAAAAAGAAGTCGCATTTCTATAAAATAACAGTTTGACAACGGTTAACAGTTTGAATCAAATGGACCCAAAGATAATTCACCCAAAAATTGCATACGGTTATTTTTATTGACTATGTAGAAGTGAGAATTAACTTTACGAATTTGTTATTTACCGAGCCTTATTTGGCACAAAACAATTCACGGAAGAAACGGCCCTTACTTAGAGAATTGTCAAAAAAGAAGCGAATTGTTTTTCATTGACAGAATTATGAGTTGTTTTGGTCATATTTTTATTTTGGGAACTTTAGACTTCAATCAGTTCAGATTTCGCTGTTTGGGAATCAGGTGGAACAATTTTAACAATGAACTAATAAAATTCTTTGAAGACAAATGAAACTTGTTTATGTAAATATATATTTATTGGCAGCTGAGTTAAAAGCACTATAAACATTAAAATATGTACAAAAGAAAAGTATGCATATTCATCCTTTTCAAAAATTTCTTATAAAATATATTGAACTTTTATGATTGGTTTTTGTCCTTGCCTTTCTCGCGAACATTTTCACACCCAAGTCGCGAATAAACACGACTTCGAATTTTTCGCAGCCGATTGGTCATTCGTTCGTGAAAGCCAACCCGGGGTCGGTAATTCCCACATTTGTTATAAATGGCAAGCCAGGTTTTGACTTCTTTGTTTAAGTACCGCATCGGTTTTTGAACTCGGGCACATTTTTCCGGAAGAGAAAGTTCCAAAAATTCCTCGACCAAAATCGGACTACGCCGCGCCAAAAGAACCGCATCACAATTATAATTATCTCGTCGGTTTTTATAATCGCGAACCATTTTGAAGGTGATATCGTCGAAATTCAAATGAAAAAGTCGTCGCCAGTTTAGATCTTTGGAATGGACGCCAGCCGCCTGGTCCAACAAATGGTTAATTTTTTCTTTAATATTTTTCATCTTTTGTATTGCTATGTCGTTGGCATCCCGCTCCGTCATGTTGAAAGCTAAACAATACGAAAAAAGTAAAAAAATTGAAAAGTGACTTCTTAGAAAATAATACACCGCATATTCTAGAATCATTTACTCCTAAGTTCCTGATAGTGCCAAATGGCATTGTTTTTATTCATTCAGCTAAAAACTCGAAATCAATAGGAGTGACCCATATGATATGGGCCATATCTTTTTTTTGTATTTGGTGGATATACCCTTGACTTATTTTCCGATTAACCAAAAATTGACATCCTATTACCGGTTTTAATACTTTTGTACTTCTAATTATACTCAAAATTGAACGTGTCGAAAAAATCTACTAAATATATGAAAGTTAGCTCCTCTTTTAGGTTTCATAGATTTCTGGAATAATTTGACACGGCCTGTCATTTAAGTCTCAAGCAACAGTGACATCTGGCACTGTCGGGAACGCAACATAAAATGATAAACGCGAGCGCAGGTGTTAACCTAACTCCTGCGGGCTGTTCAAAAATTTTTCAGAATTACGACTTTATCACATTATTGCGAACAAACCAGTATCACTACGAACATAATTTGACAAATTTATTTTAACCTCATTCAAGGTAAACAGTATTTTCGAAGTAATTTTTTCTGTGAATTTTCGCTACTATTGAATTCAATGATCCATTATTTCCGAAAAATAATTTTTTTAACGTCAAAGTTAAAACTACACGAAATTCAAGCCAAACGGATTTCTACCTCTTCTTACTATAATACAAAGCGAAGTTAAAAATAAAGTAAAATTTCCATCCCCCAATTATACCAAATTGGCCCAATTTTATGACCGTGGTTTTCAATTCACCAATTACCAACAGCCCTCGGGAGTTAGGCCCAATATTTTTCCTGGTTTGATCTGGTAATTTTTACAATATAAAATCACAACCACGAGTTTCCAAAAACATGGTAAAAGTTTTCACTTATTCTTTGCTTTTGGTGCGAAGAAACATGAAATTATTTTAGGGTTTGTTTCAAAATCAACAGTTTCTAACAAAGAACGAATCCCCAAGGTATTAATTAAATTACCAACTTTTCTGTGTTGGCCAACTTTATTTCTTTAACAAACAGAGAAGGTGTTCTAGCGAATACATCCCATTCGAAAAAACAACTACGGACGGTATGTAGTATTTTGAGGAAGCATTACTATCCTCTTAACGTGCAATTAAAACAACGATCATTTTATTTTTATGTTTTACTTCAAAATATTATCCCCAAACATATTCTAAATTTGTTTGAATGAGAAAAACCAAAAACAGCTATTTATTATTTTTCTATTTTGTTTTTTATCTGGCAATGTTATTTTGTTCTTACCTTGTGCTGTTATGACTGCAACTAGCAATCCAAGTGCGTTGAAAAATTTCATGGTTTATTTTTTTTAGATATTTTTTTGTATTATTTACACCCTTGAGAAATTTTTTTATCAGTTGGTTAATATAGTGAACTGCAGCGCTAGCAACTTCGCTTTGTAGTGATAGCGCGCCACTATTTTTTTCGGATTAGCATACCATTATTGCTCCTCACACTTTTCCATGTTTTAACCTTCAAACACAACGGTGGGACAACTGGGCATAAAATCGTTTAAAACTAGAAAATTGGCAAGCACATTATTATGGTGAAGGGTACTACAACAATGTTAACTACAACAATGGTCGCGAAAAAACCAATTTATGAGTACTTTCGCGCCCACGCCATTTCGCGACCATGTGGTCGCCAAATAATATTTTGAACAACAATTCGCGACCAATTTTTTTCTACTTAAAAACAGTGGTCGCGAAACCTCACCCAAAACACCATTGCGCGACCATGTGGCCGCGAAATCATATTTTGAACAACAAGGCGCGACCAAATGGTGGGGTCGCGAAAGTACTCATAAATGGGTTTTTTTCGCAATCACAAATGGTCGCGACAGTACTCCACTCAATTATTATGCTGTATAATTATACCCCATATAGCATGGGCCATACTACATAAAGCGATTAAGATTTTATATAATCTTAAAATCTAATATTAAAATTAATATTAGAATTATTGTTTTGATAAGGTTTGCTAATGAAAAACCGGCCCCTATTAAGCACATGTACAATTTAAGGGTTAAATTTTAAGCATCCCAGTTCTTTTGTTCAAACGTTTTACACGGAAGAACCAATCAAATGTTTTCGAATTTGAAAATATTAGTAATGTATTGAGGTAAATGTGACTTTAATAACTAAAATGCGCATTTCAGTATGCGCAGCTGCATATTACCCGCCTAAAGTTAGCGCCGCCATCTGACGTAGTCAGTAGGCTGTCATATGTTCTGTACTATATATTCTGCCTACTGTAACAAATAAACAAGCATTACTTGGGTTGAAAACTGGTTGTGTATCGCCTTATTATATAGTATAATACATTACTCACACTGAAAATTTTTAAACATATTTAAAAAAAAAACGTATCTCGTCCCTTAATCTCAAATTTATCAAATTGCTTTAAGCATAATATGTCAACGATTGTTAGAAATATGTGTTTTTGGAACAAAATTGGGTACCCGTTTATTGATTTTGCATTTTTTTTGATAACCAAAAAGGTGAAAAATAGATTCGAATAAATCGTTGTGGTGGTCAATCAATTTAACCACAAAAACGCAGTTAACCATGTTACAAATCGTAAAGATCACCATTGTGGTTTTAGGAAATTTTGTCACGTTTTATAAACATAGGTTCAATTTGCGTTTTTTTTATCATAACGGGTCCTTTTGAATGAGACCAGTATAATAAATTGTAATACATTTACGGTAGTTATTGAGATGACCTAGTAAAATTCATTTGGGACTTTCAAAAAAGCATGGAATCTGCAGCTTATAATGTTAACATCCAATTTCTTTTGACTTTCCTCACCCTCTTGAAAATGGGGATTTTTGCCAATTTCTCGAATTTCGCTAAAATTTGGCAAATATCGCAGTGATTTTCAAATGCGAAAAAATAATTTATGTTACCACTTTTTGGTTACGTTGTTTGACAGCGCGTCTGAGGCCTTTGTGGCTTGTTATTGGTTCTTTTTATAGCTCAATGAAGCTCAAATAATGGATGCCCTGAATTATAAAGCTCCAAGATGGAAATAGCTCAATCAAGGACCAATGACAGGCCTCATAGGCCTCAGATGCGCTGTCAAGCACCGTTACCAAAAAGTGGTAACATTATTTTTTGCGTTTGAAAATCACTTCGATAGAGGTTTTAAAATCAGTGAATACGACATAACAATACTTTGTCGAGATTTTTTTTCAAAGTCCTGAAAAATCTTTCAAAGCAAAATCAAACATCTTTTTCACGAAATTATTTTATTCTTCCCGATTTGAGTTGCTCAGTCTGTTGTTAAAATATTTGCGGAAAGTGAGGATGTCTTGACTCAAAACAACAGACCTTTGACAATGAACAACTTGATAGACATTCATGTTGACCCAAAAACCAAACATATTCAGACGTTTTCTTTTGTTGTTCAAGATTATATTAACATGTAATAATACCGTTTACTAATAGTACGGTAAGCAACGTGGTTTTAATTTGTTTAAAAATAAAAAAAAACAATACAGAAGGTAGGCCAATTGGAGGAATTGGCCTACCCCCTGTATACCGTCTGTGAATATCATTGGTTAACAATCATTGATACACAATCATCAGATAAATAGACAAAGTTCTAGAACGTGGTCAATTATTCATCATTTTTGTTAGAGAGCCCTGGTAATCCCCAAAGACTATTGATGAATTAATGATATATTTTCTAGGTTGGTAAAGGGTAAATTTAAATTTTTGATAATAACAATGAATATCAATTAATATTTGAAAGATAATGGCGGTAGACCGGGAAATTTTCGTCCAAAATGAAGACTTTTCCCGACAAATAGTTGGACCTCTAGTAAAAAACTCTTGGTATAAGGTGATTTATAAATTTTTCCGATGTACCAGTCGCCGGTAATTGCCGAAAATGCGGTATTTTACGGGTAATCGGACAAAAAATAATTATCCCCGGCGACTACCCCACTTGAGATTTCAGATTTAGAACTGCCTAAACCTTTATGATATACCGCCGAAGTTTCGTAGATGCGCTCGAATGCGCTCTCGGTAAAATCAGCGGTTTTGTGCAAAAATATATTTTTTTTAACTTTATTTATAAAATTTAGATAGAACATTTTTCTTCAGTTTCCAGGAAAAAATAATTCATTACCTCAATTCGTTCCCTAGATATTCAAGATACAATGTTAAGGCATCGGAAATTCTAAATTGCTCTCTAGCGCCGGTATGTGGCCTAGTAGGATTTTTTAGATATTTGTAAAATACTCGCAGTGTCCGAATTATCAGGTATCCGGATTATAAACTCTCATCTTGCTCCTTTCATTCAAACCCATTTCCCGGTCTACCCCCTATATATGTGTTTTAAAACTCTCCCTCGGTACCAAACCTTGAAATCCTCGCCATGTTGGGTTAATTGAAGGAATATGATGAAAATAAAGAGAGATTATAAGTACACCGGGTGCGCAGTTATCGGGCGTCCAGTTATAGGGCGGGTTGGCCCGCTCCTGCTGTTATCGGGCGGTATTTTTTTTTTGCATTTTTTCCTTATTCCGCCTACGCCCTGAGCAGTTATCGGGCGCCCGAGCAAGGTTTTTTGTTGCGAAACCCGCCCGATAACTACGTACCCGTTGTATATTCTTCAAATAGACTTTACTGATTGCGGCCCAATTTAAGCAATAAAGTGTTACTTATAAACAATAACAATAAGAGATTTTTATAGGAACAAACAAAGAAACAAAAAAAATACATCTCGTTAACAATGCAGAATAATGTTCAAATTCACTAAAAAGCGCCCTTATTCGGACCCATAATAAATTTCTTGTTGTTTGATTTGAATGCACTAATGAATAAAGCAGTTAATCAGTTACAAACGAAATAGTGTAATCGTAACAACTCTTACGGTAATATGATTATCGTTTAGATTGACAATGTTTATAGTTCATTTAACTTTTTTGTATTGGGCTAATTAACCATCTCATCATAATTGATAACCAGCCATTTAACTGCTTATCGCTAGGCCAAAATATGCCAGGGAGTTAGAAGCGGGGAAGGAAGGCAAAACATGATAAAAAACGTTTTCTTACACACGTTTGTTGAAGCTAACTCCGGCGCCGAGTCAGTGTCCTAATCCGATTAAAAAATATGCGAAATTACGGCGTTTAATTTGCGTACGACCGCGGTTACAATTGATGTTTACGATTAATCGGGATAAAAAATGATTTAAAACGGATTCGTCAGAGAGATAACCTACCGAGTGTCGGTTCCCAGACTGACACACGGTAGGTAAATTTGAGGAATCGAACTGGGGGCAAAACTTTTTCAAAAAATAAAAAAAAACCTGAGGTGATAGAGCGGCTCTCGGGGACTTCAAAAAAATTTGTAAAACTTTCTAGAGTTTCTAGAAAAAGTCTAGAAAAAGTCATTTTGACAACCTTCTAGTGGTCCAAAAATATTTTTATGCACTTTTTTGGAATCCCCGAATGCAGCTATATCGCCTTAGGCCTTTTTTCTTTTTTTGAAAAATTTTGCCCGCCAATTTGTAGCTCTCCGGTAAATTGTTTAAATTGTGTTAGTCTGGAAACCGACTCACGGTAGGTTTTTTCTAAAAAAATCAGTAAAAAATCATTTTTTATCTCGATTATCTTCATATGATTTTAAACGTCATTTTCGTAAAACTGTGGGAGTCTGGAAACTGACACACAGTAGGGTGCACAATTAGCCGTTAACATGAAACAATTTCGAAACCGGTAACATTTCAAACTTAGACTAACTTAAGTCTTAGAGGGTTTTGCACCTAAAATACCATTTTTGTTAGAAGTTCTTATTTCAAATTCTGCCAAAACAAAATAAATTCAAGGGCTAATATGATTAAGCGCGCCTTGAAAATCTTGAATTCCCCAAGTTCAGCGCGTTTCCCAGATTCACGGGAATTAATTATGGTGCCAGAAATGACACCATTTTATTCAGTAAACTTTCCGCTTATGAATCAAAAAAGTAATTGTGGAAAAAAATTGCATGTTCAGCGAGATACATACATCTTATTTTTTTCGAAAAAACGCTAAAATTATAATTATTTTGATAAAATGAATAGTTTCGTACCCTATGCTACGATCTTTGTCACTTCATCGGAAACCAAGTATGAAATTACCGTATTTTTACGGTTCGTTAATTAACAAAAAGATAGATGAAAAACGATGAAACGACATCCAAATATTATAAGAAACGAAGTGTACGAGCAGATATATATAAAGTACCTTACAACACTGAATTAGAATACAAACGTGGTTGAAATTGTCGGGTTTCGGCAATCTACCTGGGGTTATAGGGGTTATAACCAGGGATCGAAATGCAATCACAAAAATCACACTCACAATCACAATCACTCGTGTGATTTCTCCAAAATTCCCCAATCTCACCAAAATAACATTTTTGTGATTTAAGCCGGGTTTTTTCAATCACAGCGTGATATTCGCGTGATTTTGATTGAAACGTTTTTGATTTTGCTATTTACGTGATTTCTCTGATTTTCTGAGTGTGATTGCATTTTGGCCAAAATCACACGTTTTTTCGATCCCACAGAGGTTAGGGAAAAATTCTTATTTTTTTTTTAAATTCTCAAGTTCTTGAATTCATAAAAAAGCGTTTATATAGCGACTACTATACCGCGTGTTGGAGCTCAGACTGTCGCGGGGTTAATGAAATAACCCTGAAAATCATAATGATTGGTCAAACTCCGAAAGTCTGAGGGTCAACACACGGTATATTTACAACAAACGGACAAAGCGATGTGGGTTCAATATTTATTATAAAAAATATACTTCTATATATATTTTTTGAATNTCGTTAAAATAAGAAAATAGAAAATAGGAAATAAATAGGAAAATAGAAAAAGAGAAGAATTATTCTTAATTTCTTGAATTAGCGCAAATTAGCTCAATTCGTTTTTCGTTCATTTGTCAACAATGTATTTTTCTATGACAGACGCAGAGTATAAAACTAGACAAATGTTCTAGAAACGTGGTCGATTATTCATCATTTTTGTTAGAGAGCCCTGGAGCCCCCCAAAGACTATTCATGAATTATTGATATATTTTCTAGGTTGGAGAAGGTTGGTAAATTTAAATTTTCGATAATAACAATGAAAATCAATTAATATTTGAAAGATAATGGCGCTAGGTGGTAGTAAATGTGTTTTAAAACTCTCCATCTATACCAAAGCTTAAAATTTTGCCATGTTGGGTAACCCCAACTTTGATTTAACCCAACTTGGGTTAAATTGAAAGAATATGATGAAAATAAAGAGATTATAAGTACACTAGGTGCGCAGTTATCGGGCGTCTAGTTATGGGGCGGGTTGGTCCGCTCGTGCTGTTATCGGGCGGACTGTTTTTTTTTTGCATCTTCTTCCTTATTCCGCCCACGCCCTAAGCAGTTGTCGGGCGCCCGATCAAGCTTTTTTGTCGCAAAACCCGCCCGATAACTGCGTATCCGTTGTATATTCTTCAAATAGACTTTACTGATTGGGCCCAATTCAAGCAATATCGTCCTGATTTTAAAACGCGAAAAAATTTTTTTAGTGGAAATGCATATTTCTCCTCAAGTGCGGCACTTAAGAGGGGGAGGACTGTAATACAAAAATAGTTTAAAAGAAGGAAATCGCCTTTCGGTCTATTAAGCTTTCGGTGATTGGCCGAGCGCGTTAAAAAAAACCAATGACAGGCCACATGAGCGTCAGAAGCGCGGTCAAGCAACGTTACCAAAAAGTGGTAACATTTATTTTTTCGCGTTTGAAAATGACTGCGATAAAGTGTTTATTATAAAAAATAACAACAAGAGATTTTTATAGGAACAAATAGAGAAACAAAAAAAAAATACATCTCGTTAACAAATTGTGCAAAATAATGTTCCAATTCACTAAAAAGCGCCCTTATTCAGACCAATAATAGATTTATTGTTGTTTGATTTGAATGCACTACTGAATAAAGCAGTTAATCAATTACAAACGAAATAGTGTAATCGTAACAACTCTTACGGTAATATGATTATCGTTTAGATTGACAATGTTTATAGTTCATTTAACTTTTTTGTATTGGGCTAATTAACCATCTTATCATAATTTATAACCAGCCATGTAACTGCTCATCGCTACGCCAAAATATGCCAGGGAGTTAGAAGCGGAGAAGGAAGGCGAAAAATGATAAAAAAACGTTTTCTTACACACGTTTATTGAAGCAAATTGATGTTTCCAATAACTCCGGCGCCGAGTCAGCGTCCTAATCCGATTAAAAAATATGCGAAATTACGGCGTTCAATTTGCGTACGACCGCGGTTACAATTGATGTTTACGATTAATCGGGATAAAAATGATTTAAAACGGATTCGTCAGAGAGATAAACTACTGTTTGTCGGTTCCCAGACTTAGGTAAATTTGAGGAATCGAACTGGCGGGCAAATTTTTTTCAAAAAAAAACCCTGTGGCGATAGAGCGGCTCTCTGGGACTCCAAAAAAGTTTGTAAAACTTTCTAGACTTTCTAGAAAAAGTCTAGAAAAAGTCATTTTGACAACCTTCTAGTGGTCCAAAAATATTTGTATACACTTTTTTGGAACTCCCGCAGCCAGCTCTATCGCCTTAGGCCCTTTTTGTCTTTTTTTGAAAAATTTTGCCCGCCAATTTTTAGCCCTCCGGTAAATTGCTCCAATTGTGTTAGTGTGGAAACCGACACACGGTAGGTTTTTTCTCCAAAAAAATCAGTAAAAAATCATTTTTTGTCTCGATTATCTTCAAATGAATTTTAACGTCATTTTCGTAAAACTGTGTCAGTCTGGAAACGCAGGATGCGTAGTTAGCCGTTAACATGAAACAATTTCGAAACCGGTAACACTTAGACTAACATGAGTTTAAGAGGGTTTTGCACCTAAAATACCATTTTTGTTAGAAGTTGTTATTTCAAATTCTGTCGGAAAAAAAACGAAATAAATGCAAGGGCTAATATGATTAAGCTCGCCTTGAAAATCTTGAATTCCCCAAGTTCAGCGCGTTTCCTAAGTTCACGGCTATTAATTATGGTGTCAGAAATGACACCATTTTATTCAGTAAACTTTCCGCTTATGAATCCAAAAAGTAATTGTGGAAACAAAATTGCATGTTCAGCGAGATAAATACATTTTATTTTATGCGAAAAAACGCTAAAAGTATAATTATTTTGATAAAATGAATAGTTTTGAATATACTGCGACCTTTGTCACTTCATCGGAAACCAAGTATGAAATTACCGTATTTTAACGGTTCGTTAATCAACAAAAAGATAGTGTGATAAGGAACGTCATATTTTTGTCATATTTATGATGATACAGAACTGTGTAATACTTATGTAATAATGGTGATTTATAAGGTTTGCTAATCACAGTTTTTGCACAGACTATTTTGCCAGCCCTACAATGAAATTGTGTCCAGCAATTTATTTCGGAATAAGCACCGCAGCCAGAATTAGAGGTCAATTTCGCCATAAATTTTTTATGAAACATCACCATGATTTAACACCGTTTGAGGCTAAACCACGATTTGATAGACTAGGATGGCAAATTCGGCACTTGACACGATTGCATACAACGATGAAGCGACATCCGAAGATTATACGAAACGAAGTGTACGAGCAGATATATATAAAGTACCTTACAACACTGAATTAGAATACAAACGCGGTTGAATTTTTCGGGTTGAGGCAATCTACCTGCCGTTTTACGGGTTAGATCGTCCTGATTTTAAAACGTGAAAAACATTTTTTTAGCAAAAAATATTTCTCCTTAAGTGCGGCACTTAAAAGACTGTGAGGGCACTTAAAAGGATGGGAGGACTGTAATACACAAATATTTTAAAAGAAGGAGGTCGCCTTACGGTGATTTGCCTTTCGATGATTGGCCGAGCGCGCTCAAAAAAGACCAATGACAGGCCACATAGGCCTCAGACGCGCTGTCAAGAAACGTTACCAAAAACTGGTAACATTATTCATTTTTTTGCGTTTGAAAATCACTGCGATATAAAGCGACTCCTATACCGCGTGTTGGAGCTCAAACTGTCGCGAATTCAGTAAATTATCGTGAAAATCATTACGATCGCTCACACCCCGATAGTCTGAGGGCCAACACACGGTATATTTAAAACAAACGGGCAAAGCGATATGGGTTCAATATTTATTATAAAAAATATACTTCTATATATATTTTTTGAATTTTATACTTAGAAGAAAGTGTCTTGTTGCAAAGCAAATTATATAAGCATTGTTTCGATATAAGCACAGGTGATTTATATTT
Source organism: Oikopleura albicans (assembly GCA_004367875.1). NCBI lineage: Eukaryota > Metazoa > Chordata > Appendicularia > Copelata > Oikopleuridae > Oikopleura > Oikopleura albicans. The sequence continues at coordinate 145,740 of SCLG01000131.1, forward strand.
ACAGATAGAACAGTATGGATATTCATACATCGTCCCTGAATCAATATCGGCGACTCATTTATGATTTATCTTTTTTGTGTTTCTTGCCTTTAATTGGCTCATTCTCGCAACCCACGCGGAAATACACACGGCTTCGAATTTTGCGTAGGCGATAAAGAATACGTTTTTGGAAACCTTTTCGTGGCTTTCCTTCTCCGCACGAGTTATACAGTCCGAGCCAGGCTTTTGTCTCCTTATTGAGGTACCGCATGGGGCGCTGAAGTCGTTGACACTTTTCCGATAGGGATTGTTCGAGCTCGTCTTGTTCGTATTTAACTCGGGCACGCGTCATACGAAATGGGTCGCAATTGTGAACATCGCGCCGCCTGCGATAGTCGCGCATCATCTTTTCCGTCACATCATTGAAATTTTCGCCAAATTTTACGCGCCAAACTAACTCGGAAGTGTGCGCGCCAACCGCCTTGTCTAGCAGACGCGTAATTGTCTCGCGAATATCGTAAATCTTTTTGATTGCCGGATCATTCGCATCCGCCTCGGCATTGGTTGAACTGATCTGCGTCTCTAGAATACAATGCGCGATTTTTAACTGATGGTCACCGGCGGTCATTCCTATTCTACACCCCCTGCACCGTTATCTTGCAACATTTGCTTGAAAGAAATCTCTAAGATATCACATAAAGATATAGATTCTTGGAAAATTGGCGCAAAAACTGCAAGATAGCGCAGCGACCCGGAAAATCTGCAAGATAACGAGTGACAACATAACAGCGCAGGGGTTTATTTGGACTACATGGTGTTCCTGGATAGTTAAGACACTCTCACTTCCGATAGACAGTTTGACTTTTGAAAATACAATTTTCCCGATCAGAACTTCTAGCTATATTTTTTTTATTTCAAATTCTATCGTTGTTTTTTTTTCTACGGACCAGAGAACAACGGAAGTCATTGGAACGGATGGAAAACAAATTGAAAAACCAAATTGAAAAACAAATTGAAAGAAAATTATTTGTTTTCTTGTTCCAAGTCAGATCTGGAAATCAAAAGACGAAATAAACAAAATTATTAACTTAAAGTTACCAGAATCGCTTTTTGAGGTTAAAAAATAATGTTTTGGAGCACCAAAATCTAACATGTCATATTATAAGTACATGCGGGTACCCGGTGAACATCTGTTAAGAAAAATTCTCAATAACGTTGACAAAACAAAAGAGAAATTCTTTAAAAACAGACCCTACTTGGTGTCCCAATCCACGCACTAGAATAGGCCTGTACTATAATTGTTAATGAGTAAGGACACCGCGTGGATTAACTTGGATTAGAGTAAATGGACAATGGGGTAAAATATGAATATTATTTTGGTCGATATTATGATATCGATTGAGATTAAAAACAGGCAAAAACTTTTTACCAGGGTTAAAAATTCAACTAGTTACTTTTCGCAGAAAATGCGACATTAAAGTTATTTTTGCTGTTTTACATTGATAATATAACAGTATAGAATGTTTGGTATAAAAACTGTTATATCATGTTATTAACCCGTGTTTGAAAACACGAAAAAATGTTAATAGCTTTAGAAACGCACTTGTGCCGATATTACGGTTCATTTTCATTGAAAAAAATGCTTAATTAGTTCTCAAGTAGGGTCAACCAAAGGAAATTTACGTCTCTACCAGTTTTTCCGTTTTGTTTTTATGGAGATTTTTTTTCAAAAAAATGCATAATTTTTATATACCTTGTGCTGTAATCAAACCCATTAAATAAAATGCTTTAAACAACTGCATTTTCAGCAACAAAAAAATGTAATATCTACAATAAGCCAACTGATAATGAACGGGCCGCTAATATATTCGTATGCGCCATTGTAGCGCTAGCACGTTGACCCTTATTTACCGTCAAAATTAAAGAAAAATTGTGTGGTAGTATCGTGCCTGTTTTGTAGATTGTGGCCCCCCTTTTTAGGGATTTCTCTTATTTAGGAAAAAACACGAAAGTCTAAACTACTTGAACGGTCCGATAAGATAAAGCAGCTCTCATTTGAAGTCTTTTTTTGCATTTTTTTGTGATCATTCTTACATGGATTAGATGAATTTTGGAAATAGAATTTTGTTCAAAATACCTGGGTTAAAGGCCACGGGATTCATGTCAAATAAACATGTATATATCAGTATGTAATACTTTAATATATTACATTATAAACTTAAAAAATGGCAAACATTGACTCAAATTAGCTTATTAAATTAGAATTTTTTTTTCAAAGTTACAGTTGGTCAAAACATTTTTTTATTGGAATTAACTATTCGACGTCGACTAATAAATTAACTTTCAAATAATTCAACACTGACGAATTTTATATTAAAGAACACTTTTGTTCGCAAAGTTCCCTGAAAGCATTTTGTGGACATATTCCAGAAAGCCTTAGGAAATTATTTATCCATTTTTGGAGTGAATGATCCACGCCTTTCTTTATATCTTTTTCAAATGTACCCTAATTACCTTATTTTTGAGATATGTTATACTTCAGTACCTTGGCCTTCGCCGCACAGTCCGTTTTGTTTTCGATATCTCGTTTTTTCCACCGAATTTCAAGTTTAGAAACATTGGTACTACCAATTTGGTAGTAGCTCATTTTCGAAGTTTTTTTTAATATTTACCCAATAGTATGCATTAAATCGAAAAAAAAAACAGACTGTGCGTCCATCTTTTTAGTCATTCAGAGCAATTAAAAAAAAAATCTAATTAATCGCATGACAACTGTAGAAGTTATAAAAATTGAGTGTGGTAAGTCCACGTCCTTAAACAAGAAATCGTAATATGCAATTCTAATGAAAAACATCTCTTAATTGCTTTACCTATAAATTATGGGCCATAATAAATCGTTAAAAAATATACGAATCGATTCGTGTCATCGAGCTGAGTTCATTTCTCTCATCGTAAAGTATTTTTGATAAAATTTTATGCATAACTACACCACCTAACACGTTATGTTAACACCATTAAACGTTAAAAACTGTTAACATAATGTAATTTTGTTAACATAATGTGGTAGGGCGTTTGGTTAAACAATTGGAAATCGAAGTTAATCAAATCCCAAAAAGTGTTAACATAATGTAATTTTGTTAACATAACGTGTGTTAACATAACGTGTTAGGTGGTGTATTCTATATTTTACGTTTTATTTTTTTTAGCAACCTTGATGCTTTTGACGCCGACGTCGAAAGCATCAAGAAAAAAAAACTTTATGCTTTTGTTCACTCTCATATGTCCACTCTCTGCATCGACACGCTTGTTACTCTTCACGCTTCTTACTCAATTTTTTGTTATTTTTCGAGAAAAACCCTTTTTGATTGTTTTCCAACAACACCTCATTCATGGCAGAATAAACAACTCTAGTGGCCAAAGTGGGTAAAATCACGTTCGTATTATATACACCAGATGTACATTTATCTTTTCTACCTTTATCTTGGTAATTTAGCCTATTTTCCATTATCTTGGTTCATTTTGCCGAAAGTTTTCCACCTACGTATTTTCCATTATTTTGGAATGTACCGTTATCTTAGTTCATTTTTCCAAAAAATTCGCCTACGCATTTTTTGTACCATTTTTTTTTGTTGCAAAATTAGAGTACTTGAAATCTCTAAGATTTCGTAACCTATGCGAATATTGATAGTTGTTGGGAAGAAACATATCGGCCTAATCTTTCAGTTACTCCTCTGCTCATATAATTGTATGAATTTCCGAGAAGACTGTCATATACATGTATCTCTATAAATTTTTTTTTTTTTTTCGGACACAGTTAAAATATATTTTGAAGTCGGCAATTTGCAGCATTTTCAAGAAAAAAAAAACAATGATCGAAATGATCAGAAGCGAAGAAGCACATAATCTATATTCGCACTTAAATTGTTTTAGACTTAAGCTAGAAATTTTGATATTTTACATTAATAACTCGTATTGCGAAATATTTTCGACTCATATAATTCCTATTTTCCATTATCTTGGGGTTTTATAAACAAAAAAAAAACACGTATTTCGCAATACTTTCGAGTAACGTAACCTCTATTTTCCATTATCTTGGATTTGCCTACGCAATTTCAACCATACGCACACACAATGTACCGTTTTCTTAGTAACATGACCCTATTTTCCGTTATCTTGGTTCAATTTAGCCCCAAACTTTCCCAAGATAAAGATACATCGGGTGTACAGTATATTCGAAAACTCGACGTTAGACAGGTCGATACAGAACCAGCACGAGGGCCTTCGTCCAAAAAATGTTCAATTTTTAGATAGATATAGGATATCAGGTCTTCTTCGGAAAACACGTTTAGTTTTTAATGTGGAATATGATTTCTTTAAATATTTATTTGCACTAACTATTAACTATTGTAGACCCCTCATTGAAACCTAATGATAAATACGGTATCAAATTTATTTTTAGCGGCTTTAAAGCTAAATTGCACTTTTTACTAGCTTTACTGGCTTTTGACAAAAATTGTATTGCAAAATTTCATCCTTAACATGTTATAACAATTATGTACGGAAGCTTACGCACTTCGCCGTTATATTGCAGTGTGTTCCTGCCAGCGCAGTTACTTTGCAGCTTTTTTGAATTTTAACCTTCAGATTAATTCCTGTATTTTTGATATTGAATCATGTGACATGAATCATGTCAGCCCCCACTGTATAAAATCAGAACTGTTTAGATTTTCCTCCAAAAATGACCATAGTTATTAAGTTTTTTTTTTCGCCTTTCCGGTCCTGCTCAATTATCTTGCTGTTTTGTGGTGTAACTTACCTGGGCCGTTATATGGTCAACATTTTGACTCAATTTTTTCAAGGAGAAATATAAAAAAAGCGACGTCGACATATGAGGCGTTATAGAAAACCCGTTATCTGTTTAGAATGTCCGCGGGTTGGGCTCAAATCAATACCAGAAGCAATAAGAAAAAATCAGATTATACGTTTTGTTCATTTTGGAATAAGATTTGATTTTTGCCCATTTTGACCCCTAAGAGTTAAAGTTAGGAATTTGTCGTAATGAAATTTTGTGCTCAGTGGATGATTCTGAAGCCGGTGCGCAAGCTTTTAAAGTGATTTGAAGATCGCCGATTTTGACCGCGGACACCCTATATCTGGTAAAAATTTTCGATAAAAAAATTTCCAGACATTCTGCGTACGCCCTGCGGCCTTATCAGGTCAAAACCCGTTGTCAGATCAAAAGATAGTGTATTTGACGTTTCGGACAAAAAAAAAAACGATTTCTGATCGTTGAAGATATATTCCTTAAACATCGTCTCCGTATTTTGCCCACATGCTCTACAAATCGCAGACTCAATTTCGTCGGAAACAATTATTGACTAGAACTTCGAATAACGCATTTAAGTATATTTAGTTCAACAACATTTCTTCGGGAAACTTTAATGAAGTTTGTTCATGTTCGGTGCGTTCATTAAAATAGTAGCATTTTTTTGTTACTTTCAAATGAGAACAGTTAATAGCCAAGTGTCTGTAAATAAGTATACGATGGGCGAGTTGAACCAAAGGGATTATTTTTTTATCCAAAAATAAAGAACCGCACGAATTATGATAAACATCAATAATAATGTGTTGCGTCCTTAACGGGGGTGTGTTTGGAATTAAAACAAAACGAAGAAAATCATGTTGGGGATAGTTTTAGACATGGTTACTACAATTTTTCTTAAATGGACAACGTTGATTGGAAATAACGTTAACAGGGGGGTCTGGTTATAAGGTCAAGCCCCAAATAATGACTTGACCTTAATGTACTCCAAAAAAAATGACTTGACCTTAGTGCAAAAAAAAAGTCCAAAAAGATATGATTTCTATAAAAAAAATATTACTCATGTTTTACCCGTGTCGTTCTAAACGGGTTTGTCGAGTTCTAAATTTTAACCCAAAAAAAGTGAAAAAAAAATGATTTCTATAAAAAACAATTTATTACCCGTATTTACCCCTGTCGTTCTGAACGTATATGTCGAGTTCTAAATTTAAACTCAAAAAACTTGACCTTAGTACAAAAAAGATGACTTGACCTTATAACGGTCACATCATGTCACCTTATAACCAGACCCCCTGTACAAAGGATAACGTATAATTGGTCTAAAACGCATTTTAAATAACCAAGAATTTGGTATAACGTAGAAAAAGTATCAAATTTTGATACCTTTTCAACGTTATTCATTTTCGCAGTTATTTTTCACGGGTTAAAATGCGCCCTGTTCTGATCTTCTCCAGGAATGTAAACCAATTTGTCAGCGATCATTGGTCCTTTATCATACCTGAAAAACACAGTGCGTAGGCGTAAATGAAAAAAAACGTTAAAAAAACTGTTAAGTTTGAGGAATTTAGGTTTTTTTAAACAGCCAAAACTGTTAAGTTCCATGCATTTAGGCTTTTTTTCTAGATTTAGCTTGAATTTCGGAAAAAAAATGGATAATTTCCTTTACATCTTCTAAGAGTGATTTAATAATTCATCATGAAAGAGAAAAAAATAAAAAAAAATGATACAAAAAAATTTGACAATTGAGAAAAAAAATCGAGATTTTAAAACTTGTGAATCAAACAAGTTTGATCATCAAACGTCCAAAAAATCTTGTCGAAAATTGGCGGATATGTTTCCTTCAAAATTGGTAAGGTTATACACCACATGGCTACGGAACTTAACATTTGGGAAAAGAAGGTGTTAAGTTCCGGGCATTTTGTTAAGTTCGAGGCATTTTGTTAAGTTTAGGTCACAGTGCGTAGGCGGAAAAGTTGACGCGAGATGACTGTTAAGTTCCAGGCATTTTGTTAAGTTCGAGGCATTTTGTTAAGTTTAGGGGCGTTAAGTTCCGTAGCCAGGTGGTGTAGTTGGTATATTTCAGTTTATGCCGTTTAACCCCCGTATTACCGAAACACAAAATTAAAAAAAAATATTTTAACAATTCGAACTCTGACGATGCCTTTTTTCACAATTTTACATGACCTTTTTGCGGCTTTCGGATGTTATTTTAATCAACTATGTTAAAACGTGTCCATTACTGATCCCTCGGCTTCAAAATTGTGTCAAAACAAAACAAAATGGTCATGATTTTCGAGAACACTTGACAATATTGTCATGAAGTAACATTTTCGCCCGTTATTGTGAACTATACGGAAAAAACGTGCTCCTGATGCCAATTTTTTATTTGTACTTACTTTGGCTTAGATTAAGATAATTTACTGTTTACAAATTGAAATGCTTAATTCTTTTGATAGGACTAAAACGCTGGAAACTCACTTAGAAGACAAGCTTAGACCCTTAAGGCCACTCTTGGCCAGGAGTTTGAAATTTGTTTTTAACAGAAGGGGGCTTAAACTGACACGGGGAGCTCATCTTGAGAATTTGAGAAAAAATATACGACTAATAAATAAAATGTGAACTTCATCACCTAATTTAGTTACCGCTAGTTTAAAAAACGCAATTTAGTCGGCAAAATTCAATTAAATTAAAAAAAAAATCAAATCAGTTCATAAATTTCAATTAAGAAAAAATTCTATAAAATTAAAATATTTGTTTAACTCCCAGGGGAAGTGCGTGGAAATAGACACGCAACTGGTTTTTTTCGTCGATTTAAGGCAAATGGTCCATATGATATGGAGGTCTTGTAGGTCAAAACGGATATTGGTGACCCCCCCCTCAACTTTTCTAGATAATTCGNAATCAGTTCATAAATTTCAATTAAGAAAAAATTCTATAAAATTAAAATATTTGGTTAACTCCCAGGGGAAGTGCGTGGAAATAGACACGCAACTTGTTTTTTTCGTCGATTTTAGGCATATGGAGGCCCCGTAGGGTAAAAGGGGTATGGGTGACCCCCTCAACTTTTCGAGAAAATTCGATTGACAGTATTATTTTTTGCTTAGGTTGGAGATTTCAAACAGCTCTCTAGGGGGCCCTGGTGGTCCAAATGAATTTCTGAATAATCAGATCGACGCAGTTTCACGCGCTCTACAGCTTGGCTTTACCAGTTTTTTTGAATTATTGCGAATTAATTTGAATTTTTTAAGTACGGGTTTATTAACACGCATTTCCCTCTAAGGGTTCCCCGAAAACTCCTTCCCCCTAAGAATTAACAAAAGGTTTTATTCAAACTCGTTACCATTTTTTTTGTATTTTTCTGGTGTTTTACGACCGGCCTAACCCAATTCAATTAATACTAGTTTATCTTATTAACAAAACTCAGTTCAGTTAAGAAAAACTTCAATTAAAAAAGGATTTTTTAATTGTATCGTTAATTTTATCAGGTTGGTGTTGAAGTTGCCAAAACATACACATATAATTGTTTGCAGAATGAGAATTTATTCAAAAAATGGCCAAAAAGGTTATATTATGAGTACTTAAAGATAAGTGATAAATCGAGTCTGGAAGCCAACGTTAGAAATTATTTCCTTTATAAATTTAAGTTTTTTTTGGTTGAACATTCAAAACGCGGAGCAAGGCATATTATAATGATGATATACATATAGTGATATATTAATGGCAAAAAATATTAGATCTGATAAAAAAGGACAACAAGAACGTTTTTTCGCAGAACGGACCGTTTAAAATTTGTGACTGTGATTAATTTTTGTGTTCTGCAAAGTTCGTGAGATTGGATTTTTAACGTAAAATTTGCTAAAATACAGTCAAATAAAACTCTAATTATTTTTTTTTCCGTTCGCCTTATTTCTGTTTTTTCTCGTTAGTTTTTTTCGTTTTTTGTGATTGAAACTGAACAGAACGCAAAAAAAACTTTTTTTTGTTCAAATGAACGAAAAAACGTTTTTTTCTGACCGTTTTGTGATGGAAATTGGCACGGAACGGTGTTCTTGCGTTTTTTCGTTTTTTTTTCGTTCTTGTGATAGGATCTCGCGTTCTGCAAAAAAACAGAACTCTCACATCTCTGGCTTAAGTTTCCGCTCAAATTATGTACCCTGACGATTTTTTGACAACTAGGAGATATTAACTGATCGTAAATTCTTGAGGCCTTGAACTTGGGTTGCGTGTTTCAAAATCACTTGGACTGGAGTTATCCGACACCACGTCATTTTATAACGATGAGTTGAACTCAAGCCAACAGATTACCGTTTATAGTAATTATTCACAAAAGTTGTATGGCATATTGAAGAGCAGAGCTGCAAAAGTTCTGTTCTAAATTTCAGAACAGAACAGAACGCTCGTTGTATTTTTTGATGGTTCTCCGATTTTCGTGTCATAACAATAGAACCTTCAGTTCATATGATATTTTGCACGCAATAACGTTTTATTTTAGAGAACGTTCTTTCGTTCTGAGATTAAAAATGAGTAGAATTAAACGTTCTAAATGGCCGTTCTGTTCCGTCTCGTGAGGAGAAAATGTCCCAGAACGGTGCTTTTGCGTTCTTTTATTCTATTGGTGTTCTCTTCTGAAATTTTCAAGTTCTGCGAAAAAAACAAACAGATTTTTTGCATCTCTGTTGAAGAGCATCTACGGAATTCATTTTCCCCACCTGTTTAACCCAAAGGTCACGGCAAAATACACGTGTTTGTGAAAAAACCAATTGTTGCATTATGATTCAGAAAAAAAAAATCGTAGTAAAAGCAAAGGGGCCGAGTTTGTACTCACAACGCGCCGCGCTTAGCCAAACCAATAACAAAGTTATATTTACAAAATAAAGGGTAAAACTTACCTCAAAACAAAAGGCAACAAAAAAGAAATGTTTTGCTAATCAGCTCAATTAATGTTTCCGCAATATCATTTTTATTGCTAGACGCTATAATTGACAATGCCGCACGTTCCATGCACTACCTGGCCCTAACCTTTGGCATGCTAAAAATAAAATTAAAATAAAAAACACGAATTCAAACACAAAATATCATAATTGAATCTAATTTGAAATATAATTGACGTCTTAAGGTCGTATTTGAGGGATAGAAATCTAAATTGAAAATATTATTTAAAATGACTAATTGCAGCATGAATTACGTTAGGCTAATTAGTCCACTGTTTCGAGTTATGTATAGATTATCATGGATGATTAAATATAATCAAATACATTAAGGGGTCTCTAGATGTGCATTTTCGATTTTCGAAAAACGTGCATATTTACAGAGGCATGTACAGGTTTAGCATCATGAAAATCAGCTGAGCGTTTTTAGAATAGAGCAATTTTCTTCTTTTTTTCTTGCAATGGGGTGCCCCTATTGGCCAATATTATATAAAAATATGCCGACACGGTATACTAGAAACGCGAAGACGATTTTCATGAGACTAAACCAGTAGAATCTACATTGTAGATGTTTCATTGTACACAGGGTGCGCAGTTAACCGCCACCCTCTTAACCGCCACTTTTGCAGTTAACTCTCAGGGGGAAGGAGTTTTTGGGAACCCGTAGGGGGAAAATGCGTGTGAAGAAACACGCACTTAAAAAAATCACATTAATTCGCAATAATTCAAAAAAACTCGTAAAGCCAAGTTGTAGAGCTCGTCAAACTACGTCGATCTGACTTTTCATAATTTGATTTGGGCCACCAGGGCCCCCTAGAGAGTTGTTTGAAATCTCGAACCTACGCAAAAAAGACACCGTCAATCGAATTTTCTAGAAAAGTTGAGGGGGGTCATCAATACTCGTTTTGACCTACGGGGCTCCATATACCTTAAATCGACGAAAAAACCAGTTGCGTGTCTATTTACACGCACTTCCCCCTGTGAGTTAACCGCCAGTTAGGGGTCCCACTATTTTCCAGCAATCACGCCTACGCCCTGCGCAGTTAACCGGCACTTTTTCCGAGTAAATCGCCTACGCACTGCGCAGTTAACCGCCACTTTTGCAGTTAACCGCCAGTTGAGGACGCCGCGAAGTGTGGCGGTTACCTGCGCATCCTGTGTAGATCTATTTTTTTAACAAACGCCTGTGGTCGTTCTTGGGAGTTAACAGAAATAACTACTGTAACATAAAATACAACTGCGGACAAATCATGTTCTCCAGCTACGCCATATTTTTTTGGGATTCAATTTATTATTCTCAAATCTTGGTCTAATTTAATGTTTCAGTTTGAATCTTGTGATTCTGACCGAAGCTCTAAATTTGAACACCAAACTAACCACAAAATATTTTGAGTAACTGTTAGGGATTCTATAATGTCTTTTCAAATGTCAACCAAAGAGAAAGTGTTCAGCAAACTATTCAATTCGTACTTTGAGGCGGCGTTAAAAAAATCTCACAGGATTGTCTTGTAAATGTAGTTCATTTGAAAATGTAATCTGCGGAAAACGTTTTCATCACAATTTTAACACGTTTTTTAATTAGAAATTTTGATTTGTAGATTATTTGTGGGGCTTGTAATTTCTGACCAGGTAAATAAGTAAATAAATATACACCACCTAATCATCTGACTTAACACCATTTGGCTTAACAATTTGCATTGGACTTAACAGTTTGCAGTTGACTTAACACTTTTTTGTCCTTTTTTGGTCTTTTTTGTCTTTTTTTTTTGGTCTAAAAACGAATTAACTCCCAAGGGACATTGTAGCTTCCATATAAATGTTCGGCTAAACGGTTAAAAAAAATTTCAGTTTGATAACATAAAAAGTACAACAAAAGTTGTTGTCAAAATAATCAAACCAGATTCCTCCAATTTTCATCGGCAAGTTTCATAATCTCTCTTTTAACATCTTTTGAAATATAACGATTTTTTAATGATATTTTATAGCATTTGCTCATTTTATTCGTCAATTTGGAAATTAAATCTGGAGAAAAAGCCTATTTGCATTTGACTCACCACTTTTCTTTTGTTTCAAGTTTTCCAGGGTTTTAACCTACGCACTACCCATTTGGCTTAACAGTTTGCATTTGACTTAACAATTTGCATATGAACTAACACCTTTTTTCGGAAAAAATGTGTTAAGTCAAATGATTAGGTGGTGTACTTCACAAAATTTCGTTGCCCCAAAAAAAAAATAAAAAAAACTTGTGTGAGCTCATTCATCTTCCTATATACCACTTTCACATTCATTTTGCTCGCAGTTAATTTGCCGAAATCAATTTTTTGTCATATTGTAGTAATTTTTCATCATTTATGTGCCTACGCAGTTTTCCTGTACCTACTGATTTTGCATAAATAAGACAGCAAAACCCAAGATAATTATACATTGTGTAGGCGTATGATTGACATAAAGCGCGTAGACGTTAAAAGCGAACCGAAAACCTACGTAAGCAGTGTTGCGAAAGTTGGCCAACGGTCAACTTTTTCCCAACGACCAACGCAAGCGTTGGCCAACGGTCGATTTTTTCCCAACGCCCAACGCAAACGTTGGCCAACGGTCGATTTTTGGGCGTTAGCCAACGCATCCGAACGCCCAACGTTTCCGACACTGCTACGTAAGATGCATAATGTCTCTTTGAGGTGTCTCTTAGGTTGATTCGAGAGATGCCGTAAACAGCGCTGATGGTGACTCAGTCCGAATTTCAGACTACGGCCAATTAGGTGTCGCGACATGTCGTAATGTGAAACCGAAAATGAGCTTGTGTTCTTTTAACATTGCCTCCAGTCATTTTCGGTTCGCTTTTAACGTCTACGCGCTTTAGATAAGCGGGCCAACATAATGAAAACTAGCAATTACGTCACTTTAACATATTGCGGAATACAAGCTATTTTATGTAGATTACCATAAATTACCATAACGAATTTGTAACTCGAAAATAGGCACACAAGATAAAGCTACATCCGGTGTATCCGGTGTGTGCGTATTAAGGGACGGTTAACGATTTTTTTAAAACAACCCTTATTAAGCATACTGGTCCTTATTTAACACACCCAGCATTAAGCGAGTATAATGTTGTAACCTGACGTAATTATGATTTTTGCGTGTTATAAATGAGTTTATCAATTTTGAAATTTTAAATTTGTATTGAATACAATTTAACAATTAAACTTATTACATCCATAAACGAACCAAAAGCTAATAAAAATTCCCATGGGAAACAATGATAAAATCAGCGACCCTTATTTGGAGTAATAATATTTTTTATCGAAAAAAGCGACCATTATTTAGCACTACCGACCCTTATTTAGCACAAGCGACGCTTATTTAGCAGGCCCTTATTTAGCACCCCCTATGAAATATGTTCAATCGTGAAAGGGTAATCCGCTGACAGTTTATATAGTAAACCTGTATATTAATTATCGGTGCATGATTTTTCTTCATAAAACAAAATATCCGGAATCAGGTCGTGCCTAAGACAACAAAAACGACTCATTAACAAGAGCTCAACATAAATTTATTTTTGGAAAACTGAAAAAATCTAAACATATTTCAATGCTGAAAATTAAGTTTCACACTTATTATAAATCATGATTAACTTTTTCACGAATAAAAGTGGTACATACAAAACTTCGGACTGTAACATAACTTTGGATCGGAAAATTTAAAATAAGGAACCAAAATCATCAAAAATTCGTTATTTTTAAATAAATTATGAATTTATAACATGTCTCAAACTAGCGTCAACGCAAGCGTTTTCAATAGAATAACAAAAACGGAATAAATTAATTTATGGCTGCATCAAGCAGCCGAGGGTTAAACTTAGCCAGAAATTTCACCCTGTGGATATTATCATGCGCTATGTACAAATTCAGAATGAATTTTTCATTGTTTTTTTTTTGTTTTATTGTTTTGTTCGTCGAACTTTTCGATTTTTCTTGGTTGTCATTGCCGCCATCGTGCCATTGACGCGGGCGCGCGCAATCGAACAGCAATGACGCGCTTTTTCTTGCGCCAATTCAAATTCGACCCTTTTTAAATATTTTATTTTATCCGCTTAAAAATAACTTTGACGGTCAAAGTTTGACCTGGCACACATTTTTCAAGGTAATTTAATTACAATTTATTTTTCATAAATACTTTATTTGAAATTGAAATTTTAATTTTAACGGTTTTTTTGTTCTGAAATATTTTGCTTCGATTCTATTTTTCATTTGAAATAAACTCCTTGAAATAGGTTGGTGCATTCGTTGTTTAACTCTCAGGGGGAAGGAGTTTTTGGGAACCCGTAGGGGGAAAATGCGTGTATATAAACACGCACTTAAAAATTCACAATAATTCGCAATAATTAAAAAAACTGGTAAATCCAAGTTGAAAAGCCACCAGGGCCCCTTAGAGAGCTGTCTGAAATCTCCAAGCTACGCAAAAAACACACCGTCAATCGAATTTTCTCGAAAAGTTGAGGGGGGTAAGCAATAGCCGTTTATCTCTAAACAAGTTGCGTGTCTATATACACGCACTTCCCCCTGGGAGTTAAGGATGCATACGTGGCAACTATTTCGAATTATAAGGCTCAAATTTTCTTTCTGTATATTATTATCAATTTGATAAAAAAAACCTTTCTTCGACCAGTTGGTTTAAGTATTTGTTGAATTCGGCCAATTTCTCGATTAATTTTTCCTTTTCCAAATGATCAACGTTGATTGGTTTGCGTCTCTCTTGTAAGACCTTCTTTTTTCTTTCTCGTTCAGCTCGGCCAGTTCGTTTTTCTTTTCCGCCCTTGTCTTTGGTTCCGGCGGCGCCCAAAAGGGCCATTGCTTCTTGACGTTGACGGTCAGCCTCTTCCTTCTTTCGCACTTAACCACCCATTATTATTGTGAAGTATGAGCGGGAAAACGGTTGCATTGTTTCCAGAATGTTCAATTTTAATTTTTCTATGTTTATGAGTTTGAAGGTTAAGTCTAAAAACTTACCAACTTCTGCATCTCGTTTTTCCTTTTCTTCTTTTTCTTTTTCGATTCGAGCTGCTTCCTTTTCAGCACGGGCAGCGAGTTGTTCTCCTCGTAACTTAAAAATGTAATCTTGTCCAATGTCAATATTCGTTTATAATTATACACACACTTAGATCACAAAAAATTGAAAAAAAAAATTATTGCTGAATTGGGGTTCATCTGCCGATTTGAGCACATTCTGTTTTTTTTAAATGTCAAATAACTATGTTATTTTCTTATAATTTTTTTTATTAATAATTAAAAACAGTTGACAGATGTTTAGTTTACCCTCATACCGATAAAACTAGGCTTCCCCTGAGAGTTAACGCTAAGCTGTTTATCTCCAAGATTGGAAAATTCTTGCCGAATTGGGGACTTGTCAAATTGGGGTCATTGGAAAAATTGAAAAAAAAACCTCGCCGAATTGAGAACGAGGACTGTTATAAAATATTAACAAAAAAAGTTGGAGAAAATTGATAAGTTGGACTCTAACTGAGCTAGTTTAAAATAACTACCGAAAACAACGATAAACATGATCTTTACTATGAGAGAAAAAAGGGACCCTCATTTGACAAAAGAAATACAGTTGTGGGCGCACCAACTGTATAACAACATAAACAGCAAAAACCCTAATTTTAGGAGCCCTAATTTGGCGTATAACTTATACGGTATAACCAAAGGCTCTGTAATCTTCAATTATTAAAAACGATTTTTCAGATAATGGTCGTCAATACCGTGCGTTTTGCTTTTTGAAATACGGAATCTGATTTTTATTTGATCCGAGTAGTGTAGCAATTTATCTCCATAAAAATAGTTTTTGTTGGGCTGGTATCTATCGTGGTGGTCCTACTTTAAAGGGTAATGAAGAAATGTTGATACCCCAAAATATATACCGGGTTTTCACTTATTCGCAATTAGTCAGGTGGAGTGCAGATTTTTTGCAGAATTAGGATGCGATAAGTGCCCACAAATTATGCTTCCCATAAACTTTTAAATCTCTTTAAGACTACGTGCGTATTTATATTAACGAGGTGTTTACCCTGGTAATTAAGACTGCTAACAAACGAACAGGAAATAAATTTGCAAACGGTAGCCTTTTTACATACAGTATTACGTAATTGAATTAAAGGATTTAAATGATTTTAGAAGATGTAATGGTCAAAAGTTCTGAGGAAATGATTTGATTTCATAATTATGCTTGATAAACCGAATATTGAACATCTAATTGAAAAACGTAAAAATTAATTATCTTTTCTCATTTCCAGCAGTTTACAGAAATGAAATTAACCGCCTGTGCGATTCTGAAATTTCCATATTCTCGAATTCACGGCAAAAAATCGCATGCTCGTGATCGCTGACACGGTATCAGTGATACCCCGTCAACAGTGAACTCAAAAATAAAATGTGCTAGAAAACTCAAATAAAATACGTACACCAGATGGGCCGTTATGTTACAAAATCAAATAAAGAACAGTGTAACATAACAAAACAATTGTAACATAACGGCGCAGTGCGTTGACGATTTCGCTGGAAAACGCCAAAAATTATAAATTGTAACATAACGGATCCTACGGGAAAAGATTGCGCAATACATATTTTTTTGTACAAATTGTAAAATAACGGAAAATAGTGATTACGTAATTCGAAAATATTGCGCAATACGTGTTCGTTTTTGTACAAATTGTAACATAACGAAACATTGTAACAAAACGAAACATTGTAACATAACGGCGTAGTGCGTGGGCAATAATGCTGGGAAAAAATGGGAAAGTGGTCGGATAACCTCGCTCGGGTTGTATTTCAACCTTTAGAATGCGGAAAATAATTTGGTTGACAATTTAGAAGATCGATTATAATACATACCACTTTTCTTGCATCAATTCGGTCTTTTAATAGTGTCAATTCTTTTTCATCTTTTTCGCGTTGTTTAAAGTGGTCACCAATCAGTTTTTTCAATTCTGCCAAATCCTTTTCGAGTCGCTTCTTTGCAAAGTCAGTTTCCATTGTTTAAAAATCTAAATGAAAATAAACGATGAGTTATATTTTAGTTCAAAACTTAAACATTTTCTCAGTAAATCTCAGATCTGAAAATTAAGCAATAGAAAAATAAAAATTGCATTTCGACCTCGTTTTCGATAGGCGTCACTCTACAGCACTCAGCCATCTCATAATTTAGAAAAATACTTGTTGGGGTCACTAGGCACAATGCCATTTTGACCCAGTTAACAGTGGCTGATCGTAAACTTCTCACCACGCGAAAATTTTGGCTTTTTTGGCACCTTCAAACAATTCTAGAAATCGGTACAGACATTTCCGGAACTTCATTTTTCCACATTTTTTATTAACCTTTCGAGCTCTACAATTTGGCCAAAACAGTTCTTTACCAAAAATTTTTCGCGTGGTGAGAAGTCTACGATCCGCCAGTGTTTTTATTGCTATTTATCCAATTATTTATCCACTGTCGGTAAACAGCGCAATGCGTAGGCGTTTTCTTGGAAAATGTTCGGGTGAAATCATGCCCGTTAACGGCATATAGGCCTGTTAAGGTCGTGCTGGTTAACGCCGCACCGTGTGTATTTGGTAAAGTATGTTTTACATATGTATTTATTGCACTAGAAAACGTGTGAGTAATATAGCCTAAACATTTTTATTTACAGTCCTCGTCCTCGAAACGTCCCACCCCGAAACATCCCACTGTCCCCGAAACGTCCCAGTTTAAAAAAACATTTTGGGAAGTTTCGGGGACAAGGACTGTACTATTTTTCGCAGTGAAAATTGTCGCTGCCCATTTCAACTGTACATGGAAATTATCTGTATTTGAAATTTTTATATAGAAATTCAATACATTAATTATTGTCGAGAGGTGCAATAATCAGAAGGGGATTAAGATCATCGTGGGTTTGAGAACCTGTCTTTCGCAACACCTCATTGACTTGAAAGAAAAAAATAAATCAGAATACTGAAAACATCTAAAGAAAATCTGTGTTTAGATTACATAACCCTATAGGCAAGGTGGCATCTAGAATCAATAACTGGACGGTAACACCAAGTAAGAAATATCATACAGCAAATGACGACCTGGAGTAGAGGAGTTAACTGTTTCTCCGCAGGAGTTAGTGTAGCCATTTTGAAACAATTTTTTTCATTCTCCGTAGAAAACTGGGTCTTAATCCTAATTTTGGTGGATTTTTATCAGTGAACTTGTTTCATTTTCAAATGCCGAAAAAACTAGATGTCACAAATCAATCAAAATCACTATACTGTCCGGCTCAGAATCAAAAAAACTCAACTGTCCTCCACTGCCTGTGATTTTGAGCTGTATTTATAAGTACGTCAAATTTATTGTTTTTTGGATATAAGTGGCGACCGACCTGGGCGGAGCCAATGCCGAACCTTAAAAGTTTGAGCTACCAACCGGTTTGAAATTAACTGCAAATAATTAAAAAAAATCATCGTTTTCGCCCTCCTAAATCAGTTTAGTTTTTGATAACATAAAAAAATGCCTCATTTTTCCCGAATTTCATCAAAAAAGATAATGGTGCACCAGGTGTACAGGTGCTTATAATAATAAAGTTCAACCTTCTACGACATTAAAAAGTGACTAGTACATTTTGATTACAAATTTCATTTTTTTATTGATTTGCAACAAAAGGAAACGTAGTAAAACGAGTTTTTAATCTGTGATTATCAAGACTGACGCTATTAATTTTAATTAGGAATGTAACAGGTAATTCTAGCCATCAAATGATAAATGAGGTGAAATTCTCAATTTTGGAGATTACCCATAGAATTGTCTAATTAATGTTATTCATAGCTCCAAAAATATGAAAGACTAAAGTGAAAATGAAGCAATATAGACTGTATTTTCAAGTAAGAAGAACCTTATAGTGGAATTTAATGGGGAAACAAAGTTTGTTAATATAAGATCACGGTCATTTTTAATTTAAAAGTCACGGTTGAAGTCGGTTAAAAGTCGGTGAAAATCACGGTTGAAGTCGGATCACATGCTGTGAGTCACAGCTTCAGTTCATTATTTTTGGTTTATATCATTGTAAAAACCGAATTAATGTTAAGAATAAACCATTTTGTCCCAAAAAATTTCGAAAAAGGAACGAAATGGCCATACGAAAAAAGGGTATTAAAATTTTATGAAAAAAAACACTTTGAGATAAAAAAAAAATTGACAAAACTTCTACTGAAGACGTGAGGTATAGGCCAAATTTTCAATCAATGAAAAAAAAATTTCAAGATAAAATGACAAGTTACCAAGTATGTAAAAAATGCTATGCCGGTAAAACATAAATTGAAAAATCAACATAAAAAAATACAGATTGCGAGACTCACGTCACCGAGATAATGGAAATGAATTAACACATCAGGTTATTTAAAGATAGAACAAACTGTATCACATATCTTTGGGGTGATTTTTAATTTATGTGAATCAATAATTTAGTTCCTCAATACACATCCTTTATGGCGACACTCGGTCGTTATCGCCCGTGAATTTTTCGAGAGTTGAGAGTAATGATTGCTGTCAAATACCCCACCCGCAACGCCCATAACTGCCTGCTGTTCTTTTGCGACTAAAATGGTACAGATTTGCGAAGAAAATCGATTTGTGTTTGGGTTGTCCCGTGAAAATGAAAAAAAACTGAAAACAGCATTATTTTAAGATTAACGGCCCATAATGGACATGTATCACTTGGTATCAATTCTGCTTCGAATTCTAATTTATTCTCATCAGACTCCTATGTTGTCTGTCTTTTCATTATTATATACACCGCCTGAGGGTTTATTAGGCACCCTTTATCAGGCCAGTTTGCCCGCTCGTGCGCTTATCAGGCCGGTCTCTCAATAAATAAAAGGAAGTTTGTATTGCGCAATTCTCCGCTCGAGCGCGTATCAGGCCACCTTGTTTTCCACATTTTCCAGCTATTCCGCCTACGCCCTTGGGTTTATCAGGCCGCCTGAGGGTTAACAAAAAAACGTCAATTTTCTCTTGAATATTCAAGAAATGATTTCTGGTAATTTTCTATACAACATGCAGTAACATGGGTGTCACTTTCGGGTTTTGTAAAACGGACCTTTATTTGGCGAACCCAGGATAAAGCTTTTTCAATATTATAAGTTAACGAATGTATACATTTTTTGAACTATATATTTATCAAGTTGTTTGACGATTTTTGACCATGTTCAAAAATTACAGAAACAGATGAAAATTTTCAGATGTATCTCCATTTTAATGTGCATACTTTATGGCTCACTAATTCTAATAATTTAACTCCTGACTCAGGAGTCCTGAGCGACAATATGATTTTTTTTTTTCTAATAATAGTCGCATATTTTTCGACGATGAATAAGCCAAGATTGATTATAAACTCCTATCAAAGCGGTGCCGGGATTTTTCGTCCATGTAACTTTTATTCCAATGGGTCTTTTCGGCCAAAATATTTGCACAAAAAGTAACATTTCCCAAAAATGAGTTATATGAATATTTTTTGATAAAAAGTATACTTGTTGAAAAGTCGGTTATACAAAATGTGCCGTGGACAGAAAGACAGCTTTACCAAAAGTGTGGTGAACGAAAAAAAAATTTACTACCAAAATTAACCGGCGGTGTATTACAGTTTGTTCGGTCGAATTTTTGGACAATGATGAAAATATAACAAAATAATAAACATATATTGACATTAAGTGACGGAAAACCTCTTAGTCGGAATCTCAAGGTGAAAATTAACCACGTTTAATATTTATAATAATAAGTCTGAATATCCGCTAGTTTGACCGCGGTTCGTTGAAATTGGCAGAGAAGGTCAAGTTAGACGCCATATAAACCCGTCGTAATACCACTTTTCCTCATCAAATCTTTTTTTTTCTATTCGTTTTTATTTTCTTATAATTGTGAATAATGCGTACTTTTGCCGTCCTTTTCAGCGCCGGTTTGGCCCAATTCGACAATTTGAATGATATCGACTTGGAGGCAATTGTGAGTGCCGCCACTGACTATGGCCCGGCGGATTTCGATTTGGGCGAAGAGCTGACTGGAGAAATTGCCCGCCGGCCGGCCGGAGCCAACTTTGGGGATGAGGAGCGTTACTTTTTCACGGCGACGACTACTACGACACAAACCGTTAGTATTAATACAGCCACTACGGTCACTAAAGCCGGTTCCCATTGTTGGAAGTGTGATGCGATGACCTATGACATGTGCGCGGCTGAGGGTTTCTATCAATTTTGCGAGTTGGGTGACCATGAGTGCTGCTTTATTGAAATCCGTGAGGTTAAAAGTCGTCTCAGACAATTATGCACAGGGTGTAAAGAACGCAACGCCTGTATTAATAACAAGTATGAGAATTTTCTGGGCTCGGAAAAGGACTACCAATGCCGACCGGATTACAGAGTCCAGGCTGTAGGATCACGACATCCACAACAATCCGTATGTCGTCAATGCTTTCACACTTGTGACCCAAGCCATGGTTTTAAATTTTGACTTTGAGGGGAGGTACACCGGGTATGCTCATATGCATAACCCCCTTATCTTTCGTTTTTCTCGCTAGTAGTCAAATATTTACTTTTTCTTCTAAAAAAGCGGCCTCTCCGCGTGCGCCCTGTTCTCAAATACGAAGTCGCGAGTAATGATTCACAAAAAACATTCACAAAAAAACATTCACAAAAATTCACAAAAATTGCTACCACATAATTATAAAAAATTTCGATCGACACCGTCAGATATATCCGTAAAGAACCGTATAAATCATACGGTATGATCAATCATCGACGCGTAGCTACGCATGGCGCGCTAATATTTATTAATAGCTTTTTTCGTTCATGGATTTTCATTTTTTTTTGTGAAAATAACAGCGCACCCGTCCTACTTATTTTTGACGAATGCAATTTTCGTTTTTCTCTTAATCATTTTATATAATTCATATTCATTTTTATGTCATTAGAATTATTTTTATGCAATTAATATACAATTCAACGGTGCTGGGTTTCTTATACACCATCTGAGAGTTTATCAGGCCACTTTGCCCACCCGTGCGTTTATCAGACCATTTTTTTTTCAAAAAGTTTTTCGCCTATGCCGCATTGAGGGATTATCGGGCCCGTTTTGAAAAGCGAAAGTGGCCTGATAAACCCTCAGACGGTGTAAAAAAAACAATAAAATTTCACAAGAAAACAATTTGTAACCATGATGCCAGTTTCGATACAGCTTTTTGTTTTGGATCAATGGTTGAAGGTGATTCCACTGCCATTCCCGTTGTGCCCAGTGTTGGTCAGTTTATACAGGTTAACCTTAAAACACAACAAGTGGCCGGATATGCCGGAGAAGATTTGAGCGTTCTCGGAATTCCAACCTGGGGTGTACTTGACGCCCAAAAAGACACAACAGCACATACTGCCATTTCAAACTTTGACGACTTTACGATTAATGTGTACCACTTGGGCACACCTAGCGGTAAACTGGACCTACCAAACGCGGGCGATAATACTCGGCAGACGGGTACGGAAATGACGTACTGGGCGGTACACGGTGCACGACAGGAGTGGTGGGCGAGTGACTTAAAGGCCATGCAAGAACGACTCTTTGCACGAACTCTAGATACTTCCGTCGGAATTATTGGAGACGACTTCAAAGGCGAGTGGCAATAAACTGGCTGCTGATGATTTATACGACACGCGAAAAATTAGAAAATAACAAAACTTTCGCAAGACATGTACATCTTTTTATTCTACTAATAAAAATGAATTGATTTGAAAAATATTTAGTTTAACTCGCAGGGGGAAGTGTGTGCATTCTAATGTATTGTTTAATTCATCACATACACTATCACGATGTATAAGCCCAAGCTTCGGGAAATTGAATAAAACGGCTTCTTTAACTCTCAGACGGAAGGCGTTTTTGGGAACCCGTAGGGGGGAAATGTGTGTATATAAAGACGCAGTTAAAAACTTCACAATAATTCGCAATAATTCAAAACAAACTGGTAAAGCCGATTTGCGGAGCTAGTCAAACTACGTCGATTTGACAATTCAGAAATTGATTTTGGCCACCAGGGCCCCCTAGAGAGCTATTTGAAATCTCCAACCTACACAAAAAAATACCGTCAGTGTAATTTTTTCGAACAGTTGAGGGGGAGGGTCAGCAATACCCGTTTTGCCCTACGGGGCTTCCATATGCCTTATATCGACGAAAAAACAAGTTGTGTGTCTATATACACGCACTTTTCACTTGGAGTTACCATAATGGCGCACTATTTTGCATAGCGATTTTGACATTCAAAATCGAAGCCTTAAAATCCAATACCAATTATTGAAAATTAACAAAACAAAAAAACTTTGACAAAGTTTTATTTTTCTACTGCAGTGTGAATAATTGTCAGTCTTACTCTTTTTGAAAATCTTTTATGCATATTCTACAATAAAATTAAAATTTTTCGTGACGTCATTATAGCTCCGTATGTTTTGGTTTTCCACCAACATGTTTGACATTATCGGCATGTGGATTAAATCCGACAACCGGCTTTTTCACTTTTCCAATGTTGTCTTTTATCATTTTCTTGATTGCCTCATCAGTCAGCTTTCAAAATGGATAAACATTTTTGTCTGAAATTTTTAAGAATACCCTATTTTGAACATTATTAAGTTATACAGGGGTGTGCGTATTAAGGGTCGGTTAACGATTTTTGAAAAACGACCCTTATTAAGCACACTGGCCCTTATTAAGAATACCCATCATTAGGCCATTTTAGTGTTGTAATCTGACGTAATTATGTTTTTTGCGTTTTAAATATGGTTTCATCAATTTCATTAAAGTATTGAATACAATTTAAACTTATTATCTCCATCAAATGCTCAAAAATTAGTAAAAATGCCGATGAGAAACAATGTTAAAGTCAGCGACCCTTATTTGGAGCAATAATATTTTTATCGAAAAAAAGAAACCCTTATTAAGCACTACCGACCCTTATTTAGCACAAGCGACCCTTATTTAGCAGGCCCTTATTAAGCACCCCCTCTGTATTTATTACATTTCATTTTGTTTTGTTTTAAATACTCGCCTAACTTATATTTCGGTACAGTTTCCAATAATGCACCTTTGCGCCGTTATGTGACCGACATTTTTTTCGAACAAATTTGTTACGTAATAAAAGCCCGTTATCTGGCTTTTGGAAATTCACAAACCGTCCCTTATCAAGCCATTCCCCTGTAATATTAATAGAGAAAACTCAGTTTTATACATGTTAGCCTGCATAAGTAGACCCCTAATAATTAATACACATTAAAAATCATTTCAAATTCTATACAAGTGTCAAAATGTTTACCCCTCCTGGTTATCTTCGGGTGTATCAGCATTTAACCTGACAACGCCGGCGCAAGCATCACTCACTTCGTGGCAAAGCCAGACGCCCATTTTGTGATGGAATTTTCGAACAAGTGCTTCTTCCAATAAATCTTCATGTTTGTTCAAAAAAGCCTGACAAGATCGAACCATTTTATCAACCGGAAACTTAAAATTTATTTAAGTATTAAATTAATTATATACACCGCCTGTCTACGGAAGTTAACGCCCCTAAACTTAACAAAATGCCCGGAACTTAACAGTCATTTCGCGTCAACTTTTCCGCCTACGCACTGCGACTGGAACTCAACACTTGTTTTTGCCTATTTTTCTGACGCTTGATCCACAAGTTTTATAATCTCGATTTTTTTCTCAATTGACAAATGTCTTTTTGTGTCATTTTTTTCAGTTTTCTCTTTCATGATGAATAATAGTATCATTTCTAGCAGAAATAGTGTAAATTATTAAGTTTTTGTTCGGAAATTCTCACAAAATCTAGACAAAAAGCCTATTTGCCCGGAACTTAACAGTTTTCCAAATGATTTTCGGCATTTCCGCCTACGCACTGCGACCTAAACTTAACAAAATGCCCGGAACTTAACAAAATTCCCGGAACTAAACACCTATTTTCCCCAGCGCTTTGTTAAGTTCCATAGACAGGTGGTGTATTTAATTATTAATAAAGTACACCACATGACTATTTCTAGGTAACGCGTTTTCAGCCCGATAACATAAAAGGCTCACGCAAATGCGTGGGTTAAAGTTGGAAAAACTTATTTTTGGACTAGCTCTATAACGACTTCATTGATTCCTTAATGTATTCACTAGCCCTATACACTCCTTGANATGGATATAATAAGTTTAAATTGTACTCAATACAAATTTTAAATTTTAAAATTGATAAAATCATTTATAATTCGCAAAAATCATAATTACGTCCGGTTACAACACTAAACTGGACTAATGCTGGCTGCGCTTAATAAGGGCCAGTGTGCTAAATAAGGGTCGTTTTTCAAAAATCGTTAACCGACCCTTAATATGCACACCCCCTGTACAAAACTTTTTCAAATGATCAAAATCCGTTAAGGACCGAGCCCACCTAGATATGTTTCATAGATTTATATATCGGTCAAAAAAACCAAGCTCTTATGTTTTACTTTTTTAACTTCCAGGGGGAAGTGCGTGTAAATAGACACGCAACTGGTTTTTTTTTCGTCGATTTAAGGCATATCGAGGTCCCTTAGGTCAAAACGGGTATTGGTGACCCCCCTCAACTTTTCAAGAAAATTCGATTGACGGTGTTTTTTGCGTTGGTTGGAGATTTCAAACAGCTCTCTACGGGGCCCTGGTGGCCCAAATCAATTTCTGAATAGTCAGATCGACGTAGTTTGACGAATTAATGTGAATTAATGNGAATTTTTAAGTGCGTGTTTATTTACACGCATTTTCCCCCTACGGGTTCCCAAAAACTCCTTCCCCCTAAGAGTTAATTTGATTTTTAAACATAATGGCGCACCTTATGCAGTAATTGTTGATGTGTCATTTCTCGTACAGTCTGATGATCAGACTCTGATCATGATGACCTTTTATTATTTTGTGTTTAATATTTTACCTTGAACTCTGTGGCGGCGGTTTTATAATTTCGTTTGCCACAAAGGTGGTCTAGAATGATGATGACCTCATCTTCCCAGTCTAACCCCTTGCCGTCGAGCTCGTCGAGTTTCGCTACCAGCTCATCACCCATTATATGACATGTTTCACAATAAATTTGACGACTGATGCCTTTTGGCACTTCACTAATACCCACTACACTACTTATGAGGCATATCCATAAAACCATCATATTATATATCTTTCTCTGTTTCTTTTGATCAGTTTTAACTGCCACGTTTTTTATGAAGGAAATAAAAAAAACGAAAATTTATCAGCTGGAATCGGACGCTGATTTGCCCCGTGGGGCTGATCTCTTATGCTGATCTTGTTTGCGAGTGATGTTTTAGGCAATGAACCAGCAAAACTGAAAAAAAAATAATTCGACACATTTTTTTTGTTTAAATCTCACTCACTTGTAACGGCCTTTAAAATTAATCAATTGAAGTCGTGAAGACAAAAAATATAAAGTTTATGGAAACAATGAAACTGCGAGCTCCATTTGTTTTCTATTTAGACGACTAAAAGCACTAAATTAAAGTGACTAAAAATGAGTAACAGTATGCAAACTAGTTTTAGGACTTTCTTGAACAGGTTTTAGTTTTTTAATTGATACAACATCAATGATGCTTTAAAATACGATGCTTTGAAAACTGTTTCCGCAGTTTTTGATATATCATATATGTTTACTTCATTAAAATTTATTCAAGGTCACAAATCTTAATAGTTTTTGCATTTTTTTTTTCGCGATCATTGTTTTCGTCCGACATTTTTCAAAACCTCCGACTTTTTTCATAATAAATCTACTCAGTAGCATCAAAATTGTTAAACTAGAAACGATATCCAATTTCGTTTGTCGCCATGTCGTGGTTTTGTGGGCGGCCTGTGGTTATAGTATTCATTCGGTCAAACCAATTAGCTGATACGCGGTCGTCGGTAGCGTTCGTCGCATTTTCCGAACACTGGTTTGGAGAGTATGTTCCGAACAAGTTCATTAGAGTCCCTAGTATGAAATGTTTTTTTTCCGGTATGTAATTTAACAAAGGGCCTCTCACCACCTTAATCGTAGAAAAACATTAATTTTTCGGAGTGACACTGATCCTGTTGATTTCTTAACCTTTTAAGGGTTAACCTTTAACCTTTAAATTAAGGGTCACCTGACATATTTGACATGGGACCAAAGTCCTATTTTTGGCCCTTACTTTGAGAAAAAAAGACGTTTTGAAAAAACAAAATGCCAGAAGATGGTCCTTACTTCAGGTAGTGACCCTTACTTTGGGTGCGCTGTCCCTAACTTTGAATACCTTTTCTATTTCCAGAGTATATTTTTCTAAAAAAAGTCAATTGTACGTATGACACGTATTTGTTACGATCGAACAAAAAAAATATTTGCTTTTAATTTTAATGATTAAGAGTGGTAGGTTCTATTTGTTTAGAAACCGACCCTACCACTCTTAAATGAGTGTTTCCGCGTTTTGGCTTGATGAACAGCAAGGCTACGAATATAAATGTCCAAATGTACAGTTTTGAAGTGAGGCTCTCAGGCCAGAAGTAAAACTGTATTTCTGGACTCATGCGTTTTGATCAGATACTAGGCGATGTAATCAGGAATATGCTGCTTAATATCTGCCTCATCGGTCCCGTTACGCATTTCAACCGTAAAGGAAACCAATAAAATAAAATAAACAACATATTTTTTAGTTTTTGAAAGCAGCTGCAGACGGCGCGGCGCACGGTGTGACAAAAACGAGCTCAGGGCAGAGGTCGCTGTAGACGTCCAAAAAAGGCCCCGAAGGGCTTAAAATTTAAGTTGGAAATTTTTAAAATTTTTGGAGAAGAATTTTTTTCAGATTGCTCTGCCCTGAGCTCGTTTTTGTCACACCGTGCGGGGTCGCCTACTCAAATCACTTTAGTATATAATATACGGTATACCGTATACAGTATATATTATATACCGAACGTTTATTCCCGTATATACGAAGCTTTTTTAGTGTCTTGTCGGAACTCTCGTATCGATATTCGCCCAGTATTTTTTTTTGTAACCATAGTAAATTGATACCTGTCCTCAAACATAAAACTATTTTTATACACAGGATGCATACTTAACCGTCCACCGAAAATTTCGCCAAAGTGGACTGTTAACTACGCACCCTGTGTACGTGTGAAAATATTATGGGGATACGCTTTATAAGTTTATTGTATTGTTATAAAATTAGTTTTCCAATAGGCAGGGTTTACGGGAGTGCGGAGCAAAACGGCGAAACCAAGCATTACACAACCATATAGGTTTAGCTCCGTACCCCCATAACCCCGCGCCTATTTACCCGCCACACGCGGTGCGGCGCTACGCATCGGACTACGGCGCAGTATTCAATATAATCAATTATATTGAATACTGCTGTCATTTATTATTTATGTAGAATAATTACTGTTCTATATATACTGCAGTAAACCCACCAATAAATTGTCTTACGATCAGTACATTGTTATTAATACACAGGGTGCGCCGTTAACCGGCACCNGTTAACGGGGTGCCGGTTAACGGCGCACCCTGTGTATATAAAATTGGTGACTGAAGAATACGAACCTATGGCTCTTTCTAAGGAAACTATAACGAATGTTATCTTTAATACTGGTACCTGTCAACCTGGGACAGGTAATATCGGCAAAAAGGAATTTAAATGCGCTCCAGGACTTCGGTTCGTGGACAAAGGAGGCATTGGGTCTGGTCGTAAGTCCGGATGGATTATAAGCTGGTCAATTATGATGGACATGGATTTACAGGGAACATTTCTAGATTGGAAATCACAAGGCAGTATGACTTAAAGCCTTAAGTACTTTTCCTATTCACTACTCTGTTTGTATACAACACGTCAAAATAGTAAAGTTGAAATGTCAAAGGAAGACCGTATTGTATTTGCTGAGGACTTAATGACAAAATTACTAAATGCTACGGGTATGACTTATACCGGTTTATGTGACGATGGAGATCTGGTTCTCAGATACGAACACGAAATTCCAACAACAGCAAAAAGGTTGTGGATACAAAACTCAACAAGTTTGCAACGGGTGGGTTAATGCCGCCAATAATTGTAACACCATCGGCTATTGAACACCTATCACGCAAAAATGACTTGCTCCTATTAGAGGGTAAAAATCTTGAAAATTCTAGTGTTTTTAACTCAACCTTTAACGTTAAACAATCTACACAAAGTGATAGTTAAATAGAGGATGACCTTTCTGACCTTTGCGTTGATATCAGCAACATAACGTTAACGCATGATGTGTTAATGGGAGATATTTCAATTTTTCTGGACAAAAGCGTAACCAGTTAAACAGCGAGGAATTACAAACTCTTGAAAATGACTTAAATCTGGCTATTGAACAACAACGTCAACTGTTGAATGAGTTAGGCAAACAAAAGCGGGAAATGGCATCGTTTAAAGAAGACGTTAGGGCAGGATTAATTTCCAAAAATGATCAAATTGAAAGTTTAAAGTCAAAGTTAGGAGATAATAACGCAACTTTGGCGGGAAAAGGTGCAGAAATTGAGTATTTGGAAGAAGAAATAAAAGCTCTTAAACAAGAGTACGACAGTAAGATATTAAATTCGAACGATGAATTGGAACAAACAATGCAGCAAAAGCAGTTTTCTTCAACAGAGTAAAGGTGAAATGGTTAATGTGGAGCAATACGACTTAGCAATAGACCAAGCAGCGTTCGACATGATCCAGGAGCCAATGGTCAGAACACCGCCGCCTACGAATGATAATTTAACAATCACTGAGTGCTAAAATGCACAACAAAACATTATGATTAAAAATGCAATGCGGCGTTTGTCGCCACAACCGGGCCCATCTAATGCTGAGCCCATCGCCCCTGTCCTTAATGCCGCGCCTAACGCTCCCGTTTTGAACACCGGCCCTAACGCTCCCATTCTTAACGCCGCGCCCACAACTCCGGTTTTCAACGCCGCGCCCAACGCTCCCGTTTTAAACGCCGCCCCTAACGCTCCCGTTTCAAACGCCGCTCTGAACGCTCCTCTTTTTAACGCTGCGCCGACCGAGCCAACCGCGCAAGTTTTGGAAACCATCCGGGCCCCGCAACAAGAAATAATCACGACCCCTCCACAAATCTTAAATCTCGTGCCGGACGCTAATTTTTTTGTGTATTCACTGGTTCCTAAGTTGCCTATTTCGGCAAGCGTTTCCATTGAAGGCCAGTGCTACACCTACCCCAGCCTTTATACTATTGCCGAGCAACAACTTCTAATTGCTAAGATCGAGGATCTGCGCGCGTCACCGGGGCAAATCCGCGCCCTAATTATTATAATGTCCGGCGTATCAGAAGAATACTATGTTATTACTATTGAGAAGGGGACCTCAAAATCATGGGTCATTTTTACGACCGACAAAACAAGTATTCTGAAATTGTGGGAATCAAAGATTCTCCCGGCGTTTTGTTACCATTCAAACTACCCAATTGGTGTCGGATTAATTTTGTCTGTTAATCCCAACGAGTTCTCAAAAATGTCGCCGTACTTTTAGAAGTTTTGAAACTTAAGTATCACCTGCGCTGTTAAATTGTACTTTTATTGTCTAGTGAAAAAGCGGATATATTATGTATGAAATTATTGGCTTCACAGTTTATGATTATTTTTATGTTTTTTTAATTCTGGTTTCAATTAAATAAAAAAAACTATGAAGTTAACTAGTATATTTTTGAAAATTATAGAACAAAACAAACAAAAGACGCCCAATTACCCAAGTTAGTTACAGTCCTTAATTCCATAACGACCGTTTTCAGTTCTAGGTCAAACTAACCTGGGTAACTAATCCATACCGGGTTTTTTTCAAAATCGTCAAAATTTTTTCCCACCATGGGTCACTCACAGTTTTTTTTTAATTTTATAAAAAATGCGAGTGACGGGTAAATGTTATAATATTAGTTTTCCAATAGCAAAACGGCGAAACCAAGCATTACACAACCATATAGGTTTTGCTCCGTACCCCCATAACCCCGCGCCTATTTACCCGCCACACGCGGTGCGGCGCTACGCATCGGACTACGGCGCAGTATTCAATATAATCAATTATATTGAATACTGCTGTCATTTATTATTTATGTAGAATAATTACCGTTCTATATATACTGCAGTAAACCCACCAATAAATTGTCTTACGATCAGTATATTGTTATTAATATATAAAAATATGGGTAAGTAAAACATAATATGGCCTGTATTGATAAGGTTCTAATGACTATTTTAATTTGACTCAGACAGTATCTGTCAGATTTTTCATCAGATTGCAATTGATAAGATTGAGTAAATTGATATGGGCGTAGAAATTAACAGATTAACCTCAATCATGTCAACTACAATCCGATATATCTGACAGATACTATCTGTTTCAAATTAAAATAGTCATAAGAACCTTTTGGGCCATATTACCTGGCCAGGCGTGGTCATTTGAACATAAGACTCAAGTCATTAATAACTGCATACATTTTATCTACACGTATTATATGGGCCATATAAATACAAATGGGAAAAGGCTAGATGACCTGATGCTACAAAATCGCAAACCGTCCCTTAATGTGAGACCCCTGTATGCCTTTATTGACATAACCAACGTCGTTAAATAAAGGATTTGTAAGATCGCTAGATGAATAGCCTCTAGTACAGTAACTTCGGATTAAATAGTGCCAAAAACTAATTATTTCCGTTTGAAAATATAATTTAACAAATTATGAATAAACTATCGTTACTTTGAATTACGCAAAAATGCATTTTTGTTTATTTTTTGTTACTTTTTTAGTTTCGTGTTATGCAGCAGATACAAACACAGAGTATATTATGGGCTCAAATTGTATCGAGGAGTGTGAAGATCCGTCCAGTAATACTGGTAAATATTATTTCATATAGTATTTTATTAACACTGTATTAATATACAGTTGTGAAAACAAGAACGTAACACTTTTACTTGCCGCAACTGCTCTGTTACAGACACACGGTATTTTTTTTTCTTTCTTATTGTCAATTATGTTTTTCGGTGACAGGATTAAGGGCTGAAAATGTCTCAATAAACTCACTTTTTGTAACAGCTTAACCCCCAAGCACGACCCCCGGACGTTTGTCCGGCCCCGGGTGAAAAAACGCAATTTTCGAGTTGTTCGGCTCTGTTAAAAGACTAAACATTGAAACCCAACATAGAATAATCGATTACAAAGTTGGAGAGCAAATAAAAATACATATTTCATACACATAAAAAAAACTAATTAGTCATTGATTGGACCCAGGAAACCTCAAAAAAGAGGTTATTTGCAATTAATAGTTATAACGCATCATATTTTTCCAAAACTGTGAAGAAATCAACGGTGCACTAGCCTGCAAAAAATGAACCACGTACGTCGCCCGGTTAACCGTTTGTGACTTTGTGGTTTTGTGGTCAAATTGACTAAAAAGTGTTCAAGGTTGGTCGGGGAGCTTTCGAGAGTATGCACATTGGATTCAGGACCATCGATTTGATTATAAAGATTAGCTTATAGAGATAATACGTACGACTAGAGAGGAGCAGAAGAAGGGCCGGACAAACGTCCGGCCCCGTGCTCAGGGATTTGCTAAATAATCGTGCTGGGGGGTTAAAAATGAACTTTAGCTTAGAAATTTTATTTATAGTTTAATTAATATAATAATTAATATATAATATATATGAAGAAGGAAGTAGACATATATGAAAGTTTTATAATCCGCTAAAATTTTCAAAATCGGCCCAGTCGTTTTGGTGTAATCATGAAAACGCATGGACCAAATCTGGCCCACATGGCCTCACCGGCGGTGAGTCACCGCTAGTTTTTGTATTCCTATTTTTGTATTCCCATGTGAAGGTGAGTGAAGTGTATTTAGTATATTAATAATATCCGGCAATCTTATTAGACAATTTGTTCAAACAATTTTTCGTCAAAAAAGTGGCCCTTATCATGAGAAAGTGGCCCTTATTATGAAAAAGAGGGCCAAGGTGGCCCTTATCGTGGGGCCTTTATCATGAGGGGGAGTGTACTGCTAGAACTTTTAATTTTTTTGTATTATTTTCCGTAGCACCTAAAACTGGCCAACTTGAACTTAATGCAAACTTGGGATTCAACTTGGTCATAAAAGACCTACTTTCGGGGAAAGTTTGAAACAAATGTGCAAACGTTAACAAATTGCCTAACACGGCGGTTGTTAAAAAACAGTTTTCTGTTTATTATTTCCCCGTCACAGCTCGGTTTATTTGAACAAACAACAGACAATGCCAATTTGAAATATTCCGAACAATCATAATTGTCAGAAGTGATTGTTTAGCATTTTTTTTCTCAAGTTTTAAAACATAATATTAATCTCTTTAACGGGCATGACATTATTTTCCACACCCCCAACAAAAGCGAACTTTGTACATATGTAATTCGAAAACGTGCCATAAATGTTTACAGTCCCCGTCTACGAAACATTTTTATTTTTCAATATCAATCATATCAAAAAAAGCTGGCCTTTATCCTAGTTTATCACGTGACCCGCTAAACTTGGCGCAAAACTGACCTCGGTCCCTATATTCTACTTTTTGATTATGGGTACAATGGCCAAAACAGTTTTTTTTTCGAAAATTTGACCTGTCCAATTCTTATTTTTTTTCTTAATTTGTCGGTTTTTGGGTATAATTTCCGACTTCAGAGACACCCGTTTCGGGGACAAGGACTGTAATTGCTACTGTGAAATTTCGCAATTTTAAGGTTTGAAATGATTCTATGCGTTTCATTGACAATCTTAGCCTTTCGGGGTTTAGTTCAGAATTTTTTTTGTATTGCTTAACTCCTGCGGGCCCGTATAGCAGTTCCGACAGAACCATCTAGCACTGTTTTCATTTATTACACTAATAGCTTGAAATAGACAAGAGTTATCCCAATTTGATGTCGAATATCTCGGTTTGTTGATGACGGTTATTTGTTCCTCAAAATTAATTTTTGGTTAACCGGAAATATACATCCGATAATTCTTTTCTTCTTTATCATCCCTGATTTTTTTTTCTTGAAGGATCGATGTATGACCAAATGCTATCGAAGGTAAGTTTAATGACTCAAGCAAATTATACGGCCATGCCAGAATTTTGTCTTTCAAATTCGAATCCTATAATTGGACCGCTTCGAGACTAGGCTGTCCAAACTGAATTTCATTTACAATAAAGCAACATTGAGCAGAATTAAAATGAATATAATTCTGCTGACCCTAACTAAAGCGCACAAACATTTAAGGGTATATAATTCTCATCATTTTACCGGATTTTAATGAGAAGTCAAAAAAAAACAATTGTTCGGGGCAGATTAACGGTTTTGACCGAAATTAGTCGGTTTTTCAACAAACGGAAAAGTAATTCTGGTCCATTTTTTCTAGTCTTATACAGAGTGAGGTAATATAGATGCTAAGCCGTTTTTGATGACTTATTTTCGCTCAGCGCACTCACGAGCCAAAAACGGCTTAGCATCTATATTACCTCACCCTGTATTCTTATTGGACACACATAACTCATCATTGGGCTGTTAATTTTGTTGAAAAATCGTAAAAAAAAACTAGGCCTATACCTTAAAGCCTATCAGTTAGCGGGTTTTTGGTCGTGTGGTGAATCCATCAGTAATTGATTCTTAATCAGATACCAGAAATATCTTTTTTTGGTTGAAACAAAAAAAAAACGATTTGGACAGCCCAATCGAGACATTTTCCGAATTGGGGAGTCGATTCATGTCAGCACTCTTTTATATGATCCGGACTTCACCGCACTTACTTATCTGGATGTTTGGCGAATTCTCGAAAGTCTAGTTCAAAATACGAATGGTAATTTTATGACACATAACAGGGAATAATCTTATTCATAGATCTTTTAACAAAGCCGACCAATGCAAATCGCTGTTTCATACAATCAACATGTACATGTCCAGTACGGAAAAGCAATATGAAAGCGCATTAAGAATTCTATCAGTTTTAGGGTTAGAATGAATGGTAAAAATGAAAAATATTTTTCGTGCAAATCACATAACTTTCAAACCAGAGTCGCACGAAGTTCTGTCATCAATTGAAAATTAAAAAAAATTTTATTCTTTTCAAAGAATTTTTTTTCTGATAGAAGAAAAAATGTTAAAATTACCTCATTTCCCAGATCGACTGTGACCGTTCGTTCCTCTTTGGAGTTAAAGGTTTTTTTGTGAGTTGATAATGGCGGCTCATAGACTTCTCACCCCACGAAAAATTTTTGATAAAAAACTGTTTTTGTCAAATTGTAGAGCTTGAAAAGTTAGTAACAAAAATGTGGAAAAAAAAGTTCCGGAAATGTCCGGATCGAGTTCTAGAGTTTTTTATCATAAAAATTTCGTCGGGTGAGAAGTCTATGAGCCGCCAATTTGCCTTACGTTTTGGAAATTTACGGACTTAATTTTCAAACCCTGGTTAGATATTCTCGAAGTTATTGAATCACACGACGAAATTGAAGAAGAAACTGAACGTCTAAATGCTTTTATTCAAAGTACTGCGCAATTTCTAATCTCGTAAGCATTAGTGAATTAAACGTCTAATACCTACGTATTACAGAATTTTTTCCATAACAATATTATGAACAAAAGCGGGTGCTGAATCTATGATCAACGCGGTGATGCCAAAATA
>SCLG01000131.1:189707-230405 GCA_004367875.1 Oikopleura albicans
CATACCGTCCACGACCATCATGGTCACGATGTCGACAGCTGGTGGATTCGGGATTGGGTCATGCAGGCCCGCGGCAAAAACATGGACTGCTGGCAACAATGCATTACAATGCAAGCCCTGGCCATCACCGCGCAACATGCGCAGTTCTTTTGCTATAAGGCAAGCAATATGGGCTGGCATCCACAAAATCCCGCGTGGGAAGTGCGCGCTGAAATTCGATGCGCATCTGGCTCTTGGGCCGACACCTATGACCACGAAGCAAGATGGTTCTACTGTAATCGTATGTTTTTGCGTTGAGAATTTGAAAGCAATATCATTGATATTCTACACAAGGTTCGCCGTTATGTTACAAAACCAAATCAAAAAACGGCGCAGTGCGTGGGCGATTTCACTGGAAAATGCCAAAAATTTATAAATTTTAACATAACGGATCCTACAGGGAAATATTGCGCAATACGTGTTTTTTTTGTACAAATTGTAACATAAGGGAAAATAGTGATTACGTAACAGGAAAACATTACGAAATACGTGTTTGTTTGCAGAAATTGTAACATAACGGAAAACTGGAACATAACGGCATAGTGCGGGGTCGATAATGCTAGAAATGTTTTTGCAAAAAAATGGTAACCCGTTACGAACGGGAAAAATTGTAACATAACGGAAAACTGGAACATAACGGCATAGTGCGTGGGCTATAATGCTGGAAATGTTTTTTGCAAAAAAATGGTCACCCGTTACGAACGGGAAAAATTGTAACATAAAGGGTTGAAAAAATGAAGGAAAAGTTCGGTTTTTGGACTCGAAAGCATTTCGTAAGCCCATTGTTCTGCGCGCGAGAGTTTGACAAGTGTCATTGTCAAATTGTTTAACAATTTTATTTAACAATTCATTTAGAAAAACAATGGATTTCTGGACCAAATATGGCTGACAAAATCCATGCACTTGATCACGGCCACGACATTTTGAAGGATGCCGTTTGCGTGGACAAACACAATTCCGGATTTACATGGGATTCGAATAAGGGCTGCCGTGTTGACAAGCACGATTTTGGTGATCACACGCATTACGATTGTTACCATCATGGCTACCATCATAAACATGAACATTATGATGAGCACGTGCACGGTGGTCATTATCACGGGCACAAGAAGCGTTACAGACGTCATGATGCCGAACCTGAAGGTACAACGCGATCCGAAGATGAGGCCGAAGAACGTTGGGGCGGTCATGGTTACGAAAAGGTTAAACTCCTTTAACAATTATTTTTTATGAAATCACAAACGAAAATTGACCGTCAAATGAACGATTTTTGTACGTTTTGCATTTTAACCCGTTTTACCATTTCAAAAAAGGCTTTTTCCTGCCTTTTTTGAAATGTAATGCAAAAGTGCGGTTCAGACGTCAAAAGCAGTTTTGGAAAAGTTTGCCAAAAAAATTTCTCCAAGGCCCAACGTTCCCAACGCGTTGGTTGGACGTTGGTCAACGCACCCCAAGGCTTCCAACACTGATAAAATAAATTTATTCATTTTTTAATCTCTACCGGACTGTTCCACTAACATAAAAAAGATAATAATTCGATAAGTTGATTATTCTAGAGAAAATTATTTCTTTCGATCTAGAACTTTAATTTTTTTGAAAGTTATAAGTGAATTTTTTGGTACCAAAACAAGAAGTTATTAATTTTAATATTGATTTCAAAAAAAGTGTTTAAAAGACATATTTTAGACTTGTCATGTTCACTGTGATGGCGGAACAGTGCCAGTCAGCGGTGGTTCCATCACATGCGATACGAAAACAAAAGAATGGTTCCCTCATGCACCAAAGGGTTGCATTCGACACAATGGCCACGGTTACCACTGTCGCATACCGCACGCGGATCCGCACGGTAAATGGACATGCGGGGATGGGCACACCCATCAAGACCCCGACCATGTCGTGCAACCGGGGCCATGGATTGCGCATGGAGAGACTCCACACCACGCCGGACATCATCACCACGGGCACGGTTCCTCTGGCCATCATTCAAACGCTCACAAGCATCACCGAAGTGAAGGAGAAGACGAAGTTGTCGATGCTGCCACCGATGAGGCCGAAGGCGACTCCCGTGAACGCCGCGATGATGATGAAAGTGATACCACTGATGCCGAGGGTGACTTGGATTACGACGACCTGGGAAATAAGAAACACAAAAATCATCATAAATATGATCATCATCATCATGATCATGACCATACCCACCCTGCGGATGGATCCAATCACAATATGAATTACATTGTTACACATCCGGATCATCACGACCATGGCCATTATGATCATCACGATCATCATGACCATCACGATCATCATGATCACCACGGCCATGGCGGCCATGATGACAGCCACCTTCACGACCACCGACCCAATGGCGGACATAAAAAGGAGCATAAGCATCATGACAAACACCATAGTAGTAATCATGGACACGGTCATGGACATGCTCATGCACACGGTCACCATACGCCGCATGTGCCTGCCACTTATGGTCATGATCATCATGATCACCACGATCATCACGATCATCATGATCATCACAGTCATGGTTACGGACACGGCCACAAACATAAAAACAAAAAGCATAAAAAGAACAAGCATCATCATCATGACCATCATGATGACACTGGTCATGCTCACGGTCACGGACATGGTCACGGACACGGCCACGGACATGGCCACGGACATGGTCATCACCACGGTCATGGACATGGACACCATCATTACGGTCATAACCATGGTAGTAATCATTGTCATCTAGAGTGCGACGATGGATATGTTTCCAGCACATGCACATACGATTACGATTGTAATGACAAGATGTGGCCAAGTTGGTCACCAGATCGTCAGCCCGCTATTTGCGTACTTGAAACTGTTGTCGACTGTCCTCACCATGACCATACTGCCGATGACCATCATCATCATGGTCATCACTCAACCGGCCATCATTCTCCACATCACACTCCTCATCACTCTCCTCATCACTATGGTCATGACCATCATGACCATCACGACCATCATGATCATCATGGCCACGACCATGGTCACCATCATCATGGCCATAAGAACAAAGGACATAAAAAGGCACATAAAGCACACAAAAAAGCCCATAAGAAGGCAAACAAAGCTAACAAGAAAAACAAAAAGAACAAAAAGAAGGCCTACAGAGCTGAAAAATTTGACTCTGTTGGTGATGGAAAAGCTGCTAAGAAGGCAAAGAAGGCCGCGGCTGCCAACGATCAATAATTATTGCGGCATCCAATTTGTGAATAGTCATAAAGCATACATACATAATTGAGTTAATTTTATTATCGAATAAAGTAAAATTCATTGTATTGCGTTTGTCTTAATTAATTTTTATACATTATTTTGCGGTGTTAACCGATAAATGGGCGCTAAGTGAAATGTTAAAACTTTTAACTTTCAGGTCGACATTGGTGCAAATTTGGACCAAACGCCTTAAATCGACCTAAAATGATTGTAAATAGGGCTTAATCGGA
Source organism: Oikopleura albicans (assembly GCA_004367875.1). NCBI lineage: Eukaryota > Metazoa > Chordata > Appendicularia > Copelata > Oikopleuridae > Oikopleura > Oikopleura albicans. The sequence continues at coordinate 193,238 of SCLG01000131.1, forward strand.
AATCGCTGAAACAGTCAAATTTTATGAGAAACAATATACAACAGCAAACATACAACGAAACAAAAATTTGAAACTTTTCGGATGTGTTCAAAATCGGCGATTTTCCATTTCCCTGAACCAGGTCTCGACTCATTTTTGAGAGCTTTTTTGTAAGAATATTTTTTTGAGAGTACCCTTATGAGGAATCCTTATTGAGGAGTACCCCATATAATATATGGGCCATATGAATATCTTAATTTTCAAAATTGGTACACCCACAAAAGTACCCCCAAAAAAAGTTCGAACAAAATTAGTCGACACCTGTTTCAGCGATCTATTATTTTCGTTCGTTTTATACCAAAATTATCGGGAGGAAAATTTGTTTTTATGTTGAACTATTACGAAATGAATAAAAGGCTTTATTTTGTGAAACCGCTTATCCCACAAAATTATTTGTATTAACAAAATGTTGACTTGAGCGGAATTTACCGATATGAAAAACCCAACATTACGTTTAGACGGCGTTTAAAAATGTTGACTGAAAACTTTCAGAAAAATCTCACCAAAAACAGGGATTGAGGAGAAAAATGAAGGTGAATGAGTGGATACTAAAATGTCCAGATCGTGTACAAATATATAAGTTTATTATTCTTCTAATGTGACTAATAGCATTCATTATCAATCGAAAAATGGTCTGGCAGCCAGGGTCATGATTTGAATAATTTCGATGTAGAAAATTGTTTCCAAATTGCGATTAACTTCCCAAATGTGTTTTGACGATACAACCATTGGTAAGCGTAAAATGTTATGCGGCATAACAAGCAGACAACAACGTTTTATTTTATGTTTGCAAATTTCTAACTTAATTGGGAATGAAAACGGACCATTACAATTTTTTGCGTCTGATAGACAAACGCTACTGAAAATAAGACTCGGATAAACTTAGTCTGAAACATCTCAAAGATCGCTAAGAGAGAAAAATAGAAGGTGCCGACCTCAAAAAATCGAAAAAAAACTGGCACGCCCACTGTACTCGGAATCAAATAGTGGATTGTAGTTGGCTTATCCACTTTATTGCCAAATTCAACGGGTCACGTGATTAATGAGGTATAAGGCGTCGATATAGGCCAAATTTCATAACCACTTTTGAGTGTCTTAATGAACCTTTTTGCAGATTTTATTTTGATCAAATAACAATTTGGTCAATTTCAAAGGCCCGTTTTGTTTCCGATTTTGAATGGAGTCTTCAGAACGTCTATGGCAGAACAAAATTGCATTCTCCTGGCGTTATTTTGAAACGCCATTCAGAACGTTTTAAGCTAAGAAAATCAAATATAGTATTAATTAATGACCCTCTAAGCTCTTTTGAAGTGTTAACTCAACATTCAGAATCTGAATTTCAGATCATCCAATACTGATCTAAGGATCATATGGATTTCTCATATTCTTGTATTAAAATGACGTTTATCAACGTTTTGGTACACAGGTAACCGGCACCCTGCTCACCGGCTATTTTCAGTTAACCGGCAGTTGTTTTTTGGCAAAACTAACCGGCAATTTTCCGTAAATAGGCAACATGAGTTTACGACCATCTGACCAGAGCTCGGCACAACTGGCTAAATTTCCTTGGCTCGGTTTGGCTTGGCTCGCTACCATTAAAATTTTCGTTGGCTCCGACCGAGCCAATGTGAGCCAATTGTGCCGAGCGCTGCATCTGACATGTCTTAAAATACTAAAAAGTAACGAAAGATTGTCAGATTCTTATTTGGAGAATTCCTTTGGCAGGAGCCTATGGACTTTTCCAGATTTTTTCCTCAAGTATTTAAAAAATGATTTATAACTTGGAAACACCAATTATGGCAGTGAAATTTTCCTATTTTCAAACTTTAGGTAATTAATAATTCCATATGATCCTTAGTTCAGTAGCTGATGGTCTGAATGGTTAGTTAACAGTTCAAAACACTTGAGATGGTCATTAACTAAAATTATTTTTGATTTTCTGAGCTAAAAACGTTTCGTAAGTGGCGTTTAAAATTAACGTCAGGAGAATTACACAGTGTTCTGACATACACGTTCTGAAGACTTCGTTCAAAGTTGGTGAAAAAACTGGTCATGGAAATTGGCCAAACTATTATTTGAAACAAAAAAATTTGAAAAAAAGTTTCATTTCGGCACTCAACAGTGGTTTAGCCTATATCGAAGCCTTAGACTCATTAAAAATGTGACCCGTTGAACTTGGCAATTAACTGGATTATCCTACTACAATCCACTTTTGGATTCCGAGTACAATAGTCAAGCCAATTTTTTTTCCATTTTTCGAGGTCGTCACCGCTTATTTCTCTCTCTTTAATTCTTCACGTAAAATTGCCTAAAGGTGTACCAGGTTTATCACTATTGCATATATGAAATGTAAAAATGGTGCTAGAGCACCGCGTAATAATTGTTGCTCCCTTCTTGGTACACGCCGCCAGATAATTTCATTATTTTTGGAAGCACATTTCAGTTGTATTTGAGATGAAAATTGAAATTGGCAATTTTACCTAGAGACCTATTCGAGAAAAAATCGTCAGCAAGCATGTTAAAAGTTTAACTTGTATATTATTTATCCAGCCCTGCGCCATTATTTTGCAACTTTAGCAATCAAAAAAATCCGTATCAAGGATCTTTCGGAGCGAAGGGAGCAACAAGATAACGGGCGACAATATAACAGCGCAGAGGATTATTGTATATAAATAACCATGTAACATATTGAAAACTCCTGAAGTTTATAACTCGGTTTCGAGTCGAGCAAAATAAAGTTTCGAATCCGAGCCAGTTCGAGCTACGAGCTTCTATAATAGTGAGCCAATCGATCCACGAACCAAAACCAAGACAAGCTATAATTTATCGGTTATGTAAGGTGGTCCTGCAGCAGGACTCCTGCTGGGCCCATACCAGTTGTCCGGAGGTCGCGTCTAGTCGCCGGTAAAGGGACTACTACTGCGGCACTACCTTTCTGACGGGTAATGGGCGGTCAAATGCATGCTAAGAATACTTTAACAATTAGAGTTGAATCAAGGTGTGTTTATTTAGTGGCGGCTTAATACTGGCAACACTCTTGCGAGTAAGTATTATGGTGCCTACTCGGCCTCATAAATAAATCTTAAATGGGGGACTATTCAGTCCTCACAGCCCCCTAGATTCTATTATGAAACGTGGTAGAGCAATAAATAAATAAATAGTGAAAAGCTATGTAAAAACATAGGAATGTAACACATGAGGTAAACGTAAAAATGAAGAAATCGAAACTTAACTGTAAACGAAAATTGGAACCAAAAACTCTATTTAACGGTTGGAGGGGAGTTAACCCTCAGCACGACCTTTTTTGACCATAGCCTCCTTCTGCAGATCCTTTAAATTCCGGTCTTGCTCTTTAACGAACTGACGAATCTCCCGTAATTTCTTGCGTGCCTCACTCGAGCCCGCTGGGCGATAATTGCCGAACGCATCGACATCACTCGCCATGCGCCGCGTAAACGCGGTGCATAATTCAATTAGACGCTCTGGCATAAAAATTGCATTAGAATTCAGTTTCGTGACATAGTGACATAGTGAACTAGAAAAGGGGTTTATCTACATTTTGTTTTTTAAATTTGTCGTAGCCTATTTTTAAGGGTCGAAAATCAATTGCAAAATTGGTGCAAAGTAAAAAAAACATCAAAGCCCCTTTTTGAAAATAGACATACAGTCCCGACCTTCTTGATGTGCATATTGTGTTTCCAAAAAAAACGTGCACATCAAGGCAGTCTGTCATTTCCATTTTTTGCGTTACTGATTCCAACGGTACATTTTGGGCCGAGGCAAAATTTAGGAATATGTATTTTCATTTAGATTCTTTAAAAGTCAACAGTTGGTTATCTTGGCAGCCTCGTAAATTTTGCTGACAAAGTGCACATCAAGGCAGACGTGCACATCAAGAGGGTGCACATCAAAAAGGTCGGGACTGTAATAAAACAGCATTTGACAGTCTTGCGCTGTGTAGGAAAAGGAAAGGTCTTTTCGAAGTTTTCCCGTTCCCGCGGTACCCCGCCTTGTAACCGTATTCAGGGTTTCAGCACTAATTTAAAAATAGAAATCAACAGAAACAGAGTTTCCAACGGGAAAATTGTCCCGTTCAGACAAAATCCCGCTCCCACGCGCAATTAGTGCGGTTCCCGTGGTAAAATAGGGGAAAAACGGGATTCCGCGAGATCCCGTCTCCTGCACTGGTCTTGCCAATTACGAACTCGGAAATTCTCCTCCAAACTAAAGAACTTTTGAGCTAAAGAGAGCTGAGACGAGCCTCAAAAACCTATTCACTCAAAAGCCTAGCCGAGCCAAAAAAGAACCAATTATGCTCCTATAATGCTCCCAATAATTTTTTCGTTTTGTTTTGTTATTTTTGTAAAACTCGACGCTTCCGCAGACTGCAATTTGGATTCTCTCGAACCAATAATTTTCCGGAAAACATGGCCGACCGGTCCCTAATATTACTTTGCAAAGTTTTTTCAACATTTTTTTTATTTCAGATAGTCGATATCGGGAATGATTGGACCGATGTCGTTGGTCCCATTATTTTTATTACGCCTTGTCTATTCGGATTACATTGAGCCAAGAATCCAATGGCGCAAAGCGATAGAGGCCAGCGAACTAGAGTCATACACCTATAAATTTGAAACATTACCCGACAAAAGCATCATATTTCCAAGTAAGTAGTCCTATTTTATATCCGAATCTGAATCCACATTCTGCATCGGAGTCTCAACTGACAGAAAATTGTCTTATGGCCGAGATCATAAACACACAGTGCTCCTGGAGAACCATAACAGATTCCAGCTTCCAGAGCATTGTGAAACAAATCAATTATTTTAAGACAAACTAACCCTCAAAAAATAACACTGTCGATTCCGTGATTTTTTTTGTCATAGATTTCATCGGTTGCCATTACTCGTTGCCCGCCATGAAAAGTCGGCCTAAAACGCATTTTTTTGTATTTCATTTCTAGTTATGCAGATCAATTTTGTTTCTACGTTATAGCCATATGGTGTGTCAAAGCTCAAAATTTGCCCAATTTTGTATCTAGAAATTTATATGCATCGGGGGAAATGCGATTTTTTCCAAATTCTTTTAATTGCAAAAAAGAAAATCGACGGAATTCTTCCCCCGATGGTATATAACTATGGAAAATGTTTCAAACAGTTTATTTTCAATAAAGAAAAAAAACATATAGGGTTGTCTTTGGACTAACTTTGTTACTTTTAGCCGATGAAATTTATTTGCCCGACCCCATTCGCTGTGACAACTTCACACATGTTGGGACGTTAAGCCACAAGGTTTGAAATCGAAAAGGAAACTTGATAGTAGAACTTAGTTAAAAAAATGATATGAAGATTACTGCCAGTTAATACTCTCATATGTGGGCAATTGATGCTACAGAAGCGCTCATCACATGCGTTTTTGATACTGGTGTGGGTAACGAGTTTGTCATCGAGCTGAACGGGATTCGTCGTATATTTAGTTATGAGACTCGTCAATATATGACAAGTCCCCTTTAGCTCGATGACAAACTCGTTACCCACACCAGTAGTAGTACTTTATCTGATTCGGCTCCGTTGGTCCCTATTAAAATTTATTTTGCCAAAATGCTCTTCAATAATTTTGCCCCAATAGGGCCAATTTAATTATTTTTTTTATGACTATAAACCATCAGAGAAGAGTAAATTAACGAGCTGGTATAATTAGGTTCGATAAGGCAAGTTTTTGTGTTGGTTAGAAAAATTATTACAGTCCTTAACCATTTATCGGACGTTTACTCATTTATCGGACGCTTTTTGGCCAAAATGGGGTCATTCTAATAAAAAATGACTTCTTTTGTGACGGTAATCATTTATCTTACGCTATTTTCCAGAATCGAAAACGTCCGATAAATAGTTAAGGACTGTAATAAGCCCCTTTTCAAACCTTGCAAAGCACCCTGTCTAAACAATTTGAAGTCAGTATGAGCCTCGATATTTCTGGATATGAGAGGTATGGACACAGAATTTATGGCAGCGTTCTCAGAGGGCAAATAACCGATGATACAGACGGATGCCTTAGATACCACATTATAGGGTATCTAAACTGAATTAATTCTAAAGAGAATATATTATTACGATCATTTAAGTAATTATTACATACAGTTATCATTCCGTGACATTTATGTCGCATGGTTATTTGAGTGTATTTTTAAGCGCCCATTAGGTGTGGTTTGGGTCCACTCTATTTTTGTCCAGGCCCAATTCGGGGCAATTAGGTGCGGTTTGGCTCCACTTTTTTCACGATATTTCCGACCTCTGTGTTAGGCATCTCTATCTTTTCTGTGGACTGGGACACCGTGTGGATTTTCCTACAAAGGGACTAAATTAACAATGAATCATAAACCTGAAATTTCAAATGTATACTTATTTTCAGTAATAGTTTAAGTTTAATATTTTTATCTTAGAATAATACAGTCCATTACGTTTTTAATACAAGGAGCCTCCAGTTTTGACAAAAATTACAGCACCTCTATGATATTACAGATGTGCTGTAATTTTTTTCAATACTTGAAAAAAACGAAATAATTTTAAATGAGGGAAAAATAAAAGCATAAAAGGCCAGATTAGAACACAGGGCGTAGGCGGATTCACTTCATTTTGTTCAAATACTTAAAGGAGGGGTCAGTCATATAGTTTACAAATAGTACCTTCCGGATAAGGGCCAGTTGCCGGGTTCATTATCCATGAATTAATTACAGCTTTTATATCCTAAATTCAGCTCGCGTTAATACTTTACGCACTTATCCTGACACATTAAAATATGAAAACATAAAAACACAGCGTACTTGCGCTCCCGGTCTCATTCTCCCAGGAACGATTCAACATTAATCTATACACAATATTTTCGGTTATTTTTCTGAGAAAAAAAAATAATTTTTTTTATTATTTTTTTTTTTCATGACGTCAAATGGTTCGCTAGAGCTACCCTTGTAGGGCAGGTCACGACAAATTTGAATCTTTAACCTTCGAGCACCTCGGTGAGACATTTGTCTTATCGGGCCGCTAAACAGCGTTTTTTTTTGTTTCTATACAAAATGAATGATTGATGAGAAATTTGTCGCACCAATTTGCTCAGAGAACAAAAAATAAGCTATAAATTATAGCCTATAATCACCAATTTAAAAAAACGTAAAATCAAAAAGTAGATTGTGGTGTGCTAATTCATTTTTGGCTGAAATCAAATTTATCACTTGAAGCCAGAAATGAATTATAGTCCCTGATGCCTTGAGTGCCGCTGCCTTGAGTGCCGCTGATGCCTTGAGTGCCGCTGTTTCGAAAAATCAAAAACGGCACTCAAGGCATCAAGGACTGTAGCCCACTACAATTTAATTTTTAATTTTACGTCAAATGGTCAAAAATTTTTTTTTCGATTAAAATTGGTGATTATGGATTATTTTTTGTTCTCTCACGGAACTTTTATTAAATATGTATTCGAAAGTTAACGCTTTTGCATCGGTCTAACTCATTTAAGGCCAAATTTATATTTTTTTGAAATAAATTATTTTTGTTGAATCGATATTGAAGCAATTCAAATCGACCAGAGTTACAATCTTGTTGCCCGTTTTCCTGTTAATACACCTGACGAAGGTACCTGGACCGGAAAACCGGATAACTGGATTGGTACCAAGGTCGGCGGCTCATGGATGGATATTAAAATTCGACAAGAACTTCAAAATGGCAAATACATCTATATGGTTTCAGTCAATGGAATCAATGTGGAAAGGCTTTGTTCAAAAGCATTTGAAATTCACACCCTCTGCGACATTATGTTGTCACACGTTATCTTGCACTTTTACCTGTTCGTTCCGGTATCATGGAGTTTTTTTCGCCTTGTTTATCAGAAAAATTGCTACATACTGCGCCGTTGTCGTGTACTTTGCATTGAAAACATTTTTTAACACGGTTATCGATGAATTTTCGAAAACTTTTTCCTTAATGATATTTTTCCCTCTTTTTAGCAGTTCAGACGCCTACGCACTACGGCGTTATTTTGTAAAATTACCTTTTCGCTCCTTTATCTTGGGGATTTTACGTTAAATACGGTAATATGTTTTTCTCAGTTATTATCCTTTTTCAAACCTAAATGACCTAACGTCTAAAAACGCTGCAGTAGAAAAAAAGTTTGGCTTTTTTCTCCGTTAATTTCCAGTGACTTTTGAACACTAAAACAGGCGGGAAAATCTCACGCCGCGATCATTTCGTAACGTTCGTTATTTCGCGGGAGACAAATATGGTTGGGCTACTGGAACCTTTGTGAAGAATATAAAAATTCGTAATTTACATATAGGTTAGTAGTAATAATTTCATAAATGCCATAAGTTATGGCCCATAACCAAGGAAAATTAACTTATCTATTGTGCATATATAGCTATCGCTGTATTATGTAGCCGATATATGTAACCTACATATGTCGTTTACATATGTTTCGTACTTACCCTTTACTAAAATTTTTATTCAGGTGACGTGTCCTTCACTGGACTGTTGGAAATTCCAACGGGAGTTAATTGTTCAAAAGTTGAAAGCGGTGGAGATGCGGTTGTAGAGACGAAGCTCAAATTGGACTTAATCAAAATAGTCCAGTTTTTGGCGGCAAACAAAATAACGGCATCACTCGAGGGAAAAAAGTTGAGCTGCGAATCAGTTGACGGGTCAAAAACTACTACAGCATTATTTCAGGTTTAGTACAAAAATATTTGTCGCGTTTTATGAAAAAGATACCTTGGCTCTCCTGCTGATCAATTTTATAATATACACCAGGTGCCCGTTATGTTATAATTTTTTAGCAAAAAAATTTCTGCCGTTTTTGCCTACGCACAACGCCGTTATGTTACAATTTGTACAAAAAACGCGTATTTTGCAATACTTTTGAGTTACGTAATCACTATTTTACATTATGTTACAATTTGTACAAAAAAAAACACATATTGCCAAGATATTTTTCCCGTTCGTCCCGTTATGTTACAATTGGTACAAAAAACACGTATTGTGCAATATTTTCCCCGTTCATCCCGTTATGTTACAATTTTTAGTTTTTTTGGCGTTTTCCAGCGAAATCGCCTACGCACTGCGCGGTTATGTTACAATTTTCCGTTATGTTTCACGTTTTTATTTGGTTTTGTAACATAACGGCGCTCCTGGTGTACAACCCATGTCTTCCGAAGTTAACATTCCTTAAATTAATAAAATGCCCTAATGGTAATAATATCCATACAAGTTAACACTCGGCTGGCGTCAAATTTAAAACTTTCATATGGCTGTAAACTGTCTTATGTCTACTAAAGTTAACAAAATTAATAAGAATTAACAATTTTTTTACCCCACTGTTTTTGTTAATTTTCGTAGACAGGTGGTTTAGCGTAACAATTTATGATGCACAAACTTGTAAGGTTTTGTCTCATGGCATCATTAAAAAAAAATTTTTGGACCAAAATCTTTCGAATTATTTCCTATTCACTTGAAAAATACTACTTGTACTACACCACCTTACCAGTAATCTTAACCACTGTTTTTTTAAGTGGTAAGATAATGTTTTTTGCGCGCAAAATTTTCCGTCCCACATCAATCTCGCGCGCATTTTATTTTTGCGCGCGAGATTGTCTTCCCTACATCACTCTCGGGCGCATTTAGTTTTAACCCGCGAGGTTTTCAAAATCCCAAAAGTTGAACGTTAATCCTGTCTCATTTATTTGCGTTAAGGTTGAAACGGCGGCATCAGGGGAAAAGATGGTGAAAGAAGATCTGGAGCAGCAGGTCCTTGACGCCGTACGAAATCAAATCCATTTCAGGAGTCAATTTGAAAAGATTGAACACACAGAGGAAACAGGTGATAAAACCAAAAATATCGTTGATGCATTTCGATAAAAATTAAGTTTAAGTTTACATTGACTTTTAAATATGCCGTTATGTAAAAAACCTGAAAAATGTTAAATAACAAATCGTTTTGGACCGGATTATAGGGGTGGGAATTGATTATTATTGTACCCTGGCCTACCACTAAAAATAGGGTTACTGAAAAATTTGTACCCGAGTTTACCCGAGCAAGAAAAAATATACCATACCCTACCCTTGAAAACGCTACCCTTCCCTTGAAAATGCTACCCTACCCTTGAAAACCCTACCCTACCCCCGTGTTAACCCGAGTGAAACAAGTGTACCTTACCATACCCTGACAATGAAAGTTACCCGTGTTTACCCTTGTCCGCGAACAAGGGTACAAAATCTGCCCACCTCTGAGCTACATTAACTATAATTTTCTTTAATTTAATCTGTTTTATAGTCACGGACGAGTTCGGAAAAGATGAAGGCGACTCATGTCAGACAGGAAGGGGTTAAAACATATTCCATCAAGAAATTTCTCAAGGTGCCTTTATAGTCATTTTTCTTAATCTTCCAATTTTACACATTTTTTGTTGACTTTATTGTACCTTGTACCATCGTTGGGTCCGCAGCATTTACGTACTTAATTTCATGTACAAAGGTTCTCATCAAAATAACCCTCGACAGGACAACATAATTGTCATGAACACGCCGACTGCATTTACGTTCAAAGGGGTTCATTCGAGTGTGAATGTTTCACTGGGTTCTCTGGTAATGGGCGCAATTGCCAACCACAATCAAACGCGAATACAATCGCCTTTAAACAACAACAAACGCCCAAATCAGACGGTTATATTGGTACGATTGGCCAACTGGGAAAAGAATGGGAAGTCGAGTTTGAGATTTTACTTCAGTCCAACAAAGAACAAGTTGTCAAAAACGTAGATGCCGCAAAGAATACGCCGACATATCCTACAGGAGGGTTCGAACTCGCCCGCAAAAAGGGCCTCTTAAAGTTGCATGGCGCATATCTTCACACCTTATATCTTGACAAAAAAAAAAGTCCCGTACCATTTGAGACTTTTACGCACGGAAAACAAAAATTCAATTGTATGAAACTCATAAACATGCGGGCCAAACGTAGGTTACGATAGTGGAATAAAAAATTAAAAGAGGGGACAAATTTTGACGTTAGAGAGCATTTTGTGTTGAGGGTCGGTTAACGATTTTTGAAAAACGACCCTTACTAAGCACTCGGCCTTTATTTAGCACACCCAAGCTTGGGCAAGTTTAGTCTTGTAAGTTTACGTAATTATGATTTTATCAATTTAATGATTTTATTTAATTTGAATAAAACTTAAATTTATTATTTCCATAAACGGATTAAGACTAGTTATAAATGACCATGGAAAGCCATGTTAAAATCATTGACCCTTATTTGGAGCAAAAAAGGACCCTTATTCAGCACACCGTCCGAACCCTTCCTATAGTTTTTCGGGGTGAATTTTCAGACGGTGCGGATATATGTACGACGTATCCGTCTGACTGTCAAACGGATCAAGGTCTGAGTGTGATGCTTGGAAGCAAATCGACGAGCAACCATGCTTTTTATTATCAGGTATGTGAAATTAGTACCGATTAAACCTATTTGCCATGTTTCCAAAACACTGCGTAGGTGGATTTGAATATATGCGTAAGTGGATTTGAATTGTATATGTAAGTCTACGGGTATAAGGAAAATGTTTACTATAATTAATCGAAAATACTCATGGGCGGTTTTTGACAAATTTTTAATTTTTATTCAAGTACCCTCCGTACGGTACATTTTTATTGTTTAAAATATTGTTTGTTCACGTAACGTAATAACTTAAGCTCGTGATTTTTTCGGGCCCCTGCGGGTTTATGGGGCCGATTTTCAAGACGGAAATTTATCTACTTTACAAATTCATATTAGTTTTTTCTTGTAGGTACCCTACAACGGTCTGTCATGGATGACTTATGACTATAATGAACAAATGGTAGATCAAGAGCGTAAATATCTGAAAGTTGGTTACTGGTACAAAATATCAATGTCAACAAAGTTTCTTTATGGGCAAAACTATTATTACAACATCACCACAGATGGCAAACAACAAGTCGGTAAACAACTGACGGTTCAGAAAAGTTCGAAATAATTACATTTATTAACGTTTTAGGACCCAATCAGGAATAATCTCTGTCTTATGGGTCATAAGTTATGAATCATAAGTTATGAGTCATAAGTTATGACTGAAATATTTCGAAAGCCAAATTATTTTTTTCTGGGAAAAGCAACGCAAGAATTAACTTATCTTTGTACTCATTGGAAGTTGCATTATTTAAAAAAAATAGTAAGTTTATTTATTTTATTATCCTAAAATGCGTTTGCAAAAATAAAAACGACCAAAAATGGTCGTTTTTGATAAGTGGCTTCTGCTGGTTAAAATGTAATTTCTACCAAAAAAAAACTTAGCCACGATTACTTTAATGACGTACATCTACTAAACATGAAAACTTCGAACTCATTTACAGCCGGAAATACGTGAAAATGTCAAGCTATATCTGGGCTCGAATCGCGGAGAGCCCGCACAGGACACCCTCGTCAGAAATTTCCGATTTCATTCTGTTCATGAAGCCCCCAAAATTTGTCCGCCAATCAAAAATCATGTCGAATGTCCAGACGGTAAATGTGAATACAGTCTGAATAAGAGTCCATTCTTATGGGAACAGACGGACGACAAGGTTCGGATCAATAGATGTTTTGTCAAGTCTATTATTATTTTTCAAATATTTTAATCGTATAATTATAATCAGTGCGCCGCTATCTTTCGTTAGACCAAATCGAAAAACTGTGTACGTTTGTTGAAAAAAAAAATTATTGAAAAAAAGTTTTGATGCCCTGTTTTAATTGGGATATTTATTTTGTGACAAATAAAAAAAATGTAACTACAAAAAGCAAAAAAAAATACTAAAAGCAAAAAAATACATGATAAATAAACTTGCTTGGCGTTGTCACTTATACCAATTTTGTCTTATTTTGTCATAAGGATGACACGTTATTTCTATATTTTTTATTAAAAATACATTTGAATGACGGTAATAATCAGTTAAAACACAAAACGTTTGAATTGGAGACTCATATCTACCTTTAATTGGCGTACCCTTACTTGGCGGTCAAAATTTTTCCCGAAATTAAACCTACCCTTACTTGGCGCCCACCTACCCTTACTTGGCGCTCCCCCTGTACTACTGTACCAGACTATCTGAAAAAAATGTACCTTCTCATAATCAGGGCCACCATTTCTCATAATAAGGGCCACCCCATAACAAGGGCAAATTTTTCAGAAGACAAAAGTGGCCCTTATTATGAGGGGGTAGTGTACACGATAATCGCATAGTACGTTGTCGTATAAGCTGAAAAAATTCGTGAAAAAACGTTAAAGGGGAAAGTTAACGGCACACCTAACATATGCTATTTATCCAAAATAAGCGTTTCATGAGCGTATGTTCGGCAACAACGTCAGGGATCGGAAACGTGCCCTGTAACGATGCTTACAAATCGGATGGAGTCAGTTGCCTCGCAGACGAAGAGTGTCCCGGTTCTTTCCTCCTGCCAGGGTTCAACAATTAAAAAGCTCAACCTCATTTTTTCTTAACTCCCAGGCGGAAGTGCGTGTAAATAGACACGCAGCTTGTTTTTTCGTCGGTTTAAGGCATATGGAGGCCCCGTAGGTCAAAACGGGTATTGTTGACCCCTTCCTCAACTTTTCGAGAAAATTCGATTGACGGTGTTTTTTTGTGTAGGTTGGAAATTTCAAACAGCTCTCTAGGGGGCCCTGGTGGCCCAAATCAATTTCTGAATAGTCAGATCGACGTAGTTTGACGAGCTCTACAAACTTTGGACCTACCCAAAAGTTAAGTTTTTCTCATGGTGAACCCTGAATTCTGCACAAGAATGAAACCTTCGCAAAAGTGGACAGGCTTCATCGGGAATGGTACTTGTCATTCAAATTTCGTGTCAAATCGTTAAAAGACTTAAAGGTTGAGCCATTTTTGAAACTCGGCTCGGTAATGTCCTTAAACATGAGAACGGAAAAGTCGCAAAGCTGCTGTGCGGGTTCAAACTTCGCTAATGACGTCATTTTTGAATATGACATGAAATTTTTGCGTTATTTTACGACACCAGCACAAGTAAAATTAGCGAAAATTGTGGAGCCAGACAAATGGATCGCTGTTGAAGGAATGGTTTCAAATTTTCACTAATGTAACACATAAAAACTTTCTACCTTACCGGTTTAACCGGTTATTGGATTAACGGTTGTTATGGCAGCGCCCCTTATGGGCGTAAGGACTTATGTCATCACCATTTTTGCATATTTAATATCTAATAGACTGATAGTTTCCTACAGTTATTGAGAAATAAACCATATTCACTTCCTGCGCCGTCATTAGGTCCACATTTTGAGAAAAATTTGCTCGATTACGTTATTTTGGCCCGAAAACGAATTTAGACTCGTTTTTGTTCTAGAACTTTAACTAATGATTTAAACTACTGATTTAAACTACTGAATCAAACTACTGATTTAAACTACTGATTTAAACTACTGATTTATACTGCTGATTTAAACTACTGACTTTAAAAGTCTTGATACGAACTATGTAACATATTGTACAACTAAAGGTACAGTTCTATAATTCTAAACCAAACTGAAAGTTTACTCTGTTAAATTCCCTTCCTATTTGTATGGTCACGACGAGCGCATTGAGGAAATGACAGACAAGCAACCTAACCCGTGGGCATCATTTGTGAAAATCAATGGAAAACTTGCAAAAAGCCGCCCAAGCACTTGGCCAGCTAATAACGAACAGGGAGAAACGTGGCTTTCTTTTCCTCAGTTTCGGCTTTATTAACTCCTAAAGCTGACAGTTTTACTGTTTTTTTTTTGCTATCATAAAATTAAAAAAAATACGTAAGTGTAGGTATAGTTCTAATAAGTTCCAATTAACAATTGTTATAATTCAAGAGTTCGAATTGGGATCGAAAAAACGTGTGATTTTGGGGAAAATCCAATCACGCCCACAAAACCACAAAATCATAGAAATGCGGAAATAACAAACGTTTCAATCAAACTTACGCGAAAATCACGATGTGATTGACAAACGTCGACAAAAATTACAAAAATGTGATTTTGGTGTGATTGAATAATTTCCAATCATAATCACGCAAAAACTTCTTTCATCTTTTTTACTTTTTTCATTTTTTAAGGACCGGTCAGTCATGTTGTTCACAAACTTTACGTTTGGGGAAAATGCTATAAAATCCGTTCCACAAATACGATTACATTACTTTATTCTGCTGCTAAGAGAACAAAATTTGTACTTTAGCATGGCTGTATTTTGGTTATCATAAGTATGAACACCAGTCGTTTGTACTTTAGCATGGCTGTGTTTTGGTTATCATAAGTATCAACACCAATCGTTGACTCGAACTTGCCAAAAACTTGAAATTGAGGCGCCAATCACCTGAACAGTGTCGGTGGTATTGATTTCCTTTTTAGGGTCAAATAATTCTCTAATGTAGGCGCTCATTTCTATGTGGGCTTTTTTCTGCTAGCTCTAGAACAAAAAATATATCAAAAAACTCCAAAAAAGTTCAAAAATTGTAAAATTATCGAACTTCCTGTACTGAAAATTTAATGAACGAGACACGATATCGCAAAAAGCCCACATAGAATTGAGCTGAATCAATAGCACCAACACCGTTCACGTGATTGATGACGTTTTCCAAAAAATTAACATAAAAAGTCAAACTTTTATAAGAAAAGTGTGTTATGCGTTGTGATTAGTATTGAACTTTGGGACCAAACCGTTTTTAACCATATCTGAGGACATTGTAGACACCCATGATGTAAAAAGGAGACATTAAAAAACACGTTTACAACATATAATTTTGAAAAATTGAATGACCAATTTTACAAATTCAAATTTTTGTGAAAATTTTGAAACCTTAATATTTCTAAAATTAGTTTGTCAAATGAACTTGACAATGCTTTATACCAATAACTACGGTCGGTCCCAATTGCCCCTGCAGTCTCTCTCTTTTCTGAGCGCACCAGCGGGCGACACAAAAATAAAAAACGAGTTTAAACGCAATTTTGAAGCGGGTGGATACAGCTAGGTTACGCCAACTATAACAGATAAGGCGTTAATTTTTAACGTCATATTTCCTGGAAGGATAATATATGAAAGTTTTAGGAAAAAAAAATAAATAATTCAATGGTGTTATTTTGGAACTTCTAGCATGTGTAGNTCTTTGAAGCGCAAATTACGAACGGCTGACATATGAATTTTTTTGAAAGTTATCACAGACGTCGAGTTGATTACTTTAATTTTTAGTTTGACATAAAAGGTAATTGTATCCGTATGCGTTTGCTCTCTAATGACATTTAGGTGTTATAAATAGGACATTATTTCCGTTTACAAATTTATTTTAAAAAACTGTGAAATTTGTCTAAAAAGGTAGAATGTGCGCCTTTTATAAATACAAGTCGATGGTTCTGATTCAGAATAAAATCACAAAAAAATTGTAAATAAAATTCATATAAATCACTTGAAACACTTTAAAGGTCAAATGTGAAAAAAGACAATTAAACGCAATTTAATATAACTAATAAGGCATATAACTAATGCCTTAATAGTAATAAAAACATAAATAGTAATAAAAACATAAAAAATGACGGATGAAATGAAGTATAGGGATTCTTGAGTTTAGTTTGTACACAACATGACTGACCGGTCCTTAAATGAATAATTTTCTTGACTTTACCATGAGTCGTAATTATCGGTATTTATTATGGTAATTATAATGGTTATATTTTAAAGCTAGCAAAAGTCGGCAAATATCGAAATTTGTAATGTCCATTTGGAATCCATACCGAACCGCGCTCATGTTGGTCTTCCGACCTCACGTGACGAGTGTGCCGAGAACATTCACCTGTGCCACAAGTCAGCCAAATGTGTCATCAACAGTCAAACATGGAAGTATGGCCATCTGTCAGGAACGGACATGACGGCCGACGCCATTGGCCATTCATGCATTTGCCCGCCTGGCTTTGAGGGAAACGGATATAACCCATGCGTTGACTACAATGAGTGTGACGCAGTAAGAGCTAATAAGTGTAGTCCATACGCAACCTGCACGAATACAATCGGCAGTTACTCGTGTGTCTGCAAGACTGGATATACTGGAGATGGCACTGTATGCAATAAAGGTAAATAACAAACCAAAAAAAAAATAGATATGTTTTCAAATACGGCTTGAATCTATCGAAAAAATTTACGAAAAATCTAGAAACGTTTGGCCGATTTTCATGAAACTCAACTGATAGTATCCATTTGAATAAAGATATTTTTTTCGAGAATTCTAGCGCCTTAATTTCAAATTAACCCCCTTAATTTCAAATTTTAGATGTTGGTATTTGTGAAAGCAAGCTCCATGATTGTGATGAAGCAACTTCAACATGTGTCGACGCTTACGATTATAAAAATGAAAAAGCAACATTTTCATGCAAATGTAAAAAAGGCTTTTACACACTGGATGATCGAAAGTTAGGGTGGCAATATTAAAATACAGCTTTTCACCTTGTATTCCCCTTAAGGTTCTAGTAATGAAGGTGGAATAACATACAAAAAAGAAAAAAATAATTTCTCAACTCTAGCGGAAAATGACAAAATTGACGACTTTGAAAACCTAAACGGAGCTCGAACACCTTTTTCCGGGCCTTGCCGACGGCAAGTTGCCGAACCCTGGAAAAACGATATTTGCTTAATCTGCCAAAACTGACCCTAGAAAAGTTCAAAGTAGAGCACGCGATGGCGCCCTTAATTTTCAGAAAATCGGTTTGAAATACCCACTCATAACCACTATTTTTGAAAAAAAGTACCGCATTTACCGCCAAAACTGCTACACGGATGCTATGCTACAGGCATACTAGCCGTGTAGCCGTTTAGGCGGTAAACAGGGTAGTTCTTTTATTCGATGTAAAATCAAATTTATCACGTGCCAAGCTGAACTTGAGCCAAAACTGGATAAGCCCACTACAATCCACTTTTTAATTTTATGTGGAATGGTCAAATTACTTTTGTTCGAAAAAAGATGTTATTTATGGCTTTTCTCTCTGAGAAATTGAAAAAAGGAAAATATCTAGCATAAGGCGCATTCGTTAGGCTTTACGAATAAATCTAAAAAGATAAGTGAACCTCATTCCCAACGGGGAAACATTATGAAAGATACCGTATGACGGCGCTCAGACTGTAACCGTGGTGCCTAGGCATGCCTTTTCAAATCATATGAAAATTGCTGGAAGCGGGACAGTCTGAGCACCATCAGACGGTATTTGCGTGGGTCTTAACATATACAGATATCTATACCGGAAAATAATAAAAAAAAAAGTGAAACATAGCAGCACACGCCGGAAAAAGTCAAATATCACAACGGGAAACATAATAGCGCACCCCATGTTTACAATGGGTCATACTGGATGCTATATTGAATTGCAACCCTGAAATAGTGTATTAGAAACGTGGATTTTCTGAACTATCCTGGATCGGTCCGAATAAGACCTGGGGGTCAACTTTTGGGTGTACTCAAAAGCATTGGCAAACAATGGATGTTGTCGGTGGACGTAAAGGGGGTTTTGGCCATGATTTTTTGGAAAATTATAAAAAATGCAATGCATATCATGAGACCCGTTATACTTGTTATACTTGTAACATTCTAGTATGTACGTGTCTTATTTTATACCAGTATTTTTAGTATTTCGAAAGCAAAGTTCGATGAGGGCCCCTAATTGAGAGGTCATACGAGATGCACTGTACTTTCACACAATACTAGCAGTGTCTTTTTATATCATTATATACATATAAACATTGTTTATTAAACAAGTTACAACGTAAGGATGAGTTGCCTGCCTTGCTACGAAGTCGTACTAAGTGTTTACTTACGAGACAGAAGTCCTGAATGTATTACAAAAGTTCCTAAACCTAAACTAAAGTTATGCGACCTACCGAAGTGAACCGTTTTCCGATGTGTGATGTTTTGTACACACTGGCAAACGGCTCCCCTCGCTCGTCACGTGGACTCGCTTGATTGCGATGTTTACGTCAACAGNCGTTGTGCGCGCTTGGACTGTAGTGTACAAAACAGTTTGGACCTACCCAAAAGTTAAGCTTTTCTCATGGTGAACCCTAAATTCTGCACAAGAATGAAACCTTCGCAAAAGTGGACAGGCTTCATCGGGAATGGTACTTGTCATTCAAATTTCGTGTCAAATCGTTAAAAGAATTAAAGGTAGAGCCATTTTTGAAACTCGGCTCGGTAATGTCCTTAAACATGAGAACGGAAAAGTCACAAGACTGCTGTGCGGGATCAAACTTCGATAATGACGTCATTTTTGAATATGACATGAAATTTTTGCGTTATTTCAAGACACCAGAACAAGTCAAATTAGCGAACATTGTGGAGCCAGACAAATGGATCGCTGTTGAAGGAATGGTTTCAAATTTTCACTAATTTTAGTGAAACTAAATGATTTAAACTAATGATTTAAACTACTGATTTAGACTACTGATTTAAACTACTGATTTAAACTACTGATTTAAACTACTGATTTAAACTACTGATTTAAACTACTGATTTAAACTACTGATTCAAACTACTGACTTAAAATTAATCATACGAAATATGTAACATATTGTACAACTAAAGGTACAGTTCGATAATTCTAAACCAAACTGAAAGTTTACTCTGTTAAATTCCCTTCCTATTTGTATGGTCACGACGAGCGCATTGAGCAAATGACAGACAAGCAACCTAACCCGTGGGCATCATTTGTGAAAATCAATGGAAAACTTGCATTTAATCATAAATATTGGAATTGGGACCAATACAGTCGCCCAAGGACTTGGCCAGCTAATAACGAACAAGGAGAGACGTGGCTTTCTTTTCCTCAGTTTCGGCTTTATTATCTAACACTGACATTTTTACAGCTTTTTTGTAATCATAAAATTTTAAAGAAAATTAATTAATTGTATAAGGGGTAGTGGTTATATTTATTATTAACTAATTAAATTTTAAACGTCAAATGATATAAAAATTGACGAATTATATTCCAATTTTGGTCACATTGACAACTTGTCAATTGAGTAAATTGGATTAATTTATTTTACGTCGGCGTATTTTACATTTTTCATTAATTTTAAATGGATAATTATCTTGACTTAACTCCCAGGGGTCACATTGTGACGATCGTGACAAAGTGGCCTACTCGCCTCATATATCATGAAAACGGGCTCGCATTAAAAATCGCTGATGAACGGGTCAAACCAAATTACATGGAGAAAATTTTGGAACAAAAATCGGAATTTTTTTTTTCTCAAAATTTTTTCGAAACTCTTCCTGAGATGACTTTGGAGACATCTGGTTAATTATTTATTGGTCTAGTTGGATTCAGAATGTTTCAATACCCCATAAAAAACTATTTGCGAAGAATTTATAAATTTAATAACAGTCATAACGAGGTTTTGTCACGATCGTCACAATGTGACCCCTACGGGTTATGGAAACACCTGTGACCCTCGAGAGTTAAGCGTGATTCGTACATATCAGTATGTATAATGGTTATTTTTTAAAGCTAGCAAAAGTCGGCAAATATCGAAATTTGTAATGTACATTTGGAATCCATTCCAAACCGCGCTCATGTTGGTCTTCCGACCTCACGTGACGAGTGTGCTGAGAACATTCACCTGTGCCACAAGTCGGCCAAATGTGTTATCAACAGTCAAATATGGAAGTATGGCCATCTGTCAGGAACGGACACCACGGCCGACGCCATTGGCCATTCATGCATTTGCCCGCCTGGCTTTGAGGGAAACGGATATAACCCATGCGTTGACTACAATGAGTGTGACGCAGTAAGAGCTAATAAGTGTAGTCCATACGCAACCTGCACGAATACAATCGGCAGTTACACGTGTGTCTGCAAAGCTGGATATACTGGAGATGGCACTGTATGCAATAAAGGTAAATAACAAACCAAAAAAATAGATATGTTTTCAAATACGGCTTGAATCTATCGAAAAAATTTACGAAAAATTTAGAAACCTTTGGCCGATTTTCATGAAAATAGTTGCTTAACTCGTCCCCGTGCGCGGAAAGAAATAACCCCGTCCCCGTGATCTCTCTGCAATTTGCAGACAGAAAACGGGGACGAGTTAACGAGTTAATGAGTGAGAAACGATCTTACGCGTTCTAGAAAATTTCGAGTAGCGTAGTTGGTGAGCTAACAAGTTGACAGGTAACGAAGCGACAGTTTCAAACGAAGTGACACCTGGTAACGAAGCGACACTTTTCGGAGTTTTTGGGCTAAAATTGGGCAAAAGTGACGGAACCAAGTGACAGTTTATGACAAAATTTCAGTAACTAAAGTGTCACTCCCTTACCACGCCAACTGAATTGAATTTTGTAGGAATGAATTTTATAGGAAAAGAAATCAGAAAAATATTAGATTCTTCTAAATTCAAAAATTTAATTGACAGCTTTGGTTCATTCGTTCAATTTTTATGATGGACTTTCGATAAAACTTTTTTTCGAGAATTCTAGCGCGAGTTACCCCCTCCCCCTTAAATTCAAATTTCAGATGTTGGTATTTGTGAAAGCAAGCTCCATGATTGTGATGAAGCAACTTCAACATGTGTCGACGCTTACGATTATAAAAATGAAAAAGCAACATTTTCATGCAAATGTAAAAAAGGCTTTTACACACTGGATGATCGAAAGTTAGGGTGGCAATATTTAAATACAGTTATTTACCTTGTATTCAACTTAGCGTCTAGAATTTGCTTGAAATAACATTAGAAATTACGAGAACAAAGAAAATGGCGTAAAAATTTCCAATGTATCCAAAAGTTTATTAATGATCTAAAAATAAGTTATAGTTTTGCTTTTCGATGTAAAATCAAATTTATCACGTACCAAGCTGAACTTGAGCCAAAACTGGATAAGCCCACTACAATCCGCTTTTTAATTTTATGTGGAATGGTAAAATTACTTTTTTTCGAAAAAAAAATTTGGTATTTATGGCTTTTTTTTTCTCTTAGAAATTGAAGAAAGGAAAATATGAAGCATAAGGCGCACTCGTTAGGCTTCACGAATAAATCTAAAAGGACAAGTGAACCTAATTCCCAACGGGGAAACATTATAAAAAATACCGTATGACGGCGTTCAGACTGTAACCGTGATGCCTTTTCAAATCATAAGAAAATTGCTGTAAACGGGACAATCTGAGCACCATCAGACCGGAAAATAATATCTACATATACCGGAAAATAACGTATACCGGAAAATAATAAAAAAGTGAAACATAGCAGCGTATGCCGGAAAAAGTCGAATGTCACAACGGGAAACATAATAGCGCACCCCATGTTTACTATGGGTCATACTGGATGTCATATTGAATTGCTACCCTTAAATAGTGTATAAGAAACGTGGATTTTCTGAACTATCCTGGATCGGTCCGAATAAGACCTGGGGGTCAACTTTTGGGTGTCCTCAAAAGCATTGGCAAACAATGGATGTTGTCGGTGGACGTAAAGGGGGTTTTGGACATGATTTTTGGGAAAATTATAAAAAATGCAATGCATATCATGTGACCCGTCATCCAACATGTAACATTCTTGTACGTGTATTATTTTATATTTCGAAAGCAAACTTCGATGAGGGCCCCTAATTAAGGGCTCATATGAGATGCACTGTACTTCCACACAATACTAACATTGTCTTTTAATATCATTTTGTACATATAAACAAGTTACAAGAATCCTTGGTTTTGAACGTAATCGTGACAATATTTTTGTTAGTAAAATTGTATACAGTCCTCGCCCTTGACAAAAAAAAAACCACCCGTTTCGGGGACGCGGACTGTAATACTTTTTTTATGTTTTTTTTAGCCTTATAGGCACAAGCTCTTCACTTTTTTAAGCTTTTTGATCATAACATAAATAACAAACTTCTCAATTTGATTTATTATAATACAATTATAGAAATTTACTCTCCGAGATTTTCTACATTTTCGTCTTTTGCTCCTTTCAAGCAATCAACTCTTGAGTGTCTCAGTTGGCTATTGCTGCTTTCGAAATCTTTAACTTTCATTTTTAAGGTATACAACTCAGTTCACAGGGAATAAATACCCTTAGAGAAAAAAAATAAGCCATGACCACCAGTTTTTTTCGAAAAAAACTGTTTTGGCCAAAATGTTCGTCTCGAAAAGTTAGATTTTAATATTTTTGGAAAATCAAGGCCAAGTTCAACGAGTCACGTGATAAATTTGGTTTAAGTCCTCGAAAAGGGCAACTTTTTGGCCAGGATTTAAGTGCCTTAAATAAGTTTTTTCACTTTTTTTTTTGCTCACACGAAAGTTCATGTGCATATCTCGTCAGGTGTCTCTCAAATTTTTGATATCATGTTCAGAACTCCTATGGCAGAATCCTATGGAATTTCCCTGACATTTTGAAACTTAGTTAGAAGCCTTTAACGGGTTCAATTACTCAATATAAGGTCATAAAATGACCATCTAACAATGTTCCATGCAAAAAAAAACTACCAAATACTACCAGATTGCTACAATAAAATGATATGGAAATTTCCTGACTTTTCCTAAAAATCGCTTTAAAGAGCGTTTATTACGCTAAATACGTATTAATAATGATATAAAATGACCATCTTTTGTAATTTTGAGGATTGAAACATCCAAAAAACTATCTGATTGTCACAAGGCAATGATAAGGAAATTTCCTGACTTTTTTTTCTAAAAATCGCTTTCAAGACCGTTTATCGGGTAAATTCGTAATAATAATGATACAATATGACTATATTTTGAAATTTCGGAGAAAAAAAAATACCAAATACTATCAGATTGCTACAATAAAATAACAGGGAAATTTCCTGACTTTTCCTAAAAATCGCTTTAATGAGCGTTTATTAGGTAAATACGCAATTATAATGATACACAATGACCATATACCGTAATTGTGAACTCTTAAATGTACAAAAAACTATCTGATTGTCACAAACAATGATAAGGAAATTCCCTGACTTTTCCTAAAAATCGCTTTAATGAGCGTTTATTAGGTAACAACGTATTAATAGTAGTTTTGGAGGAAAAGTTTTCCAGGAATCCCGCCCACGAATGAGGGTTTATGTGCTCACTGAGTCATTTAAAAACAGAATTCGGCTAATGAATAAATTTAATACAAGTTTGTATTTATTTATTTCTCGAACATTATTTGAATGATTTCATATCTTTATCCCTCAATCTCCGAACAAAAGAATTTTTGTCACACCTTGACTGGAGCAGCGTTGACTCATCGTTTCACAATTAGAAACTTCAAGAGGTGAAATAAATGACGAAAACCTAACCATTATAACGAAAAGTCATGAAATTGTCATATGATTCTTATGTGACAATCAGAGATTTTTTTTATACACCGCCTGAGGGTTTATCAGGCTTCCCTTTATCAGGCCACTTTGCCCGCTCGTGCGCTTATCAGGCAACTTTTTTCCGAAAAGTTTTTCGCCTATCCCGCCCACGCACTGAGGGTTTATCAGCCCACCCGCGGGTTTATCAGGCCACTTGGGCTGTCATTTTATACCTGCGAATGGGTTTATCCAGCCATTTTCCCGTTTGTCTGGAAGCTGCATTTATCGGGCACCATGTGAAAGAAACCAATAGTTTCCGATTACTTGAACATATGAGTTAAACTTCATCATACACTCTAAAGATACACTCTATTTTACCCCCACTTGAAAAATGATACAAAAATTATTTAATTTTTTTCTCGAAGATATGATCTTAACTTTAAGTTTTAAATAATATTTAATGTAATGTAATTTCAATTAACTTAATTAAACTAAAAAATGAGTAATATGATATGATCCAAAAATTCCCCGCTTGTCCGCTTATCCAGCCGGTCTCTCATTAGATATCCACGGATAATAACAAATTGGTATTGCGCAATTCCCCGCTCGTGCGCCTATCAGGCCACCTTGTTTTTCACATTTTCAAGCTGTTACCCCTACGCCCTTGGGGTTTATCAGGCCAGTTTTGAAAGGCCAAAGTGGCCTGATAAACCCTCAGGCGGTGTATTTAAAACTTCGCAATTACAGAAAATGGTCATTTTGTCTCATTATAAACACGTATTTACCTAATACAAAGTCCTTAAATCAATTTTTAGGAAAAGTCAGGAAATTTCCTTATCATTGTTTTGTAACAATCAGATAGTTTTTTGTATATTTAAGAGTTCACAACTACGGTAGATGGTCATTTTGTATCATTATTAATACGTATTTACCCAATAAACGCTCTTTAAAGCGATTTTTAGGAAAAGTCAGGAAATTTCCATATCATTTTATTGTAGCAATCTGGTAGTATTTGGTAGTTTTTTTTTTGCATGGAACATTGTTAGATGGTCATTTTATGACCTTATATTGAGTAATTGAACCCGTGAAAGGCTTCTAACTAAGTTTTTCAAAATGTCACGGAAATTCCATAGGATTCTGCCATAGGAGTACTGAACATGATATCAAAAATCTGAGAAACACCTGACGAGATATGCACATGAACTTTCGTGTGAGCAAAAAAAAAAGTGTGAAAAAATTTATTTAAGGCACTTAAATCCTGGCCAAAAAATTGCCCTTTTCGAGGACTAAAACCAAATTTATCACGTGACTCGTTGAACTTGCCCTTGATTTTCCAAAAATATTGAAATCTAACTTTTCGAGACGAACATTTTGGCCAAAACAGTTTTTTTCGAAAAAAATTGTTGGTCATGGCTTATTTTTTTTTTCTCCTAATAGGTAAATAACCTTTAGGTGAATAACCTTTTCACGTTTATAATGCGATACCGAACCCCTTTCAGCCAGACAAGTATCGACCGCGTGGTTTTGAACGTGAGTGGGAAAAGAAGGGATGGCGAAGATTTGGCGGAAGGTCAGCCCAAACTAACCAAGTCAAAAATAATTATAACTCTCATCAAGGCATCCTTTTGGCGCGAGCAGTCGACATGGAAATGAAGAGCCGGTAATAATTAGGGGGCACCATGGTTTTTGAGGCAAAATTTTTTTTGAGAATTTTCGCCGCCGAAAGCGAAGTGTATCATTTTCTGTATTTTTATTTGTACACTACAGGGTGATTTATTGGTATACTACAGGGTGAGGTAATATAGATGCTAAGCCGTTTTTGGTTCGCGAGTGCGTTGAGTGAATATAAGTCACCAAAAACGGCTAGCATCTATATTACCTCACCTTGTAGGCCACTCTCGGGACGCCTCTGCCGTTTACTTTTTCACTTTCAACGCATCCGGTCGAACAAGGTTTCAAAATAGTGTTTTCAAAACAATAAGCCAGCAAGTTTTGACAAATATTCATTTTAAGAACGCCTTATTGTCATCACGGTCCGGATTGGAGATGGAATCCATCGTGCTCACCCGGATTACAGATTCCAAGCATTATGACACGTGGCTGGAATATAGCCCGAACAACCTCCGTGGCAGATCGAAACCATGTTCGAGGTGGAAATGCCGGTAACAAACTGGCGCTGTCAAAGAACTATGGCTTGGTTCATTATTCGTATCCGGTCAATTGGCCAAGTCAAAGAGCAGTTATGCAGATAGCTCAAGGTTATATGGAAATGGGAGCCTGGTCAACAATTGTCATCCGTCAGGCACAGTGTGAGAAAACCATAGATACAGGAAAGCGCCAAGCAAGGGTTTATTTCGTGATTTTCGAAACCTGCCCTTAATTGGCCTTACTAAGCTTTGTCATTATTGACAATTTCATCTGACTAAGGTGAATGAATGACCTGTTGAGTTTACTATCCTATACACAGGTTATGCCTTCAACCGTCCACTAAAATGTTTTCAAAACTGGACGGTTAACACGGTTCCAGACGGTTTAGGGCCGAATGCGTAGGCGATTTTTTCAACAAATTTAAAAAAACCGAACTGGACGGTTAACTAAAAATAGCCATTTTTATATAAGAACTTGATCTCCTTTAACAGATGATTACTTTCTATGACTGTTATGAATGATAAAGTCGATTTCTTAACAAAAAAATATATTTTTTTCTTACTTTTTTTATACTTTTTGACTCACTGGACCATTGAAAAAGTTCTGCTATATGAAGGTTTTGCTAATATTGCTATATGACATTAATTTTAGAGAAACAAAGAGAAAATATTCAAAATAATTTACTAAAAAACGAGCGGTTAGTGCAAACTGGACGGTTAGGGGCACAGGCGTTAGCTCTGAAAAAATTAGCTCAAAAGTGGACGGTTAAATTTTATGTCAATTTTACGTACTCTTTTAACCAGTCGTACAGTACGACTACCAGTCTGGTAGCACGGTATGATATAAACGATATGTTAACTTTCTCACACAAAGGTAGGAATATAGATTTGGCGATAAATTGCTGTGGTCCATTTCAATAAATGGAAATCTCTTACTAGAGGTTGAAAATCAGGTCAGAGGTCGAAATGAGAACTCTAAATATTTGGATGTTCACAAAGTTGTTAACCGGTTAAGTTGATTTTGACACGTAAAACGACCGTCATCGGATACAAAATGAATAGAAACAACCGATTGAAGATTACTCTGATTTCGAGCTATGAGCAAAATAAATTAAACCAGTGCTATATGGGCCATCTGATATAAGCCAAATGGGTCATATCATATGACTCATATGGCTATATGATATGCCACTGTCGGGACCGCAGGAATTAGCTGTTAACAAAACAGATAGTGTAGTAGTGAAATTTATTCATTAACGCGATTAATATTCCGATATTAACCGCTTATTATGACCTTTGTGTAAGACGCCTTTCGACTACGAGAATGTTCATTTATTTGCTGGAAATCCGTATACATTTCCAGCCCTTGCTTGGATTCGGAATGTGCAGTTTGGACCAATCAACCCGCCAAGTATTTAATTTGATTTTGTTTTTATTTAACCCTTGTTTTTCTTGGATCCAGATTTTTGTGGTTACTCCGGTTCTTACTGAGCTTTTTAAATAATGGCGCCTATTAACTTAAAAAAAAATTAAAGGAATCTGAAAATTTTAGATTGAATTAACTTTAGATTGAATTATTAAATTCTTTTACTACAGTGCATCCGAGAAGACCCCTAATTCAATTTTGAGTGATGAGGTACCAAACTAACGAGTTAGTGAGCATCGCGCTGCAGCGTTGGATTACACTGCACCGCCCGTGTGACGGAAAATTAGATTAGGGGTATTCTGGGATGCACTGTATGGGTCATAGTTTATGACCATTCGATATCGAATTATATTGTTTTCAAAAATTATCAAAATTTGTGTAATACATTATGTTCGATTGATTTTCGCAAAAAAAACGCTCGTGGTCACACTTTTGCGTCACGTCGTAACAAATTTTCGAACTTTTTGGTTATGGGTTAACTACGTTAGGAATAAACAATTTATCAAGACGCAATATATGTATGAAACAATTTTTTTTTAAATACAGTGCTCCTTCCCTTAACGGCCACCATCAGGGCCCAAAAATCGTGGCCGTTAAGGGATTGGTGGCCCTTAAGGGACTGTCGGCCATTTTAGACAAATTTTCGCCAAAAAAAAATCGCGAGCTTAATTTTGTATGGCGCTTAATTGGGTATGGCGCATCCTTAAGGTTGTAAAATTGTATTTTTTGTGAAAGCCGGGAAAATATTAAAAATTATACCCACCCGTCGAGGTGGCACCCAAACTGAGTAATACTGTTTCCAAGTGATATAAGAGGATTTCAAAATTATATGTAAAAACATTTTTTATTAATTTTACTCCGCCCCACTTAAAACCTTGTGGTCAATTACAAAAGTAATCGAGCACACGAAAACTTATAATTCGTTAACAAATTATTTAGAACCTGTTGTGTGTCCAGCAGTAAGGAATATTTGTGCACCTCTCGATGATGGCTTCGAGGTTCAAAAATTGGCTAAAACCTTTTATATTTAACTGAGAAATTATTAAAAAAGTAATATTCTCGCTTTCGGCCGCCACTGATTTTATATTGGGGATTCCATTTTTGATATAAATTCTACCGTTCTTTAGGGGCCAATTTCAGTGCTCCAAAAAAGGCCGGTGGCCGATAAGAAACCTCTTGCCATATTGATAGAAAAACATTATACAAAAACATTATGTAATTTTATTATTTTTTTTTTGCTTTTAAATGCGTTTTTACTAGAAACTTTCTAGACATAATGGCAAGTAATTTGCAGACTTATAACTTATGCATAACTGAACAATACCGTATTGATGATTTCTGCTCGCAGGGGAAAGGAGTTTTTGGGAACCCGTAGGGGGAAATTGTGTGTATATAAACACGCACTTAAAAATTCACAACAATTCGCTATAATTCAAAAAATTTGTAAAGCCAACTTGTAGAACTCGTCGAAATACGTCGATCTGACTATTCAAAAATTGATTTAGGCCGCCAGGGTTCCTTAGAGAGCTGATTGAAATCTCAAAGAACGCAAAAAATACCGTCAATGAAATTTTTCCGAAAAGTTGAGGGGGGTCAGCAATACTCGTTTTGACCTATTGGGCCTTCTGGAGGCCGCCTCCATATGCCTTAAATCGACGAATAAAGCAGTGGAATCAAGAAGTGAAAATCAGAAAAGCATTTTTTGTCATTTCTAGATTTTTTTGCGAAAAATTTATAGAAAAAATAAGCGCACTCCGTGTACTAGGCGTTATTAAACTATAAAGAGTAGACTACTCATCACTGATGAAAGAGTGTGTTTTGATATGCCTGATTATCCTAACTGACTTGGGTCTATAGCATAGTTTTATAACAGTTTTTTTCCAGATTTTTTTTTTTGATTTGGTAACGAACTTGTTGATATTTTCGTAACAATTTGAACCTTGACTGAAGCTGGGCAGGGCAATGGCCACCAAAAGAACAAGCTGCATGTCAGCATAATGTGTTTGCCAGGGGAGACATGTACAAATATTATGCTCCGAATACAAGAGGCGGCTTCAGATTACTGAATAATGGGTGGCATTCGTATCGTGGATTTACGTGTCCTGCCCAATATATGCCGGAGGGTAATAGAGCATATGCTCCCAAGAGTTATGTGATACCTTTAACAGCAGGGAAAAAACATTCGGTGGAATCATGTAATCATGGGTACACAGATGATGGCATAGGGTGTGAAGAAAGTAAGTCTTATTTAACCCCTAAATGATCAGCGCGCTGCAGCGGTTTCCACCAGGGCTGGGAAAAGTTGATTTATATTCTGAATATAGTATAGCTAACCATCTTTAATATAAGCAAACCTTCTATTTTGGCAAAGATTACACTAGTCATTACACAAGGTGCGCTCTTATGTCTCACCCCATTTTTAATTTTTCGCGTTTGTCCAGTTATCGGTCACTTTTTCTCCTGAAATACGTATATATATAATATGTGAAGCACTGCGATGTTATCATTCAATTTTCCATTAGCTTTTTTATTTTTTCATTTTGGTTCGGAAAAATTACGGCGCACCTGGTGTATCTAAATGGTTTTCTTACTTAAACTTAAAAATAGTTTGGCCTAGCATACCTAAAAATAATAACGAAAAATTAGCTTCCTATTGTGAAAATAAACTAGTTTTACCTATAGTTTAACTCATGGTTGCCAGAAAAAAACAGTAATCACGATGCGCCCTCCAGCAATAAGTTTGATTTTTTATAGTATATTTTAGTAAAATATAAAAATCAGCGTTTATATAAAAGTTGTCAGGCGGTATATTACAGGGTGTTTTTAGTGTGTGAAGGCGCGTTTCAGATCCAGAATAATCATATGATGAAAGAATTCCATGACCAAAGCGATGGAAACTATTTCACAATCAAGTCCGAATGGCGAATGGCCTTCAAGATCCGGCCTCGTATGGTCGGGGGTGCGTTTTCTGACATTGTCAAATTTGGAACATTTGAAATGGGCCTTCGGGGAGGCGTCGATTACCGGGGATGGTAACACAGGTTGAAACTTTTTAACCACTTTTTTCATAGGACATATAAATCACTTGCTTCATTATGGCCCATAATTTATGGGCCGATTTTCTCAGTTTTCTCTTATCGGACCGGCTTTTTATCAAATATTTTCTAGAATGACTTATTATTTCATGTTTTATACAGCCCATTCGGATAGACTCTTTGTAATTATCGGACACCATGGGACGAAACCAGTTATTTTATAACGAAATCAAAACGCCCGATAACGGACTGGGTGGAATGACTACTATAATTTAACAGTTAAATTTTAACTCTTGACTGATTCCAAACGTGTTACTGAAATGATAACAGATTTTTTTTCGAAAATTTGTGTAATATTAGCTCCCAAACCGTTATTACCTGCCTAAAGGCTGATGCTCAACTTGACATTGAGAAAGCTGCTCATGGACCAGCACTGTACGTTTTATATCCTCCGAAACTGCCTGCGAAAAGTGGAAAAGAGTGGAAACGATATCATAGCGTTATCCATCCAAGTTCTCATCTTAACCACAGATATGTACTACCAATGAATAAGTACAGCTACGGTAGTCAAACAAAAATATATATCCACTCGACCAACAATTAGACTGACAATTTTGGGCAACCTAAAAAAACTACCTAAGTGTTTTTAAACGTCCAGTAAATTGTGCTTACAATATTTATATTAGCATACTTTATTGTTATTTCTCATTTGACTCATTTATTTTTCATTTGACTACCCTGGAAACAGCAATATTGAAGTGGTTCAAATGCAGATAAAAAATCCAAATTTGAATGTCCAAGGCAGAGGTCGGCAACAGCGTCGGATAATATACAATTGTTCATCGAGCTCTGCTGGGCCCTTTCTGAAACCAATCAAAATTCGAACAATAAAAAATCCTTTTATATTAAATTAATCCGAAATTTGTCAGTTGCGTGACGGTAACCATATCATAATTGTATAAATTACATTGTTAACTCTTAGGAGGAAGGAGTTTTTGGGAACCCGTAGGGGGAAAATGCGTGTAAATAAACACGCACTTGAAAAAATCGCATTAATTCGCAATGATTAAAAAAAAACTGGTAAAGCCAAGTTGTAGAGCTCGTCAAATTACGTCGATCTGATTATTCGGAAATTGATTCGGGCCACCAGGGCCCCCTAGAGAGCTGTTTGAAATCTCCAACCTACGCAAAAAATAACACCGTCAATCGAATTTTCTCGAAAAATTGAGGGGGGNACTTACCCCTGAGAGTTAAAAAGTGAATCGGTCAATTTCATCATTGTCCAGTGATGAATTGACAGTGTCGATGGTCCATTAATTATTCCATAAGTTACAGATTCATAAATTACAAGATTTTTCAAAAATTAAAATGCTTAACCTGTGTATTCCATTATTCATATCAGAATTTTTCAGTTTTTATACAAATTTGAACGGCGCATTATGTGCTGACCTTTGAATGAAGTGGCATGGGCCGATTTGACTGAAGGTGAATATTACCTTTTTGTCAATGTCGACGGCAGAAATCTTTTATCGATTCCGCTTGGACCACAAACCGAAAAATCCTACCAACAGTGGTGGCTGGCGCCGAATTCGGCACAGAACACGAACATGCCCGACTCGGACATTTGCCGCCCAACAATGGCAAATATAACTGATGATTATGATGAGTGCGCAGAGGGCACACATTTGTGCGGAGTTGGCGCCCGATGTCAGCTGACGGTATTTGCTGTTGGCAGAAAGAGCGTAGGTGGCGATTTAAACGCCCCATGGGATACGACTTCGAATGAGTTGGTCCGATATTCATGTACGTGCGATCAGGAAATGTGCTTTGAAAAATCTATAAAAATCTTAAAAACCAGAACCTTAACGCTAGACTGCACATCTGGTCAAGCCGTCCAAACCGTCTGTCCAAACCGAATTTCAACTATTTTGCCGTTTTCGATAACAATCTCGGATTTGCTCAAAATTTCACTTTTGACCTAATTGGGGGGTGTAGATTACGATTTTCGGGTCTATTCGCGTACGGTGACACTCAAACCGGAAGTTGACCAGAATCACCGGTTTTATAGCTACTATTGACTAAATTATCGGGCTTTGACTATTTTGAGGGTAAATTGATGTCAAAGATTAAAAATCTCAAACTTATTTTTATAATCAATAATTTTTCGGTAATTCTCGGTTTTCTGGTCGAAAAACACTAAAAATTACCGGTTCATACCGGTTATAGGGTATTTTGGGGTCAAGTATTCTAAATCTAGCATCAATTTTGAATATAAAACGGCTTCAATGGTTTATATAACGAAAAATATTACAAATAATCCGGAGAAATGTACACAGCACTTTACCAGGGACTCGAAGGTAACCCTTGGGAAAAGTGTTATGAGTCGAAAAACTCCAGAAGTACCGCAAAAACGAGTCGAAAGCGACGCAGCGATGGAGGTAGCGACTTTGAGCGGCCGGATGTGGTTAATAATTATATAAAGGAAAGAAATGTTTTAACCGAAAGAATTGCCCACTTTCCGAAAAGATTTCGTCTTAGTCTCGAATTCAAGCCTCAAGAAGCAAGGTGTCTGAAGCTTTAAAATTTCTTGGCCCTCATAACACAATTAAGTACCACAAGTATGCAGGTCCTACAATGATTGTAAATATCTTCCGTTTCTTTCGATATTGTGCCTTTACGTACGCACTGCGCCGTTATCATAAATATTTTTCCTTTCGCTTCATCATCATGGGAGTCTTTTTTGCGAATGTTGCAAGATAACGACACAGGGCTGTATTTGACAGAGGTCGGCACTCGGGTAAACTCGGGTATTACCCGCACCCGACTGGGGTAGAACACAGGACGGGTAGCTATTTTTCGGTATTACCCGATTTTTTTACTCGAATTTTACCCATATTCGGGTATCACCCTACGTCGTTTTTGGGCTGGGGTAATACCCGGTTTTTTACCCGTGTTTTCCCGCGGGAAAAAAACTCGGCCCGGGTAAGAAAAAAAATCGAATGTGCCGATCTCTGGTATGTGAAGTTTTCTTACCCGTTGAACATAAAAGTAAAAAACAAACACCTTTTACGAAAGGTATCATGTTTGATGGGGCCACACCGCAATGGCATCAGCCCGGTATGCAACACGACGAAAAGAATGCTGGTACAAACCCTTACCAAAATCCAGTTCCGCATCCATTCACAATTATTCATGGTATCGAGGAAAAACAACTGCCTTATAACTTCACAGCTTGCCAAGGTACTCAAAGTTGGCGAGGATCATTCAACCATTGGGATGGTACCAATGGGAGTTATATATATGAGTCAGCTTATCGATGTGGTCCAGGGCAGTATTTGAAATAGCTTAATTAAAATTGGTATGATGAATTGGACGCAAATTTTCGTCGAATTCTCACTTATACTTAGTACATTTTGACCTTTCAGTCTTTTATACTTTCGACCAAAAATACATGATACCAATTTAGTTGGTGCCGGTAAATGAACACGATTCCGGTTTTAGGTCTCGCCGTCTTTTTGTGTAATTTAACTCTCAGGGAGAAGGAGTTTTTTGGAACCCGTAGGGGGAAATGCGTGTAAATAAACACGCAATTGAAAAATTCACAATAGTTCGCAATAATTCAAACAAAAACAGTTTGGTAAACCAGTCTGGTAAAGCCAGTTTGTAGAGCTCGTCAAACTAAGTCGATCTGACTATTCAGAAATTGATTTGGGCCACCAGGGCCCCTAAAGAGTTGTTCGAAATCTCCAACCTACGCAAAAACACCGTCGATCGAATTTTCTCGAAAAGTTGAGGGGGGTCACCAATACCCTTTTTGCCCTACGGGGCACGGTGCTACAAAAACGTTTTTGTAGCACCGTGCNCTCCGTATCCGGCAGAAAACATTTGATCGTTTGTGGGCACATAACGCTAGAGTCAGTTTCATACTTTCTAAAAGACTTCTTGCATAAGGACAGGCACCGTGTTCAAAAGAGAGCACAATTATTTTCCGAAAATAACTTCAGTTATCTTAACTCTCAGGGGGAAGGAGTTTTTGGGAACCCGTAGGGGGAAAATGTGTGTATATAAACACGCACTTAAAAAATCACAATAATTCGAAATAATTCAAAAAACTGGTAAAGCCAAGTTGTAGAGCTCGTCAAACTACGTCGATCTGACTATTCAGAAATTGATTTGGGCCACCAGGGGCCCCTAAAGAGCTGTTTGAAATCTCCAACCGACGCAAAAACACCGTTAATCGATTTTTTTCGAAAAGTTGAGTGGGGTTAGCAATACCCTTTTAATCGACGAAAAAAACAAGTTGCGTTTTGAGCAAAACCGTTGTTAAGATAAATGGTTAGGTAGTGTATACTATCGTATTATTTTAACGCACTTTACCCAAGGCGCTGATACGCCTATCTCGTGTTGAGCGGCGCCACCGCGTGGTCAAATCTAAACATGTTTTCACTGTTATTAATATTATATCACATTCAATTTTTTTATCAAACCAAAATACCGGTAGTTTGGGACAGATTCACCGGTTAGAAGTAGAATTGTGGTAACCGCCAATAATAATTTAGTTTTAGCTATAATAAAGCTGGTTGGTGACGCATATGTTGCGGAAATTGTTTCTAGTCCCAAAATTCTCTAGAATATGTAGAATCTAACGTCAATAAATCTAGATTTATAATTCTAGATTTACAATTCTTGATATCGTGTGTCAAACCTCAAAACTAGCCCATTTTTTATTCTAGAAATTAATACACATTAGGGGAAGAATTCCGTAGTTTTTCTCTCTCACAATTATAGAATAAAAAATTGGCTAGTTTTGAGGTTTGGCACACNAAACGGATAACCGGGTGACGTACAGAGTTCATTTTTTGCAGGCTAGTGCTCCGTTGACTACGTTACAGTTTTGGAAAAATATGACCGAAAAAAAATGTGCGTGAAAATTTTTAATTGCAAATAACCTCTTTTTTGAGGTTTCTTAGGTCCAATAAATGACTAATTAATATTCATTACGGAAACAAATCTTTAATTTTTATTTGCTCTTCGACTTTGTAATCGATTATTCTATGTTGGTTTTCACTGCCGTTACATTTGATAAAATGAAACACCATCAAAAACACGGTTTATATGGCCGTTTGGAGAAAATTCCAACATATGTGTTTGATGGTTAAATCGACGGAAAAAAACCAGTTGGGTGTTTATTTACACGCACTTCCCCCTGGGAGTTAACTTTGAAAACTACCATTATTTCAAATCGGTTTGTAGGCTCCGAAATACCGTTCGTTTTTCTGGATCATCTTGCCACTAAAATTGAAACTCGATTCCCGATCAATGCTCCAAGAAGAAAACCATCAAACTATATGTCCGAAATGATTATTTCCAATGATAAGGATGATACAACCAAAATGGTGAAACCGATACGCTGGGGCGAGTGGAATAAACTTGAACTCGAGCAGGACCTTGTGGACGGAAAATATATGTTTTCGATTAATATCAATGGCTGGAGAGCACTTTATAAAGAAAACACAACACCTCAAGATTACACAGACGTTTTGTTGTATGCTGGTGACTTTTATCTCCCAGTTAGACAAATCAAATTTAAGCAGTTAACTGGTAAGTCTTCAAAAATTCAATACACCACCAGCGCAGTTAGCCAGCAGGTTTCACGAAAAAAACCTACCGGATAACAACACGAGCGGCATACCCTGTCGGCCAACTGTACAAGCCGTGTATGAAAAATATATAAAAAAATAAAGTGTTTTGGGTGGATATTTCAAACCGTTTTTGAGAATTATTTCAAAATACACCAACATTCGCCAGTTAAATCATCGAACCTGTAGATGCACGATTATTTGACCCTATCAAAATCATTTAGAAAAATGTATAAGTTATTCCGATTATATGTTGAAACTGAACGTACCAGCTAATGGCTATCAAGTGTATATTATCATAGCAATTTCTATCACCTTATGAAAATTAATCTTTTAACCATTCAATTTTTTTACAGAATCTCTACTCTACAGACTCATACAGTCAGGTCCCTTTAGATGTGCACCCTTTAGATGTGCATGTCCCTCTAGATGTGCACGTTTTTCGGAAATCGAAAATGCACATCTAAAGGGACCTGACTGTATTATGTTTAAAAAATATTGTAGGCGACGGAGGCGCTAATATCAAGTCATGTGCTGTTA
>SCLG01000131.1:264067-274533 GCA_004367875.1 Oikopleura albicans
ATGTATTATAGAGAGGGAAACGGGACAGAGAATGGGACACAAAATTTGACGGAAAAGTACAACATAATTGTGATACTAGCTGATGATATGGGATGGGCAGATGTCTCTTGGAACAACCAACACGTTAAAGTAAGTCTAACCCAGGGTCGGCACGAATTGCATTTGACACATGGCTTGGCTTGGCTATACGACAAAAAGTCGAGCTTTTTTTTCAACCGCCAAAAAAGCCAAGCTAACTTAGCTAAGTTCTTAGAATTAAAATTTAAAAACGTTTTTTTTCTGTGTGTGATTTTAAGGGGCAATAAATTAAAAGATATGTATGTGTTATTTTAAAACTAGAGTGTTTATTTACAACTGTTAACATAACGGAAAATAGACTTTGTCTGTAGATTTTATGACTAAAAATACAAGCATACCTTAAACCAAAAAAAGCTCTATAATTTTTAAAATTGTGTTTTGCTTGTTTGCGAATCGTGTATCATATACACCACCTAACCCTTAATATTAACACCATCAAACCTCAAAAAGTGTTAACATAATGGAATTTTGTTAACATAATGGTGGTAAGGCGTATGGTTAAATAATTGGAAATCGAAGTTAATCAAATCCCAAAAAGTGTTAACATAATGGAATTTTGTTAACATAACGAGTTAGGTGGTGTATGCGGTATATGGTATGAATTGGATCTTTATCTTAACACCTTTTAAACCCTATTCAGTTATTTTTATAGTTTACCCTTTGGATCAGAACTTTTTTGGTAGAAATAAAATGTTTTGTGTGTAAATATGAGGACTATAAATGAAAAAGCCTATTTTAAAATTTTAATCTCAAACATATACCGTTCGAAAACGTGCCGAATGCGGTGACTGGACAGCCTATGAAGCGGCCTTTTGCTTTGAGACTATAAAATATTATTTTAATTTAATTTCTTCCATGGCCTTTTTTATCTAAAGTTAGCAATTTTCTTAACAAATTGGCATACTATTTATGAATTAATTTATGATTTAAGTTGACATAATATTACACAATGAGATTACACACATTAACCAACTTATTGTTATTGAAGGGGCCTTTTAATGATTTTTAATCAACTCAATTATGTTTGCTTGTTGTATTCTGTATAATCTAATTTATTTTCACCAACAATTTTTGGTCAATTTGATAAATAGGATCCGGCGTACAAATTCGGATAATTTTTCTATTTAAAATCGCAAAACCGGGCTGAATTGATTATATCAAATTTTGACTATATTTTTTATTATGTAATGTACTAAAATGAAAATATAAGTTATTTAATTATTATTTCTGGTGTTATTTTAAACCAGAATGCGTGCCTAAAACTATAAATCTTGGCTTAAAACTAAAAAAGCTCCCGCTTTGTTCGTATTGATTGTTTATTACAGTCCTTACTCCCATTACGGCCGTTTTTGATTATCGAAAAAAGCGGCCGTAATGGGATAAACGGCCGTAATGGGATAAGCGCCTCTAATAAGGTTAATTTGGGACATATTCATATCAAAATTGCTTATTGAACTTGTAAATTTTAATTTTACTCCATATTTAAATATTCCATGATTTATGTGAGAGTTTAGCATTCGAAGGTTTATTTTCGATTTTATTAAAATTATTGCTTATTTTTTGACGATATTTCTTCGGAAATATGTTAGCTATCTCAGTTGGTTTTGTTAAATAAGCCATTTCAATACACACATGTCTGCAAATAAATTACTTACGCTTAGAAAAAACGGCCCTTATAGAATTATTGACCCCCAAAATATGGCCGTATAAACAAGCGGCCGTAATGGGAGCGCCCGTAAGGACTGTAGTTAAAATTAAGGTGAAAGTGTCTGAGTAATGTAAATTTACTACAGTGAAATATGATGAAAACAACGTGATGTCATTGAAAACGTTGTTTATTTTTACTGCGGATTTATTTCTAAACTAATTCCAGGTGATTTTTGGCTTTGTATCACGGATTATGATTAAAATATAAAAATAAATCGCGTTGTTCATGAGAAGATAGTATTAGTCAGACAAAATGTGGAAGTCAGAAAAGTGGCCATATTGTTAAAACTACATGTTCAGTTGAAGCCGATTCTTTTCAATTGATTGTTAGAATTAATTGTAATTCTTGATTGCAGGAATTCTTGTCCAATAAAAAAATAAAATAAATATTCTGAACTTGAGGTCTATAGTGAATATTCAAATCAATCGTTTTATAGTTTGTGATTTCATTGTAAAAGTAAATTAATTGATACTTTTAGGCTAAACTAGTTTTCAAAATTAATTTTATTTCGTAGTTTTGCCTTGTTGCCCTAGTTATTATTTTGCGTGGGTTGAGGGGGCGCCTTTGATTGGGCTGCCTCCTCTCCTCATATGGTTACACCGTTGAAGCGGATTTAGAGTATGCATACAAGATTATAATTTATTACATAAAATATTTTTTATCTGATTTTGATTATTACCATGGATGACGACAATTGGTGGTTTCAGGCGAAAAGGTGAAAAAACGAAAATTGTTAAAAAAAATTATATTAAGACGGCAAACGAAAGTATCGCTGGATATTTCACAACCTATATGCACATGAACCTCTAGAAAAGAGGGTCGGTTATAAGGCCTGAGACTATAAGATCAGAAGTTTTAATACTAAGGACCGAGGTTATTTCATAAAGTTAACGCTTATAACTAGGGTCCGAACGAGGTTGGTCGATTTTTTTTTCAAAGTTACATATGTTTTAGTTACGATAATCTAAAAATTATATATTAAGACGCCAAACCTTGATCGAATTCGAAAGCATGGCTGGACCTTTAACAATCTATATGCTCATGCGACTTGTAGTCCATCGCGAGCTGCACTAATGACCGGTATTTATGCATGGCGAATGGGTTTAGACGGAAGTCCCTTTCATGCCGGCCGAGTCAATGGAATTCCCTTGAATGTGCCATTTTTACCAAACCAACTAAAGAAAAAAGACTACGCAACCCACTATATTGGAAAATGGCACGGTGGATTTTGTAATGAACGGTTGCTGCCGACAAATCGTGGCTTTGATACATTTTATGGTTTTTATTCTGGCGCCATAAATTATTTATCACATCATAGTCGCGTAGGTTTAAATATGAGCGGGCTGGACTATCGAGAAGTTACACAGGCGGGATCAAAAATTATCAGTCTAAACCTGGCGGGTTTTTTAAACTAAATAATCAATATCATGGCGCGGGGTTATCAATTAAAAAATCAAATAAAAAATTGAAATCGGAATATTTTTTAAGAATTTAGTCTTTTTTTTTCAAGGTAAAAACAATTATAAGTATCTTAAAAAATTGAAATCGAAAAATTTTATCGTTATTGACAAAACAAAAATATTGATCCGTTGGTTTAGAATAGTGAAAAAATATTGAATGAAAAAAGTGGCGAATATACGACTCGAGACTTTACAAGGAAAGCTCTTGACAAAATTGATCAATTTGGTCCAAATGGAAATTTCCTTATGGTGTCTTACAATGCCCCTCACTATCCGTACATCCTTCCTCCATCCTTTAAAGCTACGATTCCGATATATCAATTTCAGTATACAGGGTGTGCTCTAATCTTGCTACATCTTTTTCGAAATGGACAGATGAGAGGCCTGTCGGGGAGATTACAGCGCAGTGCGTAGGTGCTTTATAAATTTTGAAACATTCTAAAACCTTTTTTAATAAAAACATGATTATTCAGATTCGATAGGTTACAAGAATTCATGTTAATTTTTATCTTTATAGTCATGATTAAATGCAACATGGGCCACGATGCCTTTGAATGTCTATTAGCGGTAACTATGAGCTAAACTTATGCGCATTCATTCAACATCTTTTGATATGTTTAAGAATTCTTTTAACTCAAATGTAATAAT
Organism: Oikopleura albicans; assembly: GCA_004367875.1. Taxonomy (NCBI): domain Eukaryota; kingdom Metazoa; phylum Chordata; class Appendicularia; order Copelata; family Oikopleuridae; genus Oikopleura; species Oikopleura albicans. Next base: position 267,962 of record SCLG01000131.1, read on the forward strand.
TCGAAGTTTTGTTCGAAAAATTGTTTGACTTATTGAGAAATTTAACTTTTCATGTTTTTCTTTTATATCGTTCTCATTTATTATACACTGCTGTTTCAAATTTTCCAATAGAAAGTCTACGCGTTTGACCCTCAAGAACCTCCGAAAAGGGAGTTGTTTATAAGGTCAGAGATTGTTGACACTATAATTCATAGACTATAAGAGTTAAGACTCATAACGTCCTGTTTATCTTGAGTTTAACGTCTGTTTTTATACTAAGGAACGAAGTTGGTTTCATTAAGCATTTAACTAGGGTGGGAACGAGTGTCGGTTTTTTTTGAAATTGGAATATGTTTTAGGTAAGATAACCTGAAAGTTTTCCCAAAAATTTTGACACGAGTTTTATCGTTTTAAGCGTGACCTTACAACCAATACCAGTCGATATAATTTTTTATACTAAATAAACGAACCATTTCCTCTTACTTGGTACACTTTTTTTGTATTTGTAGAATANACCAAATTTTATGAGAAAAAATGAGTCACTGGTCACATAAACCCTCATGCGTGGGCGGGATTCGTTGGAAAACTTTTCCTCAAAAACTGGTCACATAAACCATCCATCGGGGCTTTTTGGTCACATAAACCCCGGTCACATAAACCCTCAGGGAGTGTATTATTGAATTACTTCGAGGTGTGACTTGTAAGCATTAAAATTTAAAATATCAGTGTTTAACCTAAAAAAAACTACCAGTCATTTCACTGGATTTTGTAAGTTTCATGCTATTTTTTTTACGTTGAAAACAACAAAAAAGTATAAAATGTTAAAAAAAAATATTTGTAGTAAGATTCATTTTGGTGCATTGATTACTCATACCATTTACTACATTATATTTATTTCCCGCCTACCATTTTTTTTGTTTTGACTAGCTCACGGCAAATTGGCACAACCACACCAATTTGTTCGCGTTTGTCATTAGCGTGAGGTGATCCACTGCATTCCACTCCATCTCCCTAAAGCGCTCGAGCCATCGCGCGTTGCAAAAACACCTGCTTTTATACCATACCTGATTTTGCGATTAGCATTACGATTGCTATGATACTATACACGCACGAAAAAAATGAACCGTTATCATGTCCCCAAAGTCTTCGCACGGTAATTTCTTATACGAACCATTATAAACGAACCATTATAAACGAACCATTATAAACGAACCATTTCCTCTTACTTGGTACACTTTTTTGTATTTGTAGAATATAAGAATTAAAATTTTTGCTATATCAAATTGACAGATATGTACGAAGGCTCAAAGATGCCACAAATTCGGCGCAATTATTTAAACACCATTTATGAAATGGATATTGGAATTGGAAAAATATTCGACCGATTATTGGAAACTGGCTTATGGTCAAAAACGATTTTTATTTTTGCATCTGACAATGGTGCAACTAATGAGGGTGGCTCAAATTATCCGTTACGGGGTATAAAAGGTGACCTTTTTGAAGGGGGTAATCGCATACCAGGCTTTATCGCTTCCCCTTTTTTCAGCGGCCAAGTTTGGGATTTTTAAAATAAGCCATTATTACAGTTGTAGAACCCATATCGTAACACTTTTACATCCTAAAATGATTGCGATATGGCTCATATTATATGGGCCATATAATATGAGTATTTTTCACAGTTAGGGACATTTTTGGGTCTTATTCTTGTTCATTTTGCCAAAAAATGTAATTTGGGTGAAATTGTTACGATATAGGTTCCAAAAGTGTAGTACACAGGGTGCGCTGTTATGTTTCACACCGTTATATTTCTCGCCCGTGCTGTTATGTTTCACTATTTTTAGAATTTTTTTGTAAAAGATAACGACGCACCCTGTGTATAATAAAACTGGTTACTAAAAGTATTGCTTTGCAAAGTTTAAAAATTCCGAAAAGGTGAAGTATTTAATAATGTTGCACATTTCGCCGATTTAATGGTAACTATACAAGAAGTAGTCGGACTTGAGAGGCAAAACCAAGACGGTATTAACCTCTGGCCGGCCTTAACCGGTAAAAAACAGAATGAAACCCGCGAAAAATTGATCTACCATATTGATACGGCATCTAAGCCAGAGCAAGAAATTAAATCGAACAATCACTTGCAACAATTAATTAGACAAAGTTCATATTCAGGTAAAAATAAAATTACTTACTCATTTGCTATTCGATATAAGGATTATAAATATATTAAATCTGTGCGTAATATACGCACAAATCTCTTTCCATATCGGATTCTTAATGATAGGTGTTTGGGTTTGGAATATATTTATGCACTTCCATCGGGATCGCCAAATAATGGCCGTTTTGGAACCTCATCCGACCCTTATTTGGCAAAGATAGGCCACAATTTATTGATTGATTAAGGACCGGTCAATTATGTTGTGTACAAACTAAATCTAAAAATCATTTCTTGTTCATGAAATTTCAAGGTCACGAAGTAAGATGATTTTCCAATTTTAAGAGTTTTTTCGAACTATTTTTTGTTCTAAACCTCGGACGCAAAAAAACTCACATAGAAATAAGCGCCTTAATAATTGCAACATTTGACTGAAAAAATGAAATCAATACCACCAACACAGTTCAACTGATGGACGGCTACATTTTCAGGTTTCATCAAGTTAAAGTCGCCCTGAAGGGTTGACGGTTATATGTATGACAATAAAAATTTGAAAACAAATTTGAAAACAAATTTGAAAACAAATTTTGAAACTATTTGAAAACAACGTGACTGACCGGTCCTTAATTTAAATTAGTTATATCTATAAGCGGGCCAAAATTAGCAACCCTTTCCAAGCAAAAATATGACCGTTATTTGGTGAAAGTGACCAGCAAAAACATCTGTAATTCTGCATACCTAATTTTTTATGAACTTTTTATTCTATTCCAAACCCTGATACAGGTGGAACTGGATTGCACCGTATAACTGGCAAACTAATGAGAAGATTGATGGAAATTACTCAATGCCTTGCACTATTGGTATTTATGATCATTGGCTTTTTAATTTAAAAAGTGACCCAATGGAAAGTGTTAACTTGCTGTCGGACGAGTTTCGGTCTTATTATCACTCAAACATTGTTCAAGAAATTCAGGATATTATGGACAAGGACAGGTTTCAAAATTTTATAAATTGTTTTTTTTAAATTAAAACTCGCATAAACAACTAAAAAGGCTGTTTGAAGTTTTTGACGAAAACATTTTTTTTTGGTGAATTAAAGCACGTAGACGTTAAAACCGAACTGAAAACCTACGTTGTCTTTGAGGTTTCTCTTTGGTTGATTCGAGTGATGCCGTAAACAGCCCTGATGGTGACTCAGTCTGAATTTCAGACTACGGCCAATTAGGAGTCGCGATGTGAAACCGCGTAATGTAAAACCGAAAATGAGCTTGTGGTTTTTTTAACATTGCCTCCAGTCATTTTCAGTTCGCTTTTAACGTCTACGCGCTTTATATTGGAAGAAAAACGGTTTTGATTCAATTTAATTTTCGAAAAATATTCTCGAAAAAAACTTATTTTCAAAAAACATTACTTGGAAAACAGCTATTTTAATTGTAATTTTGTTATTCTCGTTAAAGGAACGCTCAAACATGATTGAGGCACAGCTGAAGGGGAGAACATTTTCTAGTTTGCCCAAAGGCGCTATTGTCAACGGCACGTGGCAAAGTGGATGGTGCTCTGAACGGCAATTATTGGACAATAACCTTTTTTATACATTGCACTCTTCTTGATTAGAAACTTCGAGATTCGAGGAATCTGAAACATTTGTAATATGTTTTTGTACAAAACCAGTTAATTTATTATTATGTTATTTATATGTAGTAAATATTATACATTCTACTTTCAAAAAGTTATAAACTACCTGCACAATAAACTACGATACATTCTAAACAGTGAGCTTTATATATTATATGGAAATCACGAATTTTGTGAGCTCGAATTCTTGTGTGTTAAACTATTCTAGAAAATTTATAAAACGAGGAAAACGCTATCTCGTTTCTCTTTCATTTCTTGCGTACTCTTTGATAACAAATTATCATAATTATTATGTGTGTAACGTACTGTACTTGTAAAATTGGTAAGTATAAAGAAATTAATCTTTACGTCTATATTAAAAAATGTATGCACTCCTACCCAGTTATCTTAACACCAGTTATCTTAACAATTTTGAGTTATCTTAAGACTTTTGGCCTAAAACGTATCGAGATTTTTAGCACTTTTTGGCCTTAAACGTACCAAGATTTCGAATTATTTTACAAAAACGCAATTATCTAACCACTTTGAGTAAAAAAGTTGTTAAGATAACTGGTTATAGGTGATGTAGAAATTTAGAGGGAACTGTGTTTTCGTAAATGATAGTTATTAAAACCGATTTTGATAGGTTAAGGATTAAAAATTTTAAATTTATCAATGTATAATATGGAAAAAATTGTAATTGTCAAACTAAGCTACTCCAATTTGTAGCTGAATAAAATTGCCAAAAGTCAAATGCAACTAGTGAAAGTCAATTCAGCCATATTATTCAATTTGACTTATATTCCCCGAGAGTGCAGAGATTCATTTTTAAACATTATTTTAAACTTTATGATACGATAGAATGCGAATTTTAGCCCCGGTTATACTACTAACGGTAGCCAAATCGAAGAGATCACAAGTTAGAAGAGATGTATTTATCCCAGATTGTCAATCCGATCAGAATTCGATTGATCCCGATGACTGCATTTGTCCAAAAACTTATTTCAACTACTATCTAAATCTTTTAGGTGGAAAAAAGTCTCGAAAAATTTCTGACACCGAAGGATCCTATTTACCAAATACAATTGTGGAAGCATATCGTAACAGATTGAACCTGAAAAGGGCACAAAAAGGCCACATAATTGAAAAAATACCCGTATCGTAACAGTTTTTGGGATGTGAAAGTTTTTTTCAAATAAACTGCTCAAGGGGTTATGCGGCCACTTTTGCCTCCCAAAAACGGCCTGATAAACCCTCAGGCGGCCTGATAAACCCTCAGGCGGCCTGATGAACCCTCAGGCCGCCTGATAAACCCCTAGGGCGTAAGCGGAATAGCTGGAAAATGTGCAAAACAAGTTGGCCTGATAAACCCTCAGTGCGTGGGCGGAATAGGCGAAAAACTTTTGAGAACAAAAGTGGCCTGATAAGAGCACGAGCGGGAAAAATGGCCTGATAAGGGGGACTTATAAACCCTTAAGTAGTCTAGTAAATGTTCTAAGATTGTATTTTTAGCTGATTATCTGTGAGTTATTATATTTTGACTTTTAGTAAATAAAAAGGTGAGCGTTTTAGATTCCTTTAAAGTCTTTGAGTCGTTGGTAAGTAAGTTTAAGATTACAATGCGTACGAGGGTTACGATTACTATGAAGAAGAAGAAGATGACGATGACGACTATGAATATGATGATTATCTAAATGAGGACGAAAATGATTACTATGAAGACTATGAAAATGGGACAATGATTGCGTTTAGCAAACAAGACCCATCTAATGATAGATTTGTAAATCACCTTCGATTTTTAACCAATGAGCAACCGGGCTCATCAGACAAGTGTCTAACTGAAATAAAACCAAAGTCTACTTACGCTGGAAGAAGTAGTAAAACGCCGCGCAAAAGTCGATGGGATTGGGAGCCAGTTGAAAAAATGAATTTTAAATTTCCAACTTCATATCCAGAACGTCACCGGTCACCGAGAGCGGCTATTATGAACTGGCCAAATGTAGATTATGAAGATGGTGAAGAAATTGTGAACAAAGAATTTTACAACAAACGGGAGATAGATTCGGGTTAAACGATCTAATAATATAGTTAGAAACGTTTTTTAACAAAACAATACTTGACAGACTGTACCCCAGCCAAACAAGTAAGGATATCAGAATTGGACATTGTTACTGATTTGATAGAATGTATATTAACTCTCAAGGGTCACAAGTGGCATATAATCCGTAGGGCCCACTTAGTCCAAATTTGAACTAGAAGCCTTTGTGAGCATGTTAAGACGAAAAAAAATATCAGTTTTGTTTCATGTTTTATATTTTTTCTCATACAGTTTAAGTAGACCCGTATTTCAGCGATTTTTGACTAACCCCAGTTTACTATCATTTTTAGTCCATTTAGGGCGTTTAGCCCGAATAAGTGACCCCTGGGAGTTAAAATGGAATTCGTTATGAAGGGTTTTCAAAGACCGTCTTGGTTAAGCTTGACTTTTCCTAGTCAAAATAATCCTGCTTGTCTTACCTTTGGCTTAATTTCGATTAATTTTCAAAAACTAGTCAAAGACATGAAAAGCTTTTTTGTTGAACTGATACCAAAACATGCGAAGCTCTGATTTTAAATACATATAACAATAATAATAATTAAACAAAAATTTAACCCACAGTTACATGGGAAAGGCAAATATAAAAAGGACGAGGGTAAGCCATGTAGCGATGATGAACCGTGCTCAAAATCGCTTCACAGGGTTAACAAAGTTCAATGTTCTGTGTTGACTGAGTGGGATGGCGAGCAATATCAAGTTAGGTTTTTGAAACTGGTACAGTCGGAGAGG
>SCLG01000131.1:299370-312294 GCA_004367875.1 Oikopleura albicans
CTGTTTCTCGGAGTACAATCTAGAAGAAACGAAACATAACCGTAGTACACGGTGTTAACTGCACGAGGTACCCTAAACCTCATAGAAATGTAAATGTCAAAAATTGGATTTTTCTGATGAAATTCGTGATGGCATCACATTATAAATATTGAAAAATCTAGTAATTCTCGACCATAATTATAAAGGGCACTCAACCCGGTGCAAAGTACACATCGAATTGGTGCGATTCAAAGCCAATAAAAAACGTAATTTTTAGAAGTTTAATTAATTCGTGTACAAGTCAGTCAATTAGTCAAACATCGTCGTGCAAGCGAAGAAGGCGTGATTAAGTGTCGCCTGGCAATGGAATAATTCCACTTTTTTTTTGCTGGCTCGTTACAAATATTTTTTCTTGAAAAAATATGAAAAAAATTATCAAATCTCACAATGCCAAAGTCTGTTCATTTTGTACTTACTTGTTTTTCGATTGTTTTTTTTTCAAATTGCAGTTTAATTATACAGGGGAGCGCCAAGTAAGGGTCGGTTTCGTGTCTACCATTACTTGGCGCCCCAACCCTTACTTGGTGTTGTCACATTATACAATTTTTGTCTTATTTTGATCAAAGGCTGACACGTTAATTCTATAATTTTATAAAAAATATATTTAAATTACACAAACAATCCGATATAAAAGTACTATATATGACATATAAAACAATAAAGGTTTGATTTGAGGACCCTAATCTACGTTTAATTGGCGTACCATTAATTGAAGGCGAACTTTTTGGCGAAATGAACCCTACCCTTACTTGGCGTGCTCTTTCTTGGCGCTCCCGCTGTAACTGGAGGACAAGTGAAAATGTGCTCCTCAGAAACTGTATGTTAGCTATTCTTACCCAGTTTGAGAGAAGCCCATTTATTGGACAGTCCAGGCGAGGCCAGCACATTTAAATTTCGGACCTGTAGAGGCCAGGTCAATTTGTTAACCGAGTTTTTTCTAATCTAACTTCATGGCATATCACCAAAACAGTTAGAAATCAAGAAAAAAAATTCCCACAAATTATCGGTACTTTCAAATTTTCGACTAGTTATCACAACTATGACAATACTTAAAACACTTCTGTGACGAAAAAAGGGTGCCCAGAACGTGCAAGGTATGTAAAAGTATCGTATATTGTACAGCCTGGTCCAAAACTGTCTTTATTTTTACCGGTAATTCTTGGTTTTAAAATTTCCGGTTATGATAACTAATGGACTTTTCAATTCTAGGGTAATTGACTTTCGATGTTCAGTTTGAATCGGTTTCCACCGCCTGATTCGGTCAAAAGCGGCGTAAGTGGAATCGAATCGGATTTAAAATGAGAGTTTACATGATCGCCAAAAGCCGTTTTAAGCTGGAAAAAACAGTATACGACCGGGGCCAATGGAATTGACCGGATTTCGCGATTACCAACAAATCTCGCATTTCGAAGCGTTTTTTATGGGAGTAAGGTGTGCGTGCTGGACAGACATAACGGGTATATGGGTTTAAAGGGCACTTTACATGAACCTGTTTCGCTTCCTGTAATAAACACAACAAAACTAAATAAAAGGCGACGAAAATCGTGCGTTAAGTCCGTTAATGCCATTCAATTAGAACATTCCGATTTACAAGTAGTTCTCGATTGCACCGGAGGGTCTAGATTACTGGTGGCAAAAATCATCAAAGTCAAAGACACCAGAAAATTGGTGAAGCTGTAATGAGGTAACACAAAACAACTCATTTCAGCTGATAAAGACTACAGGGGGTTACCAAATAAGGACCTTAATATCGCGACCATGCCCTTATTTGGCGAAACCAGAATTCGGATATTTCTTTGCGTTGTATTTTTGATTCTATCAATGTAAAAATTAAAGTCTTTAATTTAAAGGTGAGTATTAAGTAGAGTCCTTACTCATTTTTCGGACGCTTTTTCGGCTAAAATAGGGCTATTTTAAAGGCTAAAATAGGGCTATTTTAGAAAAATGATCCATTTTGTGACGATGCTCCTTTTTCGGAGGCTATTTTCGAGAACCAAAGGGTACGAAAAAAGGAGTAAGGACTGTACTCAATAAAATTCTGGAGTGAACGCTACCAAACAACAAAATGTTTAATGAATTCGTGTTTTGAGGAAAGTCGGCCCATTTCCTGATTATACTCCCAAAGTCTTGGAGTATATTGCATCATTGATGTGTTGTTGTGATGTAAAAATGAGTGAGGTGAGTGTCTTGTTTTGCGTTTCTTCTCTTGCGTGGTCTTCGGGGGGTCGTCAACACAAACATGAGCGCAATACTCTTATACTCTTTTTTTTCTTTCTTTTTTTTTGTTTGTCTTACAATTTTCATTATTTTTGATAAACGTTGTAGTAAATTTACTAATTTGGTTATGTAATTGAAAAAAATCATACATATCTGTACTACTTTAACTGCACGCATATAGGGTAGCTAGCTACCCATTTTCTCTAAATAAAAAGAGAACGAATCCTAATAATAAGAAACGGACTACGGATATGAAACTAAAAAAAATAATTTACGTTTTTATTTGCGAGAAAAAAATATTATTTTTGGAGAAAAAAGATTTTGGAGAATCATATAATCAAGATAAATATTTTTTTATCTTAACTCCTGCGGGCTGATGATACAATTAATTGTATCAAGGCCAAAAATCATTAAAAAATACCGTATCTATGCGAAAGTTGACGATTCGATGCCGCAGTGGTTAACTTGGACCCTTTACACATTCTTGGCAATATTATCGTATTTTTATGTTTTCTATATTTTGTTTTACACAAAGGCCGAAAAATGTGATTTTGATGGTTTTTGGCGCACTTTTGACTTTGACGTTACCTGTCGCGTTAACGCATTGTTCAATTAGTGAGTTGCAAATATCAAAATGCTCGCATTTTAGTTTTGAACAGCTTCCATGCAACAAAAAAATGTATACAGAGTGATTATGAAAAATCACAAATAAGGGTTGACATGAGCGTTTGTCTAATTTTCATTAAAATAAGGTTATTTTTGCTCGTTTATGATTGTAGACGTTATATTAATATTACATACTGTATGTAACATACACCACCTACCTGCTTAAAGTAACACCAAATTGAACAAAAAAACTGTTACTTTAAGCGAAAATAGTTACTTTAAGCAGGTAGGGCGTAGGTTAAATCGAAAAAAAGTTCAAATAGTGTTACTTTAAGCAAAATCAGGCTTTTTTATGTTACTTTAAGCGGAATCAGGCTTTTGAATTGCGCAATTTGAAAAATATTACATGTACGTAATGTTTAGTCTTTTTTGTAACTTTAAGCAGAAATGAGGTTATAGAATTGTGCAATTTGGAAGTATCACGTGATCAATTATTATTAATACAGGGGAACGGGTTATTACTTATAAGGCCAGATCCAAAAAACTCACTTTATCTTGAATTAAGATTTTGCTTTTTAATTTTGCACTTTTAATAAACTGACTTGACCTTGTAACCATTTAGAGAAATGGATTGTCCCAGAAAAAAATTATAGACCAAAAAATGGCTACCCTTTTTCAATATATATTTTTTTGGTAATTTTTTATTTCAAAAATAGTTCTGAATTATTAATCAGATGAAAAATATTTTTGAAATGTGTGAAAATACTTTACATCCGAAAATATTGAAGCATAAAAATTAGACCTTAAAAAACTGTTACTTTAAGCAGGTAGTGCGTGGGTTGAAAAAGTTACCACTATTCGCAAAAAAAACTGTTACTTTAAGCGAATAGTGTTACTTTAAGCAGGTAGGTGGTGTATATATTTTACGTAAGTTAACACCACGTAAGTTAACAAAATTCATGTAACTTAACAGTCTGCTCGAAATAACTTTTCCACCTACGCCCTACCCACGTAAGTTAACAAAATTCACGTGAGTTAACAAAATTCACGTAAATTAACATCTTTTTTTCCAAAAGTTTTGTTAACTTACGTAGGTAGGTGGTGTAACACCGTCCATCGAATTTTCTGGAAAAGTTGAGGGGGGGTCGCGACCCGGGTCATCAATACCCGTTTTGCCCTACGGGGCCTCCATATGCCTTAAATCGACAAAAAAACAAGTTGCGTGTCTATTTACACGCACTTCCCCCTGTGAGTTCAACTTTTACGCCTACGCCCTACCCACGTAAGTTAACAAAATGCACGTAAGTTAACAAAATTCACGTAAATTAACATCTTTTTTTCCAAATGTTTCGTTAATTTACGTACGTACGTGGTATACCATGGTGTACTTTGGTAGTTGGTAATTTTTAGAGCGAAAAAGAAAAAAAAAGAATTTTGGTGAAATTTGCATCGCACTTTCGAAAAGATCCTAGACAAATTCATGTGTTTTTGAGAAAAAAAAACATATCTTTTTACGTTTTTGTTTTGGATACTGACCTTGGAATTCCATGGAACGCTATGCATAAACTATATTGTTGATGCGACTGATTCAAAATTGTAGAAATCTCTATTTATCTCAATTGTTAAGTGTTTTTTTTTGTCATTTTTTTATGGTAAAATATGATATGCTTGATATGAAACATATTGGAATACACCACCTGCGCCGTTATTGGGTCAACATTTTGAGAAAGAATTTTGACCCGATAACGGGGTTTGACCCCATAACGGCGCAGGGCGTAGGCGGATAGTCTAGAAAATTTTAATCGAAAAATTTGACCCGATAACGGCACGAGCGGGAATTTTGACTTATTTTGACAAGATGAAAATTTGACCCGATAACGGCAAGAGCCGTGATTTTCTAAAATGTCTCATATGTCTTTGTCTCTATTTCACATTTATGCACTCCTAGTTGATTTTTTATATAAAAAATGATGTAAAAACTTGCCTTTAAAATATTTTGAAAAATAGAGAACAGATCGAGACGTCTTCAAATTCAAATATTANCGCTTCCTGTAATAAACACAACAAAACTAAATAAAAGGCGACGAAAATCGTGCGTTAAGTCCGTTAATGCCATTCAATTAGAACATTCCGATTTACAAGTAGTTCTCGATTGCACCGGAGGGTCTAGATTACTGGTGGCAAAAGCCATCAAAGTCAAAGACACCAGAAAATTGGTGAAGCTGCAATGAGATAACACAAAGCAACTCATTTTAGCTGATAAAGACTACAGAAGGGTTGCTAGATAAGGGTCGGTTTCGTGTTTATAAAAACCGGCCCTTATATCGTGACCCGACCCTTATTATGCGAAACCAGAATTCGGATATTTCTTTACGTAATTGTGATTTTTGCGTTGTATTTCTGATTCTATCAATGTAAAAATTAAAGTGAATACAGTCTTTACTCCTTTTTCGGACGCTTCTTTTTCGGACGATTGTTCCTTTTTGGGACGTTTTTTCGAGAACAGAAAATGTACGAAAAAGGAGTAATGACTGTATTAAGTATTCAGTTTAGCGAACGCTAAAAACAAAACAAAAAGTCCGCACTTTAATAAATTCGGTCCACTTGGAAGAAAATACAGTCCCTGCTCCCAAAGTGTTACGCGGCGTATCTTACTCCCCAAAGCGTTACGAAATGACGTCATGATCAAAAATCATTCCATAAAAAGTTAAATTAAGACTTTTTTAGCAACATTCTTAAAATTGTACGTCATTAAAACGAACTCTTAAATAAATTACCAAACAACTACTTTTGAGGGTTAAAAAAGCCCAAAAGGGTCACGAAAGGACGGTATGACCCCCAAAGCGTTACTTGTTTCAGCAACAAACCATAACACTTTGGGAGCAGGGACTTTAATTATCATTTTACTGAACAATTACCTTTTTAGTCAATTACCTTTTTAGTCAATTACCTTTTTAGTCAAAGTACCTTTTTAGTCAAGTCTTAAAAAAATAAACCCAACAAAAATAGAAGAAGCATATACACACGATTATTGCACAGTCATCATACGGTACGACTCACACCTGTTTCGAAGTGTAAAGGGGTGCTTGAAAAGATATCACTTGTGTTGTCTTATCAGCTATACATGCAAAAACTTAACTTGCGGAAGAATGTGATCTGATAGAAGAAATACTTGCGCAATTCTATCTCTGATTTCAAATTGTAATTTAACATTATGTTCGCACTAAACATGATTAATATAATCAGCTAAATCCGATTCACCTTTGTCAATATCTCGATACATGTGAACAAAAAACCGATCTTATTTATTTAACCGGTTTGTTTCACCGACCTCCCCCTCCTTGTTCATGTTTTTGCAAATTCCATGTACTCAAATCAGCTTTAACATTTTTGAAACACAATAAAGATGATTTACACTTTTTTGAATATTTGAGCTATGTATTTAGAGACGTTTTTGTTGATGTGGTATTTTGTCCAACATACTACCGGTTGAGTTACGTGAAAATCGGCCGAGCGTTTCTAGTATACCGTGTCGGCATATTTTAAGATAATATAAATACCAATTTTCCCTTTTTTTATTTTGTACCCCGGGTGCCCTCCTTGCCGCATTTATAAAGACGCGAGAAAGGAGGACCCCAGTTCAAAATAAATAAGGCGAAAATTGGTCTTTATACCATCTTAACTCTCAGGGGAAGGAGTTTTTGGGAACCCGTAGGGGGAAATGTATGTATATATACACACACTTGAAAAAATCACAATAATTCGCAATAATTCAAAAAAACTGGTAAAGCCAAGTTGTAGAGCTCGTCAAACTACGTCGATTTGACTATTCAGAAATTGATTTGGGCTACCAGGACCCCCTAGAGAGCTGTTTGAAATCTTCAACCTACGCAAAAAAATAACAATCGAATTTTCTCGAAAAGTTGAGGGGGGGGGTCACCAATACCCGTTTTGCCCTACGGGGCCTCCATATGCCTTAAATCGACGAAAAAAACAAGTTGTGTGTATATATACACACACTTCCCCCTGGGAGTTAAAATAAAACTAAACCGGTATTTTATTCATATTAAACGTTATCCAATTTCTTCGCTTTTATGAGCTGTACTGTACAGCCTGTACAGGAATGGCTGTTTTTTCAATACCGTATTGAAAATGGTTCTTCTATCATATTGGTAGAAAAAAAACGAGCCTGGTTCTTAGCGCCACGGATCGCCCGTGACGGGTTCAGGTGTGAAAACGAGAAAAAGGAAAATTGTCGTATTTACGTTTTCAAAACAATAGACAGTATCTATATCTGACCTCTAAGAGTTAATCCATGCTAAAGTGAAAGTGCGCCTTACAATTTTATAAAGTTACGACATAACTATTATGTCGTTTATGGTTATATAATGAGCTGTGAAGTTTGTCACCAGATCATTAAAAATAAACCATTTCGCAAGTTCTTCCCATAAGTCGAGTGTCTTCAGTATTTTCTTTACTATCGAATTAACCTTGCACCTGTTAAAATGTCATTGGTGCATGCGGCACGATTGGACCGCGCCCTATAACGGAAATTCCGCTAATCGAGACAATTGTGTTGTTGTATTTTAATATAATATTTCCTAAACGAAGCATTGTTTTTGGCGTTAGGAGTTGTCGCGTAAAGTGAAACGAAAAAAGACTTATCAAAGTATTTTTTTGGTGTAGATCTGAGCAACGTTTTTTCGTGTTTTGTTTTTCGACGAAATTTCATACATTTTGACGATGTGTTTTACAGTACTTATAAAATTTATTTTTTTCTCTAAGTTTTTTTTAGCTGTTTACTGACATGTATTATTATTTAAGAACCGGTCAGTCATTTGGTGTAGAAACTAAACCCAAAAATCACTAGACTCCATTTTTTGCCGCGCAATTTATGTTTTTATTGCTATATAAGGCGTTGGATAACAAGGGGACCTCTTGAATTCGGGATTTTTCAATTTTTAAAATGAATGAAAATATACGATTTTCTCCATTGAGCACGTCGCATTCACACTACTAGTTCAAAAATGGGACACGCTGATTGGCCACAGGAATGAGTCACCTCTCAGCGCGCTCTCTCGATTGGCCTCCATATTGCTGATCGTAGTAATGCTCGCTTGCTAATTAGGTAAAAATCCCTAATTCAAGAGGTCCGGGGCTTATTGTTATCAATCATGATCACATTCATTTGACTAACAAAAGCTAGAAATGTGATCGTTATTATGGAACCGATTTGATAGAGTTTTTCGTGAACGTACACTTGCTAAACAACATGACTGGCCAGTCATAACAAATAATAAAAAAAAAATAAAAATGAATTTAGGGTAACTCCTTGTTATTAACTCTCAGGGGGAAGGAGTTTTTGGGAACCCGTAGGGGGAAATGCGTGTAAATAAACACGCACTTAAAAAATCACAATAATGCGCAATTTTTCAAAAAAAAACTGGTAAAGCCAAATTGTAGANTGTTCCATATGTCAAAGATCACTATTTAAATACACTCCAAAGAAAGGATTGCTTTGTAGTCAGGGAATCCTTTTCATGTGGCGCATATCGACTAACCTGTCCGACCTGGTTGGGGATCATTTTAAGTCTCATTTTCCCCCGATCAATCACACGGCACCCAAAACGTGATTATTTGTATAAAAAAGAAACTGCTTATACCCATTAATAATTCATGGGCCATTATCGAAATTCTGGACAAAAATCAGGTTAGTTTCCGAACAGCCATGAAAACTGTATAGTTTTAAGGGGCGCCAATTTTTGATATTATATTACACCACCTAACCATTTGACTTAACACCATTTGGCTTAACAGTTTGCATTTGACTATACAGTTTGCAGTTGAATTAACACTTTTTTGTCCTTTTTTTGTCTTTTTTTCCAGCATTTCCGCCTACGCCCTTGGGGTTTATCACGCCGCCTGAGGGTTTATCAGGCCGGTTTTGGAAGGAGAAAGTGGCCTGACAAACCCTCAGGCGTTGTATAACAATTTTTTGGATTTTTTCGTTCATCATATTGTTTTATATAATTGTTTCATAGTTTCAAGTTTTTTAGGGTTTTAACCTACGCACTACCCATGTGGCTTAACAGTTTGCATTTGACTTAACAATTTGCATTTGAATTAACACCTTTTTTCGGAAAAAATGTGTTAAGTCAAATGGTTAGGTGGTGTATTTTACTGTTAACAAATCATTTTACAATAAATGTTTCATGAAATTGCAAAAACATTTACTAAAAGGCCCCGTACGAAAAAAATATTTAAAATAATTGAGTTTCCTTTCGCGCTAAACAAGAGTTAAAGTCGAGACCTTAATTGTCTCGTGCTTCCAGTTTTGATTGGCCGCCTTACGGTAGCAACGGAAAAAACGAGTAATAATTTCTTCCTTTTTTTGTTCTGCGGACAATAAGGTTGGAAGCGCCTTACGTATGATCACTGTCATTATGAGTCATAATTTGTGATACACGGAATTTTTCCATTTCATGTTGCGTATATCGAGTAACCTGTCAAACCCGGTTGGGCACAATTTCAAATCACACTGTCGCCATCAATCACACAGCACCCTAAACGTGAATGTTTATAAATATAAACGATAGATAAACGGTTTGAAAACGTCATAAAAATATCAACAATTAAAAAGGATCACACCCTGAACCCGGCGGGGGATATTGCAACCAGATTTTGACACGCGTCACAGATACTTTTAATTTAATTCATTTTTAATCATCACGCAGCATGATGTCAATTAATGATGAAAGTAATTTAAAGGTTGTCTAGAAATGTAGTAAAGGGTTAGTAAGTATAATATTTGGATTATTGTTTAAAGTTTTGACGGTCAATAGTCTCATCTGTTGCTAGACCTTAACATTTTCCGTAACCATTCATTACAAGCCACGCGGTGAGTCATTTGCGTGGCTAAAGGACGCTAGCCAATAGGAGGCGCCTATAAAAATCATGAGCCAATAGGCGTTGCTTGTAATTCTGTTACAGACCCCAGCGCCTTAATACGTTGCTGGTAAAGCTACCAATATCCCGAAAAACCTTCGCCAAGTAATTGTACTTCCAAACAATAAAATATGTTTGTCAATAGAAAAAATTAACCTCTAAACACAAAAACTGCATGAACGCCCATTTAAATAATACCGTTTTTATTTAAAAATCTCATCGATATTTATGCGACTGTATTGACTATAATTTATATAAGCATGAGTATCCAGTAGTGAAATATATATGGGAAACGTGAGTGTAAAAAATAAGAAATGTACAGGAAAAAATAATTAATTTGTTTCATTGGCAGATTCTGCCGTGAGATCGTAGAATCTAACCACGGTGTTTTCATGCTCCGATTCGGCATCTGAAAACGAGCTCAAATCGCCGAAATCGAAGCTGTTTCCCTCTTCCTCGATATCTTGAGAAAGTAAAATCATTCGGCCACCCTTGTCGATTGACGGGATTTTGGCGATATCCCCCAGTGCCGGTGCACGTTTTTTTGGCGGCGATATTTTTTGATTTCCGACCGTCTTTTTCCAATCGTTTTCCGCCTTCTTGGTGCAACCGCCTGGTTGAGCCATTTTAGTCATGACCGATTCAACCTGCACAGGGGGAGTGGTTATAAGGCCAAAGACATACGTGACCTGTAATTTTATAAAAATGAGCGTTTTTTAACAAAGTTGAAAAAGTTTAAAGGTTAAGGTCTTAAACCTAACTCTTTAATTGTTCACGAAAAAAGAATCGCTTTTATAAAGGACACAAAGGTGCGCCGTTAACAGACAGCCAAAAATTTTCAAAAAACTGCCTGTTAAGGGCAAATATGCCTGTTAACGGCGCACATTGTGTATAAATATTACATGGTATATTTAACGATGCAACGGGTAAATCTCTGAATGTCCGTCTATAAATATAAAAAAAGATCAGATTTTTCCAGGAAAAGTGAAAAACCGACTTGACCTTATAATCACCCCTCCCTGTATATCCTCTCGTCGGTTGATTTCCATGCTCTTCTGGGCTGCTAACTTGGGTTGCTTTTTCAGTGGGTTTTTTCCGCTCATCTTCTCGATTTTTTTTTCTTTATCTCGCGTTGTTCGACTCTCAAAGATTTTTTCTTGAATGAATCAAAAAGTACGGTTGGGGATAGATTCAGCTGGAATGGATTGACGATTATAATTGGCCCAGTTAGCTCTATTGGGCAATATCTAATTTGCAATTTTGTAGTTTTAGTTTATGTGCAAAAAAATTTAGAAACCACACTTTTTGGTCTCCAAATATCTCCTCTAAATAATTAAGTTCACACTTAATTTTCACACACACTAAATGTCTAGAAGTTAACCAAATTCATGGAAGTTAACAGTCGGCGCGCTTTAAGTTTTCCACTTTTACTTGACTCACTGTCTGCTAAAGTTAACAAAATTCTTAAAATTAACAAAATTCTTAAAATTTAACAAAATTAATTGAAATTAACACTTTTTACCCATTAAGTTCTGTTAACTTCCCTAGACAGGTGGTGTATATTATACGTTTAAAGCTAAAGTGATATAACCTTATTTAATTCTCAGGGGGAAGGAGTTTTTGGGAACCCGTAGGGGGAAATACGGGTTTATATACACGCACTTAAAAAAAATCACAATAATTCGCAATAATTCAAAAAAAAACTGGTAAGGCCAAGTTTTAGAGCTCGTCAAACTACGTCGATCTGACTATTCAGAAATTGATTTGGGCCACCAGGGCCCCCTAGAGAGCTGTTTGAAATCTTCAACCTACGCAAAAATACCGTCAATCGAATTTTCTTGAAAAGTTGAAGGGGGGGTCACCAATACCCGTTTTACCCTACGGGGCCTCCATATGCCTTAAATCGACAAAAAACAAGTTGTGTGTCTAGGAGTTAAATTTGTTTCACACCACTATACATGTATGATCTTGCTTGTCAACTCTGATAAATGGAGAGTTTAAGCAACAACTTCTAGCTTTTAAGGGCCTATAGTTATATGAGCCATAACTGTTAACAAATGTCGCTAAAATTTGCAGCTAGTATGAGAATAAGAACAGTATCTTGGCCAGGATCGAATTGATTACGCAATTAAGTGCCATTCAGTGAGATTTGTAAGACTTGTGAGAGCTTATCGGGACTGAAATTACAATCGATTTCGTTAGAAAACCCCCCAGATTTGCAACTTTTACGTTCGTGCCGTACGACGATTGAAAAGGCGAAAAAACGATATAAAATTTGTATGCACCTTTCATTCAAGTACGAGTCAAACCAGATCTTTAGATAACGAAAATAGATTTCGACAATTTCCGCGAGTAGTTATGGCTGCGACTTACCATCCTGTGTGAAGACGGGTCAGTTATGTTGTGTAGAAGTTTAACTCCCGGGGGGAAGCAAAAAATAAATTTCAACCGGTTTTTCCAGACTTCCGGACTGGACCGGAAGTTCCGGTCTCCCAAATTGGCGAGAAATATCGGCATACTCATTTTTCCAAATATGAATGGGGAAAGCAATAAAACTTTGGCCAAAACAAACCGTTTTACACCGGAAAGGGGCCTTCTGTGACTAAAAGCCATACGGTTTCACTCGGGAAATAAGTAAAGTGGTGAAATGACATTTTGCGATGTCTAGAAGCGATGTCTTTTTTCATGGCGAACGCTGTGTACAAAAAATAACATTTCAATAGTCATTAAACACATTTATAGTTTGATTAAAAAACATGTCTCAAAGGCACCGTCTGAAGCTGTCTTTTGTTTATTTTTGGCGAACGGGTAATCCGCCGAAATGTCTCCACTTCGGACCAATGACACTGCCCAAAAAGGGAAAATATTTCGGCGGATTAACCTTTCGCCACGACAGAAAAGAGACCGATTCAGACGGTGCCGTCTCAAATCGGGCACTATGTCTCGATGGGTTAAAAAAAATTCGAAAATGAGTTTTTTTTCGTTTCTAAGGTCACATCAACATAACATAATAATAACGACATAGCGGAAGTAAAATGTAAATAGGACTTGATCGGATCGATTATTTCAACTTGACAAGTCTTCAAATTGCATTTCTTCGCTCGCCGTTTACTTTCA
>SCLG01000131.1:322039-339559 GCA_004367875.1 Oikopleura albicans
TAAATACGATCGCGATTAGGGTGTTGACCGTTAACGCCGTTAAGGTAAGAAGGTTAAAACACTCCAAAAGGGGCGGATTTCTTTACTATGTAATGGCGCGTCCCACTAAATGGATAGAATTACGTGGCGGGGTGATCATCTCATGTGCACATTTATCGATCCAGATTTCAAAGGCGTCAACTCTTACCGATTATAAACCGGCTAAGACGGGTTAAAACCGCCAACGAATCATGCCACCCCCTTAAAAAACGTTACAATAATGCTGGTCAAAAATAAATCACCATCTTTCGTGCATTTTGCGATGCTCTGATTACGTACAATATGTCTCAAAACAATTTTTTAAGCAAAAAAAATAACAACTAATTTACAACAAACAAGAAGTACATGTACTACACTCCTCCTACTACATGTACTTACTCCTTTTTCGGACGTTTTGGGTTCTCGAAAATAGCGTCCGAAAAAAGAGTGTTGTCACGAAAAGGATCATTTTTCTATTAGAATGGCCCATTTTGGCCGAAAAAGCGTCCGAAAAAGGAGCAATCGTCCGAAACAGGAGCAATCGTCCGAAAAAGGAGCAATCGTTCAAAAAAGGAGCGTCCGAAAAAGGAGTAAGGACTGTATGAAAGTTTTCTAGAAAATCCATTAATTTTATCGGTGCTTTATCGGAATTAAAGTAGAAAAAAAGTAGGTAACTAGCTACACAAAATGCGCACGACTGTTAAGCTAAGAACAGTGCATGACAGTTAACCGCGCTGTGCATAGGCGCTATCGTAAAAACATTTATCACCCAAAAATAACCGAAAATCTAAAAATATTCGGCCAATTCTGTTTTTAAATACACCGGGTGCGCAGTTATCTGGCGGGTTTCGCGACAAAACCCCCACCTGATAACTGCGTAGGGTGCCTGATAACTGCGCAGGTCGTAGGCGGAATAGGCGAAAAGGATGAAAAAAACTGCCTGATAACAGCACGAGCGGGGAATTACGCAATACTAACAAATTGTCATTATCCAATGACTGACCCGCCTGATAACAGCACGAGCGGTCCAACCCGCCTGATAACTGGACGCTTGATGACTGCGCAGCCGGTGTATTTGGTGCGTTTGAACTAGTATGTGTTGACGCCCCCAATCTAACTAATGTGCAAACAGTTAGCAATAATGAGGGGGGAAATGCGCTGGAAATTTAAATAACAAAATATTTTACCAGGAAATTTCAATTCTGTTTCGGTTTTGATGGGCTTAATAGGCAGCTAATGAAGATTTCGCGATCTTGTTTGCTTTTTAAAATTACCAATGTTTAACGAAATTACCCAAAACATGGAGTAAGGCATTTTGAATTAGACGACTGACCCCATTAAACCAACTCACGGTTGGATTTTCGTTTCACGCTTGTGGTTAAGTATTTTGGTGAGGAAAGTTTNTCATTTGAAATAATAATCGGTCACTTAGATGCTAATCCGGAACACGTGAATAAGACCATTTATGAGATGTTTACGATTTTCTAAACTTTGCAACGATTTAATCCATAGCGCGTAATCACCTTCAGTCGTTGGCTTTTGTCCAAAATGCATTTGAATATTATTTCTTTTTTCTTTCGCGCTTTTTTTTTAATCATCTGCACAAAGTGGACACAATTATTAAAAACAGATATGCCAAGGTGACATTTTTTTGCCTTTTGATTTTCACCGCGCCGCGTAAATTTATCCGAAAAGTCGTAAATAACTTTGACTAAATATTTTGGCGTGATCGCGAAAAACCAAAAAAAAAAAATCACAAAAATTATTTGAATAGTTGAGTGATTATTTCAGTGTTTTTAATCTGCTTGGAATGTTTTCAAGTATAAATAAAGCCAACAATCATGAAAACTTTTAATATATTTTTTCATATTTAATGACCGTACTGCTATGTAATTTCCGTTCAATTATAGATCAACCGCGGTCCGCGGGTGGTTAAGATGTACACAGAAGGTATTAAATATCAATTTATATAATAAAATTTATAAAGACTAAAATACTTTTAACGTCATCAGTAAAAATTGTTGAACAACTACTCAGTGTGTGACAGATTGTGTGGCACAAAAAATCCAGTTTTGGAAGTCAATTCTTCGCGGGTAGCTGCAACTCTTTGGGTGTAGGTTCGAATCCCACTTCAGTCACCACTTTTTATATAATTGATATTTAATTTGATGGACCTTAATAAAATCCCCCATAAGATATGGTCCATAACTATTTAATAACTGAGTCTTCCATCTTTAAAAAACAATCAAAAATTGCATGTCAAAGTCACGCGTTAAAAGTATGTGTCCCGACAAGTTAAAAACTCGAAGTAAAATTGCAAATTTAGATACGTTTTTCATATCAATATGCTTTGCGCGGGATTTGCCAACCACACGGTTAACTTATTCCACCGTATCATTACGGTCATGAATGGTACTTGGATGTTTCTCAAGTCATAGACAGCCCCAACCGAAAAATAAACCAAATAATGGACAGTTGGCGGCAAAGATGCATATAGTTACATCAGCATTGCCTCCACTAAAATATTTTAAACCACTAAAACGCAATTTTTTGTTCGATACTACATCGTCATAAAACTTGGTAAACAGAGTATGAGAGACAAAAACTTATAAATACACCCCATGCGCTGTTATGTTGTCACCCGTTATCTTGCAGTTTTGCTCGTTTGTTCCGTTATCTTGTTGATTTTTTGTCTGCTTTATCAGAAAATACGCCTACGCACTGCGCCGTTATATTGAATTTTTTTTATTAACATTATGTATTCAAATGTAACATTTATTGTAATAATTGAACTGGCAATTTGAATGTCATAATTTTTCATTTCAAAAATAGGAAAATTTTATGGAAACTGGTAAAAAACTCTGAAATGCCCAAAAATATATTTTTTGCTTCCGTTCGTTGTGTTATCTTACAGACGTCTACACACTGCGCCGTTATCTTACAGATTTCCCCCTTAGCGCCGTTATCTTGCAGATTATTTCTGCGCGAAAGTTGCAAAATTACATACATTTTCTTAGTAATATGGAATTGTTCTGATAAAAAACTAACCAATTCAATATTCGAATCCAATTTAGATATGTGCTGGATTTTGCAATTTCCCTCCTTTCAGGAAAATAATTATAATAAATATGGTTAAGCATACAAATCAATTTCAAAAGTGGACTATAATGTCTTTAACACAAAAAACGAAAGTTATGAACAATTTTAAATTGAATATTGTCAAAATCCAAAACTGGAGATAATTTAACCTGTCGAATTAAAGAACTGAAATTTCTTTATTAAAACTTTTATTTGATGAATTTAATTGTATTATTCAGGATTTTTATTTCCTGCATGGCTAATTTGAATAATTTATAGAAATCTCGGAATAATGTCTTATTGGATGGTCAATCTCGTAAATCTGTGGCGTTAATTAACAAAGACAGCCGTATTTGATTTAATTGACAATTTGATGAACTGACAGCATACATAATACCCATAACAAAAAACGATCTCGAAAACGTGCCTACTTTAATGATTTATAAACTAGAATCATTTTTCTCCGAAGCATCCAAAAACGACAATTTTATGTAAATTGTTCCCTATACCTACGCTCTGAGCTGTTAAAGGATCAAGCTTAATATTCTTGTTATTATTTTCAAGACGAGTTACACAAATCACACCGTATAGTAAGTATACATGGATTTAGGGTAAGAGTAAATTACAAAAAAATATTTTTTCGTATAGAGACGGAAATAAAGTGTTATTGTAATAGAAAATAATAGTCTAAGTTTGTAGTTCGTTTAAGTTTTACTTTCACACCCTATGATGTATCGAGGATTTAATTGGTTTGTTTCCGTGTAGGCGGACGAGTGTTTATCTATTTAATCGTCTTGGACCGTGACTCATATTTTAGGGTCGTCCAAAAATAACTCGGCCAATTGGTGAAAAAAGAGATACCAATTTTTGCAAAACATTAATAACCTTAATCTAAAAAGTGGTTGAACAAGTGAACAATGAAAACGCTATTAAAAGGTATGTATCACGCAAAATTCATTTCAACAAAAAAAAATGTAGAAAAACATCTAAAAATGACTTGGTGACAAAATAAGACAATACTCCGACAATATTTATAAAACAAAGCGTGTAGATTTATTATTTAGAAGGTGGGCGGCTCATATAATTTTTTATAAATATGTTTGTTGGCAAAAAAATTTATCAATTCGATTAAATTTTGGAATAAGTGAGACCATGCGACATTATTATCTAATCAAAATTAGGTAACACATTTATCTTACGCACGAAACGGAGCCTTTAGGAAAAACAAATATCCCAAAATTGATATAAAGTGATGTACAGGGCAGTGTTCAAAATAACGGCCATCTGGATGGTCAGATGGTCGATGGCCGTCGGATGGTCGACCATCGGCATCCGACGCGCGACCATCCGACGGCCATCGACATCGGAAAATTCGGAGTTATTTTGAACACTGGTACAGGGTGAGGTAATATAGATGCTAAGCCTTTTTTTGGTGACTTATATTCGCTCAGCGCACTCGCCAACCAAAAACGGCTTAGCATCTATATTACCTCACCCTGTAGTAAAATGTTTTAACCTTCAAACACATATTAAGAAAAAAAGTTCCGTGAACACATATGCGGACTTTTGTCCGTATTATCACTCGAAATTTTTATTTTCATTTGCTCTCTCACACCAAAATAAACTCGTTTTAGATGAGCACGGGTCAACTCGGCCGAGCTCGGGTGTATTTGAATTTCTCGAGAAACTCAGGTGTATTTGAGTTTCCCGAGAAACTCGGGTGTATTTCAAAAAAAAAGTCAAATACACCTGAGTTTCTCGAGAAACTCAAATACACATGAGTTTACCCGATCCCTTTTAGATGCCCCTGCGGACAAAAGTCCGCAATATGTAGTTGAAAGTTTAAGTGTCAAAAATTGTTAAAAATCGTCTTTAAAAGTGCCAAAAATTGTTTAAAATCAGAAAGTACAATTTTAAATGTTTTCAAAATTAAATTTAATTAAAATTTCACAGTTATTTGGTCTTATTAATCAATTGTCTGATAAACCCGCATTTAAGGGTAGTCAACACCCTGCTTTGGTAAGAATTGAGACATTATGATTATGTCATTTTCTCTTTGAATATGCGACCAATTAATTTGAAACTTGGCAAGTCCATTAAGACACTTAAGACAAATCATATAAAACAAAAATTAAAAACATTCATCAAACTAAGGACCCCCCACGGCGTGTCANGATGACAATTAAGGCATCAAAGTCAAGGATATGAATATTCTAATATAGGACTCGTGTTGCTCCATGATGCTGTTGTATAAATGAGAGCAAAAAAATAATACATTTTTTTATCGGGCGCTCCCGTGGACACTTTGGCGCGACGTGACATACGCGATTTTTGCTAAAATTTCCAAATTCCCAGGCATTTGTACCATTTTGAAGTTATAAATCGCGATTGTTTCAAGGTGAAACTTTTTGTGTAGTGTCTTAGCGCACTGAAGATTATTTTAACAATGAATTAAACCACAAAATGTTTTGCAAACAAACAAAAAAAGGAGAAATATTCTAAAATATATTGAAAATATGGCTTTTTTTCTAGCAAGTAAACGGCACATAATTTCTAGATTTTTCCGTTATTTTGGACACATANCAATTGTCTGATAAACGCGTATTTAATGTTCAAAAGCGCAAATTACGCAAAAAATCGTTAAAACAGGTTTCTGCGGTAACCGAAAATCATGTTGTAGTGTTTACATATCAAGTAAAATTCTATGAAAGAGCTTATTTTTTTTATCTAAAGCGTGTTCGACAAAAATTAGCCAGCGCTTTTTAAATCGCGTTTTCAAAACCGATATTATTATGTTATTTTCGTGTGATGAAACCGACGTTTAATCGAACATATAATAGAACATTTTTTTTCCAGTCTAGGCAATTAGAACTAGCCCCTCGTTCTTCTCGCCTCTCCAAAAACCGTTCGTTTTTGGCCATTTTGTTTAAAATCGGATGTCTGTTGAAATTAAATTCTTTTTTTTTTAATAAGATGGTTACCTCAAGTTTATTTGAGTTGCGAAATTTAATCAAATTTTGACGAATTTATTTTCGCGAGGACGCGTTCGAAGTTGAGTAAAAAAAAAGGGAAAATGATTTTTTTTTTATTTTGATTACGTTTTAAGGTGTAAATGGCGGATCAATTGGGTCAGCTGGATCGTTGACAATGAAATCTCGTTAAAAAGCGATTTTATGGATTAACTCGTCATGTACATGTTAACATATCTGCAAATTAGAGCTATATAAATAAATGTAAATTTTCGGAAATGTAAGCTCAAGATAATCAAATTTTGTCGTAAGGAGGTTTAAGTATGGTGATTAACTTTTGTCGGGCTAATAATACATTTACATCATTTTAAACATGGATAAGGAATCCAATTTTTTTCATTTCATGAATAAAAAGGCTTTATTAACTCTGCACCACGCAATGTGCCCAGATGTGTCTACAGTCATTTTTCAATTGAAAACAAATTTTAATTGTATGAATGAGAAATGTTTAAGCAGTCAAATTGTGCCTGGCAATGGGTCTTATTAAGCCTTATATTGAAAAAACAAATTGATACAAGATGTAGTCCAATTCCGGGACACCAAATTCAGGGAAACGTTTCAGCAAAGTCCAATTCCGGGACGCTTTTTATTCCAAATAAAACTAAAATCATAATCCGGGACAAAATGGGACTTTGAGTGAAAATCACAATGCGTCCGGGAATTTGACTACCCCCTGTACACGCCCTGCGCCGTATCTGACCAACCATTATCTGGCCGGAATTCCCGCTCGTTCCTTTATCTGACCGGAATATTGAACAATAATTTCGCAGAAAGCCCCATCTTTATATATTAAGGACTGCGCCGTTATCTGGCCGTAATAAAATGTTTTTTGGCAGAAATATCGGCCAGATAACGGCGCAGGTAGTGTATATCTTTTATATACAAATAAAAGGTTATTATGAGAATACAGAGACCATAGAATGAAAAGTCGGGACAGACGTCCTAATTTGTTTTTTACGAACTGCTGGATTTGGAGGGTTAAGGGTTTGCTAATGTTCCATTTATAATTAATGATTCATATTGTATTTATATAACTTCACGTTGCACAATAGGCCGCTCCCAATTCTGTCGTCAAGCTTTTAATTTCGTACTAATCGATTGATCCCGTCAGTGAATTAGAAGTAGATTTCCAGTGCGGACACAGATGCACAATAAACATATTTTCTGATGATGCGCAACGTATTCCACCGGATAATCGCTACCTGTTGTAATCTCAAATAGACAATTAAAACGGGTAAAATGTCACGACAATAATTGATCAAATAAAGACAAAAACAGGAAACTAGATGTAAATGGAAGTACACGCACTTCAACGGCGCAGAACACACCCAACGCTCTTCCAAGAAGTATTTTTCGGTTATCGTTCATGTGGATTTATACAAGAGTTTTTATTTTATAGTTCACGTTATAAAATAAAGATAAAGTACACCCTACTTAGGTGGCGGTTATATTTCAAATTTAAATTTGCGCCGTTGTTTTGCATGAGAAAAATCCGCAAGATAACGGAGCGAACGGGAAAATTTGCAAAATTACGAATGACAACATAACGCCGTAAGGGCGAAGATAACGACGCAGTATGTAGGCGTTTGAAAGATAACGACGCAGTGTGTAGGCGTTTTGAAAAATAACGACGCAGTGTGTAGGCGTTTGAAAGATAACGACGCAGTTTGTAGGCGTTTTGAAAGATAACGGAACATATGGAAATTTATGATGAACAGCGATTACTCTGAAAATTTTATCAGTTTCGTTTATATTTTTTGACAAAAAATGTCCCCAAAACATTGGACACTTTGTGACAATTCATCTAAATACGGACGGTATTTTCGAGAATCAAAAATTTGAAATTTGACCTCTAAAAAGGTGTCATATTACAAAATGAATAATGTAATTTATCTAAAAATAAAAATTGTTATTAAAAACTTTTAAAAGGAGCGGTCAACTGCGAGAGTTCTGAAAAAGAAAAGGGTAGATCTTTAACAACGATTCTTAATGAACTTGGAAGACTTGTAAACCACCTATCCGATACGGTTTGGTTTTTAAAGAAGACCGACACAATATGTGCGGGCTATGTTATCGTTCTTGTTTTGACCTTTTTGACACGAGTTAAAGACAAGACGATTGTAGCTTGGACATGGTCCATGTCACATCGACCCGATAATGAAATCGGCCACGGAAATACTTGACAACCCTCTTACATCATCACTCGCATCTACATAAGTACACAATAGTTTACCATACTTTATTTAGAAATACTTAGGGAAGAAAAGCAATAACCAGTAAAAAAATCGAAAAAAATAATTTGACCATTCGACGTAGAATTCAAAACTGGAAGTCAGATGAGAACTCATTTTTCCCAAGTTCACGCGATCACTTGATAAATGGATTTGAAGGTCCATGTTGGGCCTTAAAATCCATTCTACCTCGAATGGTCAAATTTCTTTTTTCATTTTTTTTCAAATAAAGTGAAACAAATAAATTTATAAAATTTTCAAAAATTAATTGACAACAAGGTTTTGATGAGAGTGGGACATTTCAGACTTTTCCGCGGGCTCGGAAATTTTTTTCCTAAAAACCATCCTATCCGACGTAGTTTTGCCTCCTGAATCTAGCCATGCCAAAAAAAAAATTTTTAAAAAATTGCTAGTTTTGGCGCTAGAGAGCAAAACAGGTGCAAAAGGGGGGGCAGTCTGGTTTTGCAATAAAGACGGGCCAATTCCCAATATAACGGGTTAAAATTACAGTTTAGTACGGAACAGTCATAAACTCTAGAATCTAGAGTCTAGAATAAACTCTCGAATTTAGAGCCTAGAACAAACTCTGGAATCTAGAGTCTAAAATAAACTCGGGAATCTAGAATCTAGAATAAACTCTAGAATCTAGAGTCTAGAATAAACTCAAGAAGCTGGAGTCTAGAATAAACTCTAGAATCTAGATACAACTTTTAACTTCAAAAAATTGATTTGAAATTTTGATTTAAATTTCGTTTCACTGACATAATTCAGTTTTGTTTGAATTTTCGGTTCCAAAAGAACAGTGCAAGAAACCGTCCCATGTGAACTTGTTTTGTGACGGATTAAGCATTCTATTAACCGGCCTCATCCCCCTTCACTTCCTTTGTCAAGGCGAAAAAAAAGCGCAGCCATTTGAGTGGCGTTTTAAAATGTTTTCCAACCGCGTTATTATAATCGCAATTGCAGACGTTGATAATAATTATGAAATGTGGCATGCCGACATGATCCTCATTTCAGTTTTTTTCTGTTTCTAGTTTATTTAATCCCACCGGGCTGCGTTCCCTTTTAGATGATAATTCCACTAGTCATGTGGAGACAGCCGCGAGTGAAAAGTGTGAAAACGTCAATTTTCAAAAAATGCTTCCTTTGGTGCAATTGGCAAAAGGGCTTCCTTTGGTGCAATTGGCAATTTTACCCTCTGTCGGCGCGGTTATTCCCGAATGGTAATTTGCTCTAATCGTTAGAGTGCGAAACGTTTAAGAATATTCTGTCAGAAGAATGCCCTTTTTTGCTGTTTCGGGGAGGACGGGAGAACAATAAAATCGGTTATAGAGCGTAATTTAATTCGCTATAGATGACAGGGGCGAAACACGTGGGCTATTTACCAATAATTGACACCTTAATTTTGAATTCTAATCAAATTCAATACATGCCCTATGCACTTACGCTTTCACGAAAACAAAAAAAAACCATCGGATAACTGCGCAGTTCGTAAGCCAAATAGAGGAAAAATATGTATTTTTTGTTAAACAAAAAACAAATACCGCGTAGGGTCTCCGATAATTGCACGAGCGAAGACTTAGGTGAAAAAATAAGGGTAATTTTTTTTTGCTTTTTCGCACAAGTGAGGACCTGAGCGCTGATTGGCTTTCCTCCCTGCTTCCGGAGGTTCGCATTTGGCCACATGTGCTTTAGTCAATTCCGTTTAAAATACTTAAACCTATTGTATGGCAAAACGGGTATTGGTGACCCCTCCTCAACGTTTCGAGAAAATTCGATTGACGGTGTTTTTTTGTGTAGGTTGGAGATTTTAAACAACTCTCTAGGGGGCCAGGTGGCCCAAATCAATTTCTGAATAGTCAGATCGGGTTAAATAGCGTTTCGTCAATGGAAATTTTCGTCAAAAAAACAAAATGTCAAAAAAGTTATTTCGTCAAAAACTTTTCACGTCAAAAATGTTTCGTCAACGCCTATCGTCAAAAATTTGACGAAAGACGTCTGAGTTTGAGATAATATTTTTTTTAATTANCTCCCCCCTCATGATAAGGGCCCCCACGATAAGGGCCACCTTGGCCCGCTTTTTCATAATAAGGGCCACTTTCTCATGATAAGGGCCACTTTTTTGACGAAAAAGTTTTTTTTTCTCATAATAAGGGCCAAAATAGGCATTTTTGGCCCATAAATGGGGATTTATCTCTCATAATAGGGGTCATTATCACTAAAAATATTTTTTTACTCATAATAGGGGTCAAAATGCGGTGTGAAGCGTGGCCCTTATTATGAGAGATTTGAGTTTTTGTCTGATAGTCTGGCAAAGTCTGAGCAAATTGTTCAATAAAATTGCCGGATATTTTTAATATACTAAATACAGTTTACTAACCTCCACATGGGAATACAAAAATTTTTAAAAGTAAAAAAATACATAAAAAAATGAGTGGATTACTAACCAGACTATCTGAAAAAAAATCGACTTTCCCATAATAAGGGCCACCATTTCTCATAATAAGGGCCACCCCATATTAAGGGCCACTTTTTCAGAAGACAAAAGTGGCCCTAATCATGAGGGGGGAGTGTACCGCGTAGGGTCTCGGATAATTGCACGAGCGAAGACTTCGGTAAAAAAATAAGGGTATTTTATTTTTGCTTTTTCGCACTAGTGAGGACCTTAGCGCTGATTGGCTTTCCTCCCTGCTTCCGGAGGTTCGCATTTGGCCACCTGTGCTTCAGTCAATTCCGTTTAAAATACTTCAAAGTTTTAATTTTTGATTCGATTTTCGGTAAACCTATTGTTTTGAACCCTTCGGGTTAGAAACCAAAAATGGATTTTTTTTAACTGGCAACTAACAGGATTAACAGGAAACTGGCAACCATAAGATCAAGATATTTTCTCATGTTTTTTTATTTCGTCATACTTTTTTTTATATTTTTATACATCTTTTTTATACAGTAAAGCTTCTCTTCATTTACGATAAATTTGCATATGGAGAAAGGCTCATCCCGAGAGACATGCACACCTAAACATTGCTGGTCGTACTCACGGGACGGTTTTAGAGGATTTAATTTGATTGAGCTATTTTTGGCTTAATTCGCCGAAATTTTCCCTTTTTGAGCAGTGCCATTGGTCAGACGTGGAGAAATTTCGGCGGATTGCCCTTCAACCACAAAATAAAAGAGACCAATTCAAATGGTGCCGTTTATATTAACTCCCAGGGGGAGTGCGTGTAGATAGACACGCAACTTGTTTTTTGGTCGATTTTAGGCATATGGAGGCCCCGTAAGGCAAAACGGGTATTGGTGACCCCTCCTCAACTTTTCGAGAAAATTCGATTGACGGTGTTTTTTGTGTAGGTTGAAGATTTCAAACAGCTCTCTAGGGGGCCCAGGTGGCCCAAATCAATTTCTGAATAGTCAGATCGACGTAGTTTGACGATCTCTACAATTTGGCTTTACCAGTTTATTTGAATTATTGTGAATTTTNCGGTATAATACTAAGGTTAGGGTTAGGTGCCTGAAAAGTTTTTTGACGAAACCATTTTACATAGTTCAATGTTTTTGAGAAATTTCATTTCGTCAATGACAAACGTCAATTTTTTGACGAAAAACACCTAAATCGAACAGACTAAAATCTTAAATAAGTTTCGTCAAATTTTGACGAAACGCAATTTTTTTTCGACGAAACACACATATTTTTTGACGAAACGCGATTTTAGACGAAATATTTTTGACGAAACACTACATAACCGTCAGATCGACGTAGTTTGACGATCTCTACAATTTGGCTTTACCAGTTTTTTTGAATTATTGTGAATTTTTTAAGTGCGTGTTTATTTACACGCATTTCCCCCTACGTGGTCCCAAAAACTCCTTCCCCCTGAGAGTTAAGTTCATATTTCGTTTTTATTATTATGTTATTTTATTCAGAGTTTACTGTAACGGAATGATTTTAAAATGTTTCGGGCGCAAAGCGGTAATTGGAGTTTTTGCTCATTTTAACAAGATGAGATCTAAAACATATTGTGTTATTATTTGACCATGGCAAACTTTTTTTTAACTCGTCATGAAATTCATTTTACTGGCAATTAGCAGGACTACCAGAAAGGCGCGACCAGGTTCATTGCGCAAAAAAAGAAACCAACACCATGTTCCGTTTTAGAGGTTAGAAACATGACATGTAAAAAATGACCATGGAAATGGTTTTTTTTCTGTTAACTTAAATTTTCAACGTTCACTCATCGATTGGATTTTAACGCGTTGAAACAAAACGGAATCAAATTTGTTTAGAATGACACATCAAATGGCGGAATAATGCAACGCATTCTAACCATGTGTCACAAATAATTGAACCGTGGTTAGCACTTGATTTTAAACAATGCGACCGAAATTAATGAGATTATTGCCGTTTTCGATTCGAATTAAAACGGCTCCATGTGCGGAGTGGACCATTTGTGGTCGCAAAAACTTGCATTTTAGCTGGTTTGGCAAACATATGATCGCGAAGTCATGTCTAAAACAATATCTGGCGACCATTAAAAAAATCACTTTTTTGGAAACTTCGTCTCATTTATTAAGATTTTTTTGCCTAAATTTGTGGAGTGGGGTACCATTTGTGGTCGCGAAATAAGTTGTGTTTTGGGTGGTTTCGCGACCACATGGTTTAGTCGCGAATTGTTGTTCAAAATTAGATGTTTTGGGTGAGGTTTCGCGATCACTATTTTTAGGTGTAAAAAATGGTCGTAAAACCTTATCTAAAACATCATTTTGTGACCATTTAGTCGCGAAACCAAATTTTGAACAACAATTCGCCACCAAATGTGTGGTCGCGAAAGTACTAATAAACGGTTTTTTTCGCGACCAAAAATAATCGAATAAGATATTGATATCGAAACTCTGAGTGTATCACATTGGGGTGGGAAAATTTGCCACAAAAATATTTTTTTAACTCTCAAGGGTCCTTAGCGGAAGATTTATTCACGAGAATTTCCATTTACTCGCAAGATTTTCCATTAAGTCCGGTTTCCTATCATTATCGGTCCATTTATGGCGCTTAGTTCAAATTTGTACTAATAGACTCCTGAGCGTTAACATGAAAAACCCCGTATGTCGTAATACCTTATGACTCATAAGTTATGAGTTACCACACTTAGCTAAAACAAAAGCAGAAATTGTCATTAATTCTTCAACTTTTTCAACGGAATTGTAAAAAAAGGCGAGAAAGGATTTAGCAGATGTATGATAGAGTGACGTTTTTTGTCATGTACGGACATGAGTAAATTGGTTCAAATTGGGCAATCTTGACACCCAGTGTTACGCATTTCAAACACCAAAAAAAGGCAGCAATTTTCGATGCAAATCCCAAATAAATGCTTTCATTTGCCGCAGCAAACCCCATTTTTTATTTAAAATTGCGCCTCGAAAACAACGCATCGGACTAAAGCTCACTTCGTAATCGATACATATCTAAACGCACCTTTTCAAACATCTTTCAAAGATCATCTTGTTACACTTTTTTTTTCTTTTTTTTTGCAAAATTACTAAAAAAATATTTTATACTGAAGTAATACGAATGTGGCAATATTCCGTATAAGCTCAAAATTGTAAATTGGTACACGTGAAGAAAGCCAAGAAATACTGATGGCGTTTTTTTACTGGCGTGAGTAAAAAAGTGTCACCGAGAAAATTTCGCTTGTAAGGTTAAAACAGTACTCGGTCGTACCTATTGTACGACCCGCGTCGAGCTCGGTGACAAACTGACTACCCACACCAGTAATTGAAAAGTATACAGGGGAACGACAACTAAGGGCATGCCAAGTAAGGGTCGGTTCCGGAAAACATGAAACCTACCCTTACTTGGCGTTCGCCCTGTATAATTTTATTTTTATTTTTTGGTCTGTTTTTTATGCCTGTATGTTTTTGATCTTATTTTATGAAGTTTAAAAACATTTTCTAAATATTTTTGTGACGTTTTTATGTTTTTTATACAGTCCTCACTCCCATAAGGGTCGTTTTTGGTTCCGGAAAAAACGGCCGTTATAGGATTAAGTTAGGATTAAGTGGGCCAAATTCGTTTTTAAATTGTTTGTTAAGTTTTTAAATTTTAATTCTATGATTAATTCCAAGATTTATGTGATAGTTCTTATACACCAGGTCCGCCGTTATGTTACAGCCCGCTACGTTACAATTTTTCCCGTTCGTCCCGTTATCTTACAGTTTTTTTGCAAAAAAATCCAGTATTATCGCCCACACACTACGCCATTATGTTACACTTATTTTAAATTTGGTTTTGTAACATAACGGCGCGCCTGGTGTATTCGAATTGTTTTTAAAGATGGTTTTCATTATGTTTTTTCATTATTTTTTTTTTGGTGTCGTGATCTCTCATGGACCATGAGTCATGGTGATTTCAGATTATTGCGGTAACTACTGTCATTGGTTGATACTCCCATTCTTAGTGAATTTGTAATTTGGTACTATCGATTTGACGGCAGGGGGGTAAAAGACATTCCAACCTGGCGATGGACATCTCTCGTAAATTTACGTTTACCCGTCACCATATATATAATAGTGTGATAAGTTTTTAACGCGTTTCAAATTGGCACCTTTGGCGCGGTATCGGAATTACTTGACACTATTTTAACACGAATTTACTTTTTTTTTTACTTGAGATTACTTTTTTTTTGCTTTTGGTCTTGTCCCTAAGTTTTTTTCTTCACTCAGTTTGAAAATTAAGTGACACAACACGAGTGCGATAAAGTCGATTGATGTGAGAAAAATCTGTTTTTTAGACGTTTTTTTGGTGGTGGTGGTGGTCCGTCATGATTTTGACGCCCCCAATCGCCATATATGTCATCATTTAGAGCGCGGCGAAGAAGATGGGACCGACCCAGGGGTCTGTTATTATATTGTCATTACGTCCCAAATACGAAATCTTTGACAACGTCCATATATCATTATGGCACTTGCAATGTACCATAGACAGTACTTGCTTTAATGATGACTGGTATCATATACCATTTTCGGGCAGTCAGAACCTATTCGTTGAATTTCGAAAAAAACATCGATACAAATGAAAAACCGCTTTTCATCCTATACCCAAATTTTCCGTATTTGTCATTTTTGAAAAAACCTAAAAGTATGAATGATTTGCCACCTTTAGTGTAAACAATCGGGCCAGGCCGTGTCTTAGAAATCCAATTATTTAGGATATTGTGAGTTAATAAGCGCCACAGGAAATAATTTCAGTAACCCAAATGTACTAAACGTCGTCCGAGCTGAAAACAACCTAGTTAAAGCTAATAAAAAACAAATTATTGTAATTGCTTGATTGCTGTGTAGGCAACATCAAACCAATGATATCAGTTTAACATAAATTCTTATTATAGAATAGAAAAAAAAGCCCTGCTTGACGCTTATTGGCTAATGCAAGTTTCGCTACGACCAGTCTCTCTCATGGACCAATTAGCCGTAATTATTATAAGCATTTCATATAATCTGTTCACTTTCAACTTGGATTAACCTTATTTCAAATAAGTTATTTGTTTAGCCTTATTTCAAATTAGTTATTTGTATAGACCTCTGTGGACTTACCTGGTCAGCAGTTATCTGGCCGACATTCTCGTGTATTCCTTTATCTGACTGGAATTTTTAGCAAACATTTTCCAGGACCACATACTTAAATATGTTAACTATTACGCAGTTAGTTAGCCAAAATAACGTAACAAAATGTTTCTAGACAACTTTTCGGCCCGATAACTGCGTAGGGGGTCTAATGCTATTACATTGGTCCTAGTCTCATCATTGCTGACTGTTATAAATACTCGTAATCAGTAAATTTATTTCCGGATGAATTCCGCAAAAACTCCCAAAATTTAAATTAAAACCGGAAAATCAGTTACGCACATATATAATATATATGAACGCTGCTAAACGTTTTTCGTGTGTAATCCGCTTTCCAATTTGACACATGAACGAGCCAAGTGAAATTTTTAGAATGAGAGTTCTGGTTTAAATCGACCACCGAGTTGCGCCGGTTTCATAATTAATCCATCGTAAAATCGATATTATTATTTCATCAGAAGCTGTGAATAAAGAAGTTGACACCTTGATTCGTTGTAGACACGTTCTATTCTGTCACCATCCATTTATTTAAGACTCAAGAAAGCGCAAAAACTAAAAAAAAAATGCGGCGGCCAAAAAGGAGAAGCGAATTGTTGAAAAATTTTCTGCCTTTTTTTTTGCGTAAAACGTCTTCCGCTTGTCAAACTTGGTAATCGGCATACGACAGGGGTGAGCCGACATTTTTGAACGCGGAAATTTTCTGCGACACAGATTTATATGTTATTTTAGCTTCTTCTCTGTCAGTTCTAATCGGTTTAGAAAGATTTTCCAAAGTGTCAACTAGGCAATGGCTCATTTGTACAATTAATGGGCAAAATACGCATTTTTTAAATAAAAAAATCCAATTAAAACCCATAATGAGTCATTAGGTTTATGACCCATAGAGTTAAATATCTTTTTTGTATTTTTGTTAAATTTCATATTGATATACCGTGTGTCGGCTCTGATACTGACGAAGTGATGTCAGAATAGTTATGCTCTAATAACTTTTACGAAAAAAGTCAATCTAAATCAATTACAGTCCCGGATCCCTTATGAGCCACCATGGGCGGTCCGAAAAGGCGGTCCATAAGGGATCGCCGGCTCAGGATCCCTGACTCATAAGGGGAACATTACCGTTTTTTGACAAACAAATCATATTCTTATTTATTTTTCTTTGCAGATTTGATCGATAAAAAAAACAGTTATTGGCGATTGTCTAAAAATCCCAAGACAGATAAACTGAAAAATTTCGGTCCATAAGAGGCACTTATTCAAATCGTAAAAAAATGCTTTTTGAGTAATACCCATAAGTAGGGTCGCTAGTAGGGAGTCCCGGCCCATATGGGATTCGGGACTGTACGTTTTTGTTACAAAGAATGAAAACCGAACCAGTAAAAAAATTAAAAAAAGAGCCGAGCCAGTAAAAATCCAAATTATGCCGACCTCTGACCGCGATCGATGGTAAATATTCAAAATTGCCGCCCATTCACTATAATTTTGAACGCTAGTTTTTTTTTCTAGAAATCTTTATATATGTTATTTCAGTCTCTTACTTGTCAGTTCTAATC
>SCLG01000131.1:355470-366239 GCA_004367875.1 Oikopleura albicans
TCTTTCATTAGGCCAGGGCTGCAACACAACACAAAATAATCCGACGTGATATCAATAGAAGACGGAGATCATGGTACAAATTTAACTTAGACGAATTGTATACTTTTATTGAAACTCAAAGCGCCCAAATCTTAAATAACTTGAAGAAACAAAACGGTATTCCCAGTTCTCGCCGTGATCCGTGTCAGATGTGATTCTTCATTCTTCTTCTTGATCCAATACGGTCGAAATGGAATTCGCAACCAAATATTGGAATTTTTACACCTTTTTTTTATAAACCGTGAAAATATACAATACAGGTGCGCTAAAGGAGAAAATTGCTCTGATCCCCCGTTAAGCGACACAAATGTTTTGACGTGTCAATATCGTCGCTTTTTAGCTACTCGAAGAAATGGACAGAGAACATTAAAATGCACCGAAGACACTCGTTTATAACCTATTTGCCTCAACTTCAACCAATTTTGACTTTTTGCCACTGTGGTTCTCAGTTTATCTCTTAACCTTCAAACACATATTGCGGAAGATTGTCCGCATTGACATATAAAACGAGCTTTTTTTTACATTTTATTTTATTAAATGTAACGACATTGAAAACAAACATAGAATAATCGATTCCAAAGTCGGAGAGCAAATAAAAATAAAAATTTTATTTCCGTAATGAATATTAATTAGTCATTCATTGGAGCTAGGAAACCTTAAAAAGAGGTTATTTGCAATAAGTAGTTACCACGCACATTTTTTTCTCTGACATATTTTTTCAAAAATGTTGAGTAGCCAAAGGTCCAATAGCCTGCGAAAAATGAACCCCGTAGGTTATCCGGTTAACCGCTCGTGAATTTGTGGTTTTGTGGTCAAATCGACCAAGAAGTGTCCAAGGGTGGTCGGAGAGCTTTCGAGAGTATGCTCATTCGATTCAGGACTATTGATTTGCTTATACTGGGAAATTACGTAGATAATAACACCAAAAATGATGATGCGGACAATCTTCCGCATCTGTGTTCACGGGACTTATTAAAATATGTGTTTGAAGGTTAATGGACCAAGGAACAGAAAAGTTAGCTAGATCTCGTATTTTTAGTGTTATTAACGTCCTTTATTGGACAAAAAATATATGTACTGTATAGATTAGAGTCTAATCATTAGGCAGTATAGTCTGTACACTGTACAGGTTAGACCGGCGGCTAGACAAGGAAAAAAAAATTCGAGCTGCGCTCGCCTGTACTCTCGAGCTCAAACATAAAAATGTTTATGAGCTGCGCTGTCGAGATCAAAAATTTCGATGAGCTGTGCTGGCCTCGGCTGCCCAGTTCACGAACTGCCGAGGGCAATTCACTCTAATTGGGAAGCCCAGCTGGCTGTTGCCGAGCACTGGGCTAGACCTAGTAGGACTGAACGATTATCACACCAGGTTAACCCAGGTCCTCTAGGGCCTAGAGTCTAGGCCGAAATACCGGTAGGGGTTGAGCCAGGTCCAGCTGGCGCGTTGACCGGATTCTACATAAACGTCACCTTGTTTTCCGGCGAGACCACTGAATTTAATTATTCAAGTTGCATCTGTCGGATGGAAACTCCTTTGAGCTGCATCTGATAGATTTAACGACACATGTTTCTGACATCTTTCAAATGTTTATAGAATGGTTAACCCTGATGATATTATTTAAGGCCCATATATAGCTCAAATGTATGGGCCAAATATATGGGCCATATAATATGGCACACATTTTTTACCCTAAAATGGATGTTTTTATTTAATCAAAGTATTTGTTTGATAACAAAATATGAGAGTTAAATTTTCTTTTATTATACCAGGGCGAACTTGCCCGCATAGGAAACGATGCATATTTTTGGTGTATGGAAAAAGAGACGTCTGGCGTGCAAGGTCAAAATAGTACGTTCCGTTCATTGCCTTTCTAATATATTTCAGTTTAACTCTCAACCAAAATCTCAAAAGTTTGTCCTGACCCGACAAAAAATTGCTGATGTTAAGCTTTATTTAATGAAATGAAAGTAAAATCCAACATACGTATTTTAAATCCATCGAGCGCAAAAGTTTTTTTGTAATTAAACTAATCACCAGTTATTAATAATTGATTAAGTCTAAAAAACGGGCAAAAACAGGTTTTTTTTTGCAATCGATGCATTAGAAACCCATTTTTAAAAATATTTTTCTAATTACAACATGTAGTTTAAACCATGCCATATAGGTCTTCCGGTTAACATGGAATTAACCGGTAAGTAACGTCTTTACATTCCTTTCATATTTTATATTTCATACTCCTTTCATATTTATGATTATCATTAAAATTATTATCGATTTCATCGTGATCAAGTTCTAGTAACTATCGGAATTATAAAGACAAAAAATATTGGTCATAACGAGCAATCCGAGAGATAGTTTTGGTTGAGGGTTAAAGTGTCATAGCGATTTGTCGTAAATCCTTGAGTAATAACGATTTTTGAATTGGACATCAGGAATTTGAACCAGGTGTTATATCAAGGTCACAACTGATGGTCTGACCTGAACTTAGTGTTTGGATCCTGAAGTTATCATTTCTTAAACTATTATTTTCTAATAGCACATGAAAAAACGTTCACCAAGGAAAACGAAAGTCTCATTTAACTATATATGAAAAAATACTATATGAAGTTTGTGGAATAAAACTGGAAAATTGCTTCTTGTCATGCATGTATATCATATAAGCTAAATTAATTTATCGACAGTAAAAGCATCTGGTTGGTATCCGGATGACCAGGTTTTGTGCAGTAATTGTACCACGCCCTTTCTAAGATATGCTTCCATTTTGACTTCAAAAAATCAATACAGTTTTTCTAGTGGTGTTTTCGGTTTGGTAATTTTTTTTACATATTTGGCTTAGCAAAGAAAATTACTATATCTTTGTGTAGTATAACATACCGTATGGGCGTACCGTATAATAGCGTTACAAATCATAGGAAAATTGCTCAAAGCCTCAGAGCCAGAGAGTCCCCATACGGTATAAAGCCGCGTTTCATGGTCTAACTTACACAGATGCATCATAACTAGCCTTTATCGAAGCCTTATGACTCATAACTTATCTGAGTCATATCTTATATGAGTCATAAGTTATGAGTCAGTTATTACGTGACCTGTTAAACTTGACAAAAAGCTGGATTAGCCCGCTTTAACTTAAAGACCCTAATTTTTCATGTTTCGTATTTTTCAGGAAGTTACGAACATACCGATATATTTTTTATATTTTTTTCGTAAAAAAAAATAATTTTTAGACTTTGAGCGCCTAAACATTTTTTTGCGTTTGGTGCGCGATCAGAGCCCGCTTTAACTTTGAGACCCTAATGTCGGAATAATTAATTTCGATAGGGAACTCGAAGAGTTCGAAATTGACGTCCCATATTTACTTGAACTGTGAAAAAATCTGTATAATAAAAAAAAGAATAAAAATTTAGATTATGTTTTTTATATGCAAAATGATCAGAAAAATGTTCTGATTACGAATCTGTAAAAATATATATATTTACATGGTGTTTTAAGAAAATCGTAACATTAGTCCTTAATATCTTGCAAAAAAAAATGTTCGCTCTTTGTTTTTTTTTTGTTTTTGTTTTCCTTTGTTTCTATTTTCTTTTTTTTTTCTTGAAGTTTCCGCTCCTATTGTTTCTTATTTGAATTGTCAATAAAACTTTTTTCTCGTTGGGCCACTGGGCTCGACGAGGTAGAGTCAACCCACTACAATCCACTTTTTAATTTTGAGTACAATGACTTTGCTAGTTTTTTTCGATTTTCTGAAGTCGGCACCGCTTTTTTTTTTCTCTCTGAACGCGACACAAAAAGTTGAAACAGTTTAATATTTGATTCCAAGAGATTACAAACTCGAACAAACTTGACAGGCATTTCGTTTTTAATCTCTCCCAAATGTTCTTAACTATATTTTGCACTGGATAACTGCGCCACAACATCTTAAACCGGTGAATTCCTCATAAATCCTATAAAAGGGTCTTGATTTTATATCGAACTTTGTTCCAAGTTGTATATTTTTGTTTACATAAAATATTTCGTATAATTAAGAAAATCATTAATTTAATAACATTAAAGCTGCCAAATAAACCTGTGCATTTTTTCCCTAAAATTGAGAATGAATTAAGCGTCGGCCTTGGGATCATCCGTCAAAAATTGTTAGCTTCTTCTAATGCCAAAACAACTTTTATTATCTTATCCTAACAGGTGCCCGGCTAAAAGTATGAAATTCATTTTGACCTTATACTTATTGATCTTGTCGGTTAATAACAATATATTCTCAAAACTACCGTATGTTGGCGGACAGACTGTCGGGCTTGAGCAATCTTTATATGATTATTAAGCTGTTTTGGCATCGCCACGACAGTCTGTGCGCCAACATACGGTATAAAAATCTCATTAAAACTGAAGTGCAGGCGAAACCTGAAACACCGAAATCTGAAATTGGCGAAAACCTAAAAACGGCGAACAGTAAAAAGCCGGTAATACCCGAGCCCAAAAACGAGGTCGGGTAATACCTGAGCACAGGTCAAACTCGGGTAAAAAATGGGCTTTACCCAAGCAAAAATGTTGCTACCTGCCCCTACCCGACCCGCGGATAACCGCGGGTATTACCCGGCGGTACCCGAGTGCCGACCTCTGACGACGAACGCCTGAAAACGACGAAAAAAATCACAAACACTTCATTTTTGAAGTTATCGACCGTTTTAAGGTTTTCGAGAGTTTCAAACTTCGCCCTTTTTCGGTTTGTTTTTTTTCTGCATTTTGGTCGCTAAAAATTGTAAAGTACAGAATAGAATTTTGTTCATCTGAATAGTGTTTATTTTTTCGCGTTAAGCAGTGAAGCACTTTGCCCTTGATTAGGTGAGCATTAATTGCGTCATGTCCCGTTTTTGGCGTATTTATTCAGTACTTGATTAGGGCACTCGAGCATCAACTCATTGCTCGAATCAAGTCGACAAAATCATCCAAAAGTACCAAAAGCTCAAAATTGGTAAAAAACTGTCTTGACGATTGGTTGGATTGACAGTGTACTTCATTTGCACCCTTGAAAACATTCATACTAATTAAATTACCTGCTGTGCATATAGTTTACGAGAATCGAATGTTTGTCCTTAAAAATGGATTTTAAAGGACATTTTGTTGAACATTTATTTGTTTATGTTTTTGTGGAATTTTAACTCCTTTAAGATCAGTGTTCGAAATATTCACCATCGGGGATAATTGGCGATCATCTACTTCCAACGCAGCGACCATCAGCGATCATGCAAGTCTATTTTGATAATTCCCAGATTTCTACGTAAGTTTACACACAAATAATTATAATTACATTGATTGCGCGAAATGACTTTTATAGCGTTTTCTTGTTAAATAAAGTTTGTAAACAATGCTATCTACTCATCCTTAATACAAAACGTATTGTCCGCGTAACACATTACTTGTCTCGCACGACCACNATCACTTCAAAGGAAAAAAATATTTTTTTTCTTTCGTCTTTTTCAACAAAAAGCAAACAAATGTGTTTGTTTACTTGAAATTTCAACTAGAATTGAAAAAAACATGTGTTACTTGCTTTGATATCAAGATAGTACGGTAAACTAAACTATTAGGAGTATAATTGATCATGCGCATCTGCAGGAAACAGAAAAAATTGCCACGCGAACTGTCGCTTTGTGTGACCGAGTGAAAAAAAAAAATTATTTTTCAGCAAGAAAAAAAATAGAGCATAAAATCTGAGATAAAGTTGTCAAAACGAATTTTTTTTTTAAGGTATGTATCATAATAAATTACGCGATCTTGAGGGTCAGTCTGCAAAAATGTAGACTTTGAACGGGGACGAGTTAATACAAAACGTATTGTCCGCGTAACACATTACTTGTCTCGCGCGACCAATTTTGATTGGTCACGATACAATAGCAAGGCGAAAAAAAAATTCTTCTTTTTTTTGTTATGCGGACAATTAGGTTGGAAGCGCAACCTGGCGCAGCTTCCAACCTAATATTGTTAAACGGTGCGCATTGAGCGGTACAATATAAATAACAACCAATTTTACGTCAATTTATGTTCAAATAATACAAATAAAAAACTTGATTTTGTCGACCAACGACCACCCCGGATGGTCGATGTGCGGTAGGCGGTTGGTTGACCATTCCCGCCCATCTTGATCCAAAAATCGCGGATGTTTTCGAAGACTGTTCAAGCCTGTCTAAAATAAATATTTGTA
This sequence comes from Oikopleura albicans, assembly GCA_004367875.1. NCBI lineage: Eukaryota > Metazoa > Chordata > Appendicularia > Copelata > Oikopleuridae > Oikopleura > Oikopleura albicans. The sequence continues at coordinate 361,707 of SCLG01000131.1, forward strand.
TTTAGCGTATACATATTTCATCCGCTATTCATATGATTATTTCTTATTCGTATTCATTGCACAAACCAACATAAATATAATTTATACAGTCGAACAATATAACGCAAATTGTCTATTATAGACAAACAATATAACGCATTAGATATTAATAAATCACCTTTTGACTGGTATTGTTACGAAATCGATGACCGGTTTTTGAAAGCTCTGAAGCAATGGAATCATAAAAATCTGGAAACTCGTGTGAAATTATGCCTGTCATAATGACTTTTTAATTTTGCACGAGTTTCGAAAATGTGGTTATGGTTCTAATGCTTCAGAGCTTACACAAAAACCGACGGAATTTGTTTTTCATCACATCTGTTATGGAATTCTGCGTTTATGCAATAGTAACTGTCTAAAATTAAATGTAACTGAATTGCCCTGCAAGTCTATTTTCCCATCAGACTTTAAGTTCTGTCAAGTTTAACCAGTTGTGACCAAAAAGTCATTTCGCCTACGCTCCTATTCATTTGTTAATACATTTTGTTTTCGTTACGAAATTTTGGTGTTAACATAACTGATGAGATAATTCAAGGGATTAAGTGGACCACCTGTCTACAGAACTTAACAAAACGCTAGGGAAAAAAGGTGTTAAGTTCCAGGACTTTTGTTAAGTTCTAGGAATTTTGTTAAGTTTAGTAGACAGTGCATACGTGCAAATGTCGAAAAAATGCCAAAAAAAAATGTTAAGTTCCTGGAATTTTGTTAAGGTCCGGGCATTTTGTAAAGTTTAAGGGCGTTAAGTTCCGTAGATAGGCGGTGTATAACCTCTGCGCCGTTATGTTGTCACCCGTTATCTTGCAGATTTTCCCGTTGGGTCCTTCATCTTTTTCCGGCCAATTTTCACGAAATTTCTATCTTTTTGTCTTAAGTACTGCGGTGTTATCTTACGGATTTTTTGATGCCAAAGTTGCAAAATAACGGCGCTGTAGGTGTACTAAATCTGATACAATAGCACAGTAAGAAAGCTTTTGTAGTATCCCTAATGCAAATGAAGCAGAAGCAAGTCGGTACGTTGACGATAAACGGTGCTTGTTGATATGTGTTTTGGTCGTTCAGATGTCAGCTGCGTTGTCAAACATACTGTGCGTAATCGCTTTACATTTGATGACAATTCGGCAACCCTTTTTGGGGAAGTTACACTTTATTCCTATTTTGAAAAAAAGTACAAAAAAATACAGAGAAAAAATGCCGTGTTTTTGGTTTGGGAACATTGTGTAAAAATACACACCTTGTTCCTATATATATATTTTCTTGTTCGCTTTTTTCGAGCGTAAACATAAATATCAGTTATAAATTACGGTAATAAATGATCTCTAGCCTGAATAGGGCACCACCAAAATAGGTTAGGGCACACATTTTTCAGTTTGAACAGTTTATCTCCAGCCTGAATAGGAACATAATGATTATAATAAGCTTATTCCTATTTGCCAAATATTTTTAAAAAGTACACTTTGCTCCTACTTTCAAAATAGGAACAAACTGCCGACACCCCCATTTTGTTTCGCAAAAACGGGTCCTTGAGGCCGCCTGGCTCGTCAGACACCCCTTTTTGGTGCTGTCACCAATAGTGATAACCGAGTTGACAAATTACTTATGTCATTAACAGTTGGTAACTAAGACATAAACAATAAGTAATTTATGATTTATGGCCCACATAACAATAACAGAAAAAGGGTATAAAATCTACTTCAAGATTAAACTATTTTGATTGTCATAATTATTGGCACCGATCATCTACGTACAGTTGAACTTGAGAAAAAAACCAAAACTGTCCGGTCCATCAGTTGAAATGTTCATTGAAACTAAACCGGTTAACACTTACCGGTCCATAGTATAATCGACTGATTATGTTGCTCCGTCGCCAGATCTAACCAATAGCTGATTTTACCCATTTAATACCAACTTGTGAAGACTTTCTGAAAGAACGTCTGGGCCATCAGACAGGCATTCTGAAGTGTTGTTACCACGCCAATGATAAACGACTTCACAAATAATTTATGTCATGGGCTGACGGTCAATAATATATACGCAGTTATGATTAATTACTATTTCATAGCGCACTCAGCACAAATGATTCCGAGATATATAATTGCACATACCAAAGTGACATCGTCCAGGTGTAAGAGACCTGTGAAAGTAAAATAACGCATATGCTTTCGTAGGGACCAATAAATTTTACAAATGTGTACAGCGGACTGTTTTCTGTCGAGCCTTGAAATACACCACCTGTCTACGGAACTTAACAAAACGCTGGGGAAAAAGTGTTAAGTTCCAAGATTTTTGTTAACTCTCAGGTGGAAGGAGTTTTTGGGAACCCGTAGGGGGAAAATGCGTGTAAATAAACACGCACTTCAAAAATTCACAATAATTCGCAATAATTCAAAAAAACTGGTAAAGCCAAGTTGTAGAGCTCGTCAAACTACGTCGATCTGACTATTCAGAAAATGATTTGGGCCACCAGGGCCCCCTAGAGAGCTGTTTGAAATCTCCAACCTACGCAAAAAATAACACCGCCAATCGAATTTTCTCGAAAAGTTGAGGGGGGTCACCAATACCCGTTTTGCCCTACGGGGCCTCCATATGCCTTAAATCNTTACCCATTTAATACCAACTTGTGAAGACTTTCTGAAAGAACGTCTGGGCCATCAGACAGGCATTCTGAAGTGTTGTTACCACGCCAATGATAAACGACTTCACAAATAATTTATGTCATGGGCTGACGGTCAATAATATATACGCAGTTATGATTAATTACTATTTCATAGCGCACTCAGCACAAATGATTCCGACATATATAATTGCACATACCAAAGTGACATCGTCCAGGTGTAAGAGACCTCTGAAAGTAAAATAACGCATATGCTTTCGTAGGGACCAATAAAATTTACTAATGTGTACAGCGGACTGTTTTCGATCGAGCCTTGAAATACACCACCTGTCTACGGAACGTAACAAAATGCTGGGGAAAAAGTGTTAAGTTCCAATACTTTTGTTAAGTTCTTGGAATTTTGTTAAGTTCCGGGAATTTTGTTAGGTTTAGGGGCGTTAAGTTCCGTAGACAGGCGGTGTAATCTATATTGTAGAGTATACAACTTGTGTTTTATGGCGTGCAAAATAAGCTTCATCGGCCCTTATAATGTACAGAACAGATTTTAACTCCTAGGGGTCCATTAGTCCATGTTTGGACAAAACGCCATAAATGGCCCGAAAACGATAATAAAACGGGCTTAATCGAAAATTCCTGAAACACGGGTCTAGTTGATTTTTACGAGAAAAAAATATAAAACATAAAACGGATATGATTTTTTCCTCTTAAACCGATATATAACATGGTACTATATATAACATAGTATATACCGGTATAAGCCATGGTATCAAACGCGTTTAATCAAAATTTGAACTAATGGAGCCATACGGACTATATGTCCCTTAGGACTCTTGGGAGTTAAAATACGGAAGAAAATTAGTATTTGAGTTAATATTTGGTTAATCATAAGGTCGCGTTTTTCTTCAAAACTTGGTATTCTAACAAGCTTTAAAATTAGGAAAAGAGTAACCTTATGGAAACTGTACGTTTTAAATACAACTTTTTCTTGTATATCGGCGGAAAAAAACCTTTCGCCGAAAACTTCATACGTGAAATGCTTGCTGTTTTTCATAAAACTTTTCAAAACCATTATTTTGGACGTTTAACGACGCCACTGATCCTAACAAGCGTCACCAAAGCAAAATGGATTCGAATTAAAATGACGGAAATGGCGAAATACAAACGAACCCATAAATTAAATAAATTGCTATTCAAACTATGAAAAAAAAAAGTAGGGAATAAATGTGGTCGTCGCGTTCATTTCCGGTTAGGTCGAGCGTAAAATGTCTGACAAAGTCATACTGGCGAAGAAAAGCGGCGGGCGGCTAATTGCTCCTCAAATTTAGAATTTTACTAAAAACTGGAAAATCATTCGTTTGAACGACGATTTTCGGTTTTGATGGATGGTTCAAATATCGCAATCGTTTTAATTTTTTGTGACGCTAAGTTCGATTTAAGTTCAATGATAAGTGTTTAAAAATAAAAAATATCGGTAAAAGCCAAAAACGGGAAAAACAAAAGAACAAAAAGGTTTACTAGATTAGTATGTCTGAAATACACCACCTGTTCACGGAAATTAACAAAACGCTGGGGTAAAAGATGTTAAGGACCGGTCAGTCATGTTGTTTACAAACTGCACGTTCGGGGAAAAAGTCATATAAACTTGACCTTACTTGATAACAATAGCTAACACGTTAAATTGTAATAAAAAACATCAAGTGTGTGACAAAAATGGAGATTTCTGATTTTTGGGTTCAGTTTTTACACAACATGACTGACCGGTCCTTAAGTTCGAGGACTTTTGTTAAGTTCAGTAGACAGTGCGTACCTGCAAATGTCGAAAATTGCCTAAAAAGGTGTTCCAGGCATTTTGTTAAATTACGGGCGTTTCGTAGAAAGACGGT
>SCLG01000131.1:377245-396673 GCA_004367875.1 Oikopleura albicans
GGCTTAGCGTGACCCGAGTATTAATTTAGGTCAAGATAAATGTAAGCTGAACTTTATAGCACAGTCGTGGATTAAGACACGATTAAGTATCAAATATGAAGAATTGAGCTCATGAGCGCTCATAATTAAGTCAAGTTTGTGTTTTTGACATCGTCGATGCTTTTTAGAAGCAGATTAAGAGTTAAATATATTTTGACCGGATGCTTAAGTCTAGCTGAAAACCGGTTGTATATGTTACATATAATATGGTCCACATTTTGCCTAAAAAACGAAACCTGCCACTTATTAAAAATGATAATAAAATACTGCTTTACCGCCGTTATCAAGAGGTTTTTGGTCTGGCCAGGACATAGCCACATTGGTGTGACTTTAAAACGTATTTTTTAGAAATTTAATTAATTCGTGTACAAGTCACTCAATTAGTTAAACATACTCGGAAAGTCCAAGGAGCTTCTTTTTCATATTACGTCAAATTCCATAGAGTATGTTCTTCAATTTTCTTCAATTTTCTATGATATTAAATTTGTATCGCTTAAAAAATAAATGTGCTAAATTCCTGTTTCGGTACATACATAACGAGATTAGCTAGTGAATTCGAGGTCCAATTCTGTATTGGGACATTTCAGACTTTTCCGCGGGCTCGGAAAATTTTTTTCTAAAAACCATCCTATCCGACGTAGTTTTGCCTCCTGAATCCACTCGTGCCAAAAAAATTTTGAAACAANTCGATGCCGGTGACCGGAAGTGGTCAAAATTGGGACCTCGCAACTTTGCCCATGACACACAACAAGGTCAGGCGAATCTAATTATGTGTGCCAATTGGCACAGGTGTGCGTAGGTGCTGTGTTTATCGCTACACAAAATGACTATTTTTTCACCCATTTTTTGCCTTTTACACCCTAAAACTAGATATTAAATAGTTTAAATCATTGAAATTTCTATTAAAAGCAATGCAACAAGACTTGGCAAAGATGATGATATGTGTCACGTGACACACAAATGTCGAAAAAATAAAAAAAGTTGGCCACCATGGATTACTCACTTTTTGGACCTTTTTTGCTCTCTAGCGCCAAAACTAGAAAATTTTTCATAATTTTTTTTGGCACGGTTGGATCCAGGAAACAAAACTACGTCAAATTAGGTGGTTTGTAGAAAAAAACCAACCTCATTTTACCAGAAAAAATCGAAATTTAGGTGATTTTATGGTTTTGAACTCATCATGAGGTCGAGGCTGGTGACCGGAAGTGGTCACTATTGGGACCTCGCAACCTTGCCCATGACACACATTAAGATCAGGAGAATCGAACTATGTGTGCCAATTGGCACAGCTGTGCGTAGGTGTTGTGTTTATCGCTGCACAAAATGACCTATATTTTACCCATTTTTCGCCTTCAGAAGCCAAAAACTTGGTGAAAAATTTGCTGATTTGTTTTTTAAACTTCACGAGGCGATGTAAAAAAACCTGGAGAAGACGATGGGATGTATAAATTGGCAAAAAAATTTCTTCAAAATCTAGAAAACTGGCCCCCCGTGAAATGCCCATTTTTTGCACCATTTTTGCTCTCTAGCGCCAAAACTAGCCTCTGTTTCAAAATTTTTTTTGGCACGAGTGGATTCAGGAGGCAAAACTACGTCGGATAGGATGGTTTTTAGAAAAAAAATTTTCCGAGCCCGTGGAAAAGTCTGAAATGTCCCATTGTTAGCAACATGTCATTTCCTTTCAATAAGGCCTTGGCGAGTTGAAATCGCCGTTCGTGTAGGTTAAAAAAAAGACTGGGATTAAAGAATATAATAAAAACAGTGTAGTAATAGTATTGAAATATTCAAATGATGCATCACCTCAAGATAAAAAATGCTCATGTTCGGTATCAAATATCAAGCAATGCAATTGGTCCAACGTGATCACATCCGTCAGCGCTGCTTGAGGCCAATCAAAAGCGCCAAAAATAATTCTATCGAACAAGAAAACAGACAAAAAAACCTCAGAAACAGACTAATTCATGTTTTGAATAATAAGATTACTATTGCTCCAATGTTTATAATTCTACTTATTTATTTTTTCAAGCTACACGAACGGCGATTTGAACTCGTTAAGGCTTTATCTATTTTTACAGATCTTCTGGTTTAACTGGACCTTTATTTCAAATAGCGGCTATTAGTTTTGAATTCCCCTCACTGTCAGCAACATTGCGACTAAATTTCCCGATATTAGAAATTAATCATCGCTTTGGTTTGTTTCTTTCTTTGGGCGCAAATAAATCAATCAAAAATTACAATTTAATTTTTATTATTTTAATTCTCAAGGGGTAGGAGTTTTTGGGAACCCGTAGGGAGAAATGTGTGTATATAAACACGCACTTAAAAAATTCACATTAATTCGCAATAAGGCAAAAAACTGGTAAAGCCAAGTTGTAGAGCTCGTCAAACTACGTCGATCTGACTATTCAGACATTGATTTGGGCCACCAGGGCCCTAGAGAGCTGTTTGAAATCTCAAACCTACGCAAAAACCCCGTCAATCGAATTTTCTCGAAAAGTTGAGAGAGGTTAGCAATACCCGTTTTGCCCTACGGGGCCTACATATGCCTCAAATCGACGAAAAAGCAAGTTGCGTGTCTATATACACGCACTTCCCCCTGGGAGTTAAGTGATGCGATTTCTTGTCATATTAACGTTATTTATACCAACAGCCCGCGCGGAGTTATGACAATTTCAACCATAACTTTATCCATCTTTGTTCACGTTTTTTTTATTACTAATAAACCTAATCGCTTACCAGCACAGTGGTCTGCGCCGTAATAATAAACTAGAAGTGTAATGTTTTCCTATTGTTGCGAAGGCTAGTACAGTACAGTGTGATTTAAATTTGCGCAAGCGTATTTGTACGTCGAAATCAAATTTGATAATTTCCGCAAGACGAAAAGTGATACAAAACGATGTCCGTTTATTAAGCGAAACTACAAAGTAAATCAAAACTTTCGTGGAATTAACGTTACCCAAACTGAAACATCCCTAATTGGACTTTATTTTATTTGCCTCCTGATTTCACCGCAAATACACAAGATGCGCGGTTAACAGGCAGTCTAAAATTTAAAAAAAACCTACCTGTTAACGGCGCATCTTGTGTATTGCAAGCCAAAACGATACCTGAAGCTCGACAACAAAGTGGCAATTATACAGTCTATTTTTTTCAGTTTTTAATCTGGGATATACAACCCTGTGCAGTTATCTGGCAGAAATTTAATTTTCCGAAAAACAAATGCGCAGCATTTTAACAAAAAAGTGTTGCTTGAGTATAAAATGAGCCGAATAAGTACCAAAGGTGCCGGATAACTCCGCAGTGCGTAGGCATACTAGTCCCATTTAACAGTCAATTTCGTTTATTTTGTGGATGAGACCACCTAGTGGATTTAGCTGGGAAGAGACTAACAAAATAGTATGGTATATATACAATATATATAGGTAGTTTACATTTCTTTGTATGTTGATTTACAATGTAAATTTTACATGTTCGATTCGTTAATTCACTGTTTCAATATACATTTTCAATAATGATTATGAATTACGATCTACGTCAAAGCTCCCACCTGAACATTCTAATTTATAGTGCATTGATATTCCTATCAGGTCAGTTCCTATGATTTCTGTCAAACAATTCATGTAACAAATTTTTACCACACTGATAATGGTTTCATCAGCTTTTTTAATACACCGGCTGAGGGTTTATCAGGCCACTTTCGCCTTCCAAAACTGGCCTGATAAACCCTCAGGTGGCCTGATAAACCCTCAGTGCGTGGGCAAGATAGGCGAAAAACTTTTTGGAAAAAAGTGGCCTCATAAGCGCACGAGCCGGCAAAGTGGCCTGATAAAGGGGGGCCCGATAAACCCTCAGGCGGTGTAATATTTTCATCTTGGACAGCCTATTTGGAAATTCCAATATTATATTATTCCAATATTCTATTATTATTTATACATTTATTCGTCGGCAGATGAATTGATAATATTTAATATTTTGTTAGTAAACCCGATAATATCAATGTCGAAAATGCTTTCTTCTTTATTTATACTTCGCTTCATCGATTTCAATCAACCGGTTCCGCGATTAAAAAATGGTATATTTTGAGTACTTTGCAATTTGACGTCGGAAACGAGCATTTATTCCTTGAACAAACACTCAAGGTAAAAGTATATTTTTTCGGTGGATTACATTTTAGTATTGATAAAAAAATGGAATCGTTTATTGGACAAAATATTTTGGACTGGGCGGCATGCTCGAAAAAGTTTACACGAAATGTAAAAATATTGATTTGAAGATTATTTAAAAAGTGGCTTTGTAGTTAAAAGTGTAAATCATTGATAACACTTTATGTGCAAAAAATCGATTTCTATCACGGCAGTTCCAACACGACTGGAGAAACAACGTCTTGAAGATAATACATAATGCATAAACAAAAAAGTACAAACAAACTATTACAACAAATTGCTGATAAATTATAAACATGTAAGGTAACAGCTCTACATTAGATACTTTATCTATAACGTCATATACACAATTATTAATACGAAATTATTATATCTATCTTACGCATATTTTCTATGCGAGTATTTTCTGTGCGACTTTTTCTGCAGACATCTAAATTACAATCAATATACCTCTACATATAAAACAAATAATGAAAAGAATAAAGATCAGTCATATTGATACATCAGATCTTTACTCTTATATAAAAGTATAATATATACGTTGTCAGTGTTGAGGAGTATATATAGGAATGAGTGACGAGACTCGTTTAATGATGCTCACATGATTCTCATGTGACGCTCTCGTGATAGTCTTACGTGACGTCACGAGAAGGTCACATGTTAATCATGTGAAATTCCCATGACTCACTCGTATATATACTCCTCATTTTAAGTACATTAAATTACCATATTTCATATCAGACTGTTTTACAATAAATCGCTTTTGCCAAAAATAATAATATTATATTGCGTTTAAATTGCAGGATTTATAGCACCAATATTTAACATTTTGGTGTCAGAATTTCGAACAAGAAAAACGCCTTAAAGAAACAACTGTATGTGTTGATTCGACACTGTCGAACAGAGAAAAAATTTTGTTTAGCAATAAGGAAACTTTGAGAATTCAATAAAGATCCATTTAATTTAAGCGCAAACACTTAGGTTAAGAAAGCAATAGAAGGTTGCAATAAAAAGTTAACTTTCCAATTACATCCGCCATACCCTTTAAATACGGTGTTCAGAAAAAAGGAAACTAAGCTTCAAAATCCTTAGCTTGAATTTTTAATGGTTAAAATATATTGTGAAATATACTATATATAGTATTTAATTATTTAAAATAATTATTTATTAATAATATAGTATTTAATTATTTCGTCATTTTATGTTGACCCTGAATCGGGGTACAAACGACATCTTAACCGACATCTTATCTGACATTGTCGGTCTTATTTTCTCTTTTTTGATATTTTTTAATTCATTCTGTTCAGTTATAATTTACCCGGTTCTGGGGAACATTGGAGTACAAATATTATATTTTAAAATTTTATTGGACTGTTTATATTTTAAATAAATTTTACTAAACGCTACACTGGGCTTATTTCTCTGGATACGACGCGCACAAGACTTATAAAACAATTTGTGCTCAAATCGCTTTTGCCAAAAATAATAATCTTTTGTTGCAGTTTAATTGTATTAATAGCATATGGATTAATAGCATCAATATTAAACAGTGGTGACTGAAGTGGGATTCAAATCCACGCTTCCGAAGATAAACGCTCTAATGGGCTTCAGCCTCTTTTTGTTAGTAAAAAACTTCTCGTAATTATTCTGGGTGCGACCGGGTATTGTCAGGCCTGATTCTGATTCGTTTCTGTTTTTAAATGGCAACATTTTGAGGTGGGACTGGACTCGACATATCTAGAATTTTTAAATTTTATACAAGGTCTTGACAAGATCCTGGCCGTAACAGGATACGTAAGACACGTATATATTTACAACATACGTCATGAGTCATGCATTAGCTTAGAAAAATATTCTATTTTATTATAAGCTGTACATAAGGATTTATTTATGCAAAACATTGAATAAATTATTGAACAAGTAACAAGCCACAATATTGATGGTCATCTTGGTTCTCAAGTTTGAACGAACGAGAGCAGTGGAACCAAACAATCAAGATGAAATCGAAGACATTCACAATTCACCACTTGTGGCTGAGCTACCTTTGCCGTCGATACCGATGATAAATGGTAATAAGAACGTTCTTGACAGCCAAGACATTCAGGCCCTTAAAAAAGGGCATCATTTGTGCGTTAATGTGGTTTTGTCTCAACCCCAATCACGCATTCTTCACATCCTATGTAATTCTTGTTTTATTGCACATATATTTGCCGAAAAACTATTTAGTAAAACTATAACGTATAGTCTAGAAGTAAGCAAAACTCGTGCATATCTCCCTTTCCGTTATCTATTTATAAAAGCTAGATGTTTGTTCGTTTTCCCGTTTGTTTATTAAGGAGGGGTCCGTCATGTTGTGTACAAACTCAACCTGAAAATCAGCAAACCGTATCTTTGTCCTAAATTTAATGTTTTTACTACAGTTCAAGGCGTTAACTAATATTATAAAGCATTACCAAGTTCATTTACCTACTGAATTCTAGAAATTTCGAGCTTTCAAAATTCCGACCAAAATTGAAATTAGTAAAAATGGGTATACAATTTTTGAAAAATACTCAAGGTTCACAAGTTTTTTAATCTTTAATATGTACATCATGGTAGTCTACAATATTCCAGAAAATAGTTAAACATAATTTGGTTGAATATTTTGACTATAATAACAACGCATCAGACACTTTTTGTGGCTAAAGCTTCAATTTTGTAAGTCAAAATTGTAAAGAACTTTGAATAACTTCAACTGTACTAATGCTATTAATATTATTATTGTGGCATAATTTGACGCAAATAGTAATGCCAAAAATGACTTGTCATTTTTTCGATATCTTTTTTCTTTCATGTAATTTTTAGGTCGCGAAGGTTTGAGTTTTTGAAATTTTGAACCATTTTTTAGGTTTTTTCAAAATATTTTTTGTTCTAGATCAATTACGCAAAAAATGACAAGTCATTTTGTGGGCCTTATTATTCCAAACATTTNATATTTTACATTTCTACGCGCAGGAAAAAATGTGCATGTTCCAATCGAATTGAAACAGAAAAAGTGCATTTTCGTTAATTCCGGCCGAAATCGAATCCGTCCATAACTATCGGTATCCCCACGGTATTATGTATCTCACTAGCCATAAACGTTTAAAACACTTGCTTGCATTCACCTGAAGAGTACCATAATCTATGGCGATTTTGAATTTCGAAAAATACGGCTATGATCGATCATGCGACTAATTTGGATTTTTTGGTACTTTAATTGAAATCGAAGGTAGATTTAAATAGAGAGTTTACATGATCACCAAAAGTCCTTTAAGCTGGAAAACAATATTTTGAAGGGTTAAGTCCAGTTGGAGTTGACCGGATTGAAGGATTATGACCAAATATACTTTTTCGGCAGTGAAAACACTGAAAGTGAATACGTAAATACGACAGAAAAAACCGGATATTAACACTTAACAAGACAGTTCACGTGAACTTCATGAATTCACAAATCATAAGATAATTATACCTAGGGGGTAGACCGGGAAATGGGCCTGAATGACGGGAACAAGATGAGAATTTTATAATCCGTGTACCCGATAATTCGAACACTGCAAAATTTTTGCAACTATCCAAAAAATTCTACTTGGCCACATACCGGCGCTAGAGAGCAATTTAGAATTTCCGATGCCTTAACATTGTATCTTGAATATCTAGGGAACGAATTGAGGTAATGAATTATTTTTTTTTGAAAACTGAAGAAAAATGTTTTATCTAAATTTATAAATTTAAGTTGAAAAATTTTTGACCGATTTTACCGTAAAGTTATCGGTGTTTTTTGAAAATATCGTTAAAATACCGGTTTCTCGGTATTTGAAAACATCCTAAAACAAATAAAGAGAAACCCGAAAATTTCCCGGTCTACCCCCTAATTATACCAGTGTACAAATTCGACAGTCCTTCCTCCTTTTTTGGACGCTCCTTTTTCGGGCGCTTCTTTTTCGGACGATTGCTTTTCTTGCGAACGCTTTTTCGGCCAAAATGGGGCCGTTCTAATACAAAAATCATCCTTTGAGTGACGATGCTCCTTTTTCGGACGCTATTTTCGAGAACGGGTGTGCATCACTTGGACAGATTTCCCACTTGGACAATAGCTGACTAGGGTGTGCGCGCAATTTACCCACTTGGACAAATGAAATTTCCCATTTGGCCAAACCTTTGGGTAAACCTGGGTAAACCTTTGGCCAACTGGGTAAACGTTTGTCCAAATGGGTAAACGTTTGTCCAAGTGGGAAAAAATTTGTCCAAGTGGGTAAACGTTTGTCCAAGTGGGTAAACGTTTGTCCAAGTGGGTAAATGCGCGAATACCCTAGTCAGCTATTGTCCAAGTGGGTAATCTGTCCAAGTGATGCACACCCTTCGAGAACCGAAAACCTCCAAAAAAGGAGTAAGGACTGTATTTAGGTTCGGAGAAATAAGATAATCGGTGAAAAAATGTAAGAAAAAAAATGCTAGGGCACTCTTATCAGAAAGTTATATTTTAGTAAAATTCAAATTCACATACATCCCCTCCGCTGTTATTTTGTCACTTGTTATTTTGAATTTTTTCTCGTTCGTCTGAGGGATTTCCCCTACATAATGAAACCCTTAAGACAAGAAGTTAAAAGTTGTAAAATAACGGCGCATTCGTTTGGGAGCCACTAGTCTCATGCAGAGCTGAATCATTAATATTTTTTTACAAAACCGGCATCCAAATTATACTGTGTTCTTGGACAATAACCGGTAATTCTACAGCTACTGTACAAAACTGTGTTAATTACTCGATGGGCGACATGATGGCGACGGTCAAATTCGTGATAATTTCTGTCCGTTATGTTTCTGCAGACGGCAGCCTAATCCGTGACTCTAATCATGACGTTGGACAGTTGAGATGAAGTGGATGAAAATCCTAGGGATTCAATTCAACCATACAAAGGCTGAACTTGATCTAGAACAACCAAAATTCTTTAGGGTTTTTTCGAGAGGGGAAAAAGCCAAGCCAAGCCAAAAATTTTCAAGAGGGGAAAAGGCCAAGCCAAGCCACTGAAAATGCCTGGCTTTGCCGAGCCCTGATCTTTATATCATCTTAAAATATGCCGATACCGAATACTAGAAATTCTCGGTCGATTTTCATGAAACTCAACCGGTATTGCTTTCTCAGATAGTTACGGGTTAAAAATCGGCCGAGCGTTTCTAGTATACCGTGTCGGCATATTTTAAAAGATATAAAGACCAATTTTCCCTTTTTATTTTGTACCGGGGTGCCCTTATTTCTCCCCTAGTTCACAATAAAAAAGGGAGAAAATAGGTCTTAATATCATCCTAAAATATGCCGACACAGTATACTAGAAACGGTCGGCCGATTTTCATTAAACTCAACCGGTATTAGGTCTTACGGTCTTTCGACAATGAATATTAGGTATCCTTATATATGTCTAGAATTATTTCAAATTTTTATTTTTATTCTCAGACAAGGGTCGTCTGGTTTGAACCAATTCAGCTTTATTTTATTTTAAATATCTGGTCAATGACCAGTTTTCACGGTTTTCCTTAATATGTTCTATTTGAATGTAATAAAATCTTGGTGAAATTTGTAGTGGCTTAACTCTTTGAATTTGATTGACTAGATTAACCGGACAATAAACCCCAACTAGCCGTTTCCGATGGATTGAAATCAACTTTATGGAAAAGGGAGCATTACGTAATACTACCGCAACTTGCGTCATACAACAATCCTTATCCGATAACTGAAAAATTCGCATCTGGAAAAATTACCCCCTCGGAAAATTATGATAACGATTATTGTTTGAATCAGTTAACGCAAATCTATTTTATATAGATGGTAATTCACTCGCATTTACGTACATTTTGTCGCGACAATGTCGACATGTCGCTAATAATGATTGTGAAATAAATTATTTCACAATCATTAATATGATTACATTACATTATGTAATCTGTCTGTTTTTATATAACAATTAATTTCGTCACGAAATATACGTAAATCCCGAAGGAAAAAGTACCGTCATGCAGCGTTACGACATTATTACCTGATTAGTTTACTAAATAATTAAATTAATTATTACGAATATGAAATGAAAATGCGAAAATATTTATGCAATTTATTGCAAAAAAATTATCATTTGATGAATGACGTTAGAGAGTAACATTAAAGAGAGTTAACATACAAATAACTATACTGAGTTGCCTTCCTTTCTCCCCTTTTTTCTAAATGGAGCATTTATAAAAAGGGGAGAAAGGAGGGCACCCCAGTTTCAAATAAAAAAGGAAAAATTGGTCTATATATCATCTTTAAATATGCCGACACGCTACAGCCCTTGCGCCCACAACGCAACGCCCAACAACGCAACAGTGCGCCCACAACGCAACGCTTTTTGACCTATAGCCTATAGGTGTGCCCACATTGCAACGGTGCGCCCACAATGAACGATTTGCCCATAACGCAACGCTTTTTGGGAAGTGAAAGCGTTGCGTTGTGGGCGCAAGGGCTGTATACTAGAAACGCTCGGCCAATTTTCATGAAACTCAACCGGTAGTTTGTTAGCTCAAAAAATAACGCGATTCAGTCCGTCAGAGGACGCCAAGTGAGCAGATCTTGTAATCTTTCAAATGAATTACCTTACCATACTGGCTAATATGCGTATCCATTTTCATAAAGTACAAATAAAAAAAGCAAATTATTTGATGCATTTTTTTAAATAACGAATGAATTTGACGGTTAAAAACATTGAAATAGCTTTACTAAACATTTCCGGAGCTGATTGACCTAGCAGTTTGAGTCAAACATTCTTGACTTGTTGAAGAAACGTTTCGTTAAAACCGAGCGCGTTGCCAAACATGCCAATGACGTACCCACTTCCACCACAATATTTCATATTGACCTTGATTTGGTCATTTATTATTGGTCATTTTAAATGTATCATTTTCAAAATTGATTTTTTTAAATTTACATGAAAATTTATATTCTCCTCTGCCTTGCTATCTTAATAGTGCTAAATTTTTTTTCGCATAATAATTGATATATGTTAATTTTAAAGCGTCGTTTCTATTTTTTCGTTTTTTTAATCAACTTAGTCTAGTTGATACAGTCTATTATGAGTCTAGTAACCCATCACCACGCTCGATAACTCGTCTTTTTTTTATTTTTCTGAAATGCGCTTTTCACCTATTGCTTTAATTTTTTATATATTTCATGATATATCACGATAAATCATGATATAAGAACGCGAATACCCAACATTTTTTCTTCTCGAAATGTATTTTTCGACAAAATCGTTTTAAATTAATTGAAATTTCATTGATAATTTTTTCTCGTTAATCTAGATTATGTTTCCGTAAATCTCTTATATTTCACATAAACAAAGGTTATCTACGAGCCCGNTGACTAAAAACTTAAACATTTACTGAAATTTATTTGCAATTAATTTATTTCGCAAATTTATTTAAAAGCATGAAAAAATTTATCAGAGACGATCGAATGAAAAGAGAAAAAAAATATAGGAAAAAAAATATATGGTTAAAATAAAAAAAAACGTTTTGAAGGAAACTTTTCGAAGAGAAAAAAATTAGAGAAGTTCAGAGAATTTCAGAGAAGTAGAGGGAGAGGCGCGCCGAGAACGTAAAAGTGGTCTAGTAAAACTAAAAATTGCAGAGGAGAATATACTTCTTCGAAATCAAGATTTCGAAGAAGTATATATTCTTGCATTTTACAGAAAAGACATTGTTTTCATGTGGGAAAGTATGGTTAAGGGTAAAAGCCCGTTTATGAGTACTTTCGCGACCACACATTTGGTCGCGAGTCGTTATTCAAAGTTTGGTTTATGGTCGCGAAATGTTTTATACAAGGTTTCGCGACCATTCCCCCCAAAAAAAAATAGTGATCGCGAAACGTCACCCAAAACATTTCGCGATCATTTGGTCGCGAAACCAAATTTTTAACAACAATTCGCGACCAAACCGTGTGGTTGCGAAACCACCAAAATACAACTTCTTTCGCGACCATTTGTGTACCCCACTCCGGAATTATATGCATGAGACTTCCATTAAATCTCAAAAACATAAGGTTTTGTAGCTAAAATTCAATGAAGCAACCCTAAATTCTGACCACGGACAACCTAGTCGTCATATAGAACATTATAGCTAGAAACTGTGCGCGTCTTCAGGCTGCTTTATCTCCCAGTTTTTTTTTCCAGTTTCTCCCAGTTTTTTTATTCAGCTTATTATATGTCGTAGAACGTTCTTGAACACGAATTGACTACCTCCAACACGATCAAATCAAAACCACAATGACAATTGTCTCCAATCACATTATATCCTACCATTAAGACCATTTTTTGGTAACGGATACCACAAAGTACCAAAATTTGCCAATCTGGGGATAAAGAAACAAAAAAAAAACGATATTCCGAAAAATCCAATTTGAGGTTTTTGGTCGTGTCACAAGTGACTTTATTACACAAATAAATCTCACTAAAGTGAAAAGACGATAATCATTTCCTAACTCGCGGTCAAATGACGTGTTCAGACTGATTGTACGGGCTAGGGACGACTCACTAGAATGTTCAAACCGAATTTATGAGAAAATGTGTTAGTTCTTCTTTTTGCAGCAGCCAGTTATATATAGAATACAAAATGGAAATCTCGAAACGCGCATGCCGATATGTAACGAAGTTAGTAAATGAAGCTACTCAGCATCTTATATGAATTTCGGTCGTTTTTTCTTTCCTATTTTCTAGATAGCCATAATCGAGTTTTTTCTGCATGTCAAAAACTCGTATATCGCTGTCACGAAAAAAATATAAAAGGGATACCTGATAAAATTTGGACGTAATATTCTCGAAAAAAATATTCTCATTTCCCCCACCACATCTAGTGTGAGTGGGATAGCTCAATTTGAAAAAAAAATGCCCAGCGGTGAGGCGGGCGNTACTTGACCTTAAAAATCTAGAAAATTTGTTATTTTTTCTTTTGATTTTGTATTTCAGTTTCTAAAATGACGAATAAACAATAATACTAATTTATAATACAAAAATAATAATTTTTTAAGTATAAGTGTGCAATACAAACATTAAGTAAATTTAACCAATAAAATGACTTTAATTTTTGATTTAGACAGGCTAACTGTACCATGGAAGGTGTAAAAAGTCTTCTTGAACCGGGTTTGATAGTCATGTTATTTATCAGAAATTCGACTTTGAGAAAAACAAGAGAAAAACACCACCACCAACATTAATTAATCACCGGATGTGGCTTGATCTACTTTTCCCACATCAAACCATATTATGCAACTAAGAGTGACGTTAAGAAACCCAGTTTGCGTGTACACTGTACAGCATTCTAGATTTGTCCTCGAGCCTAAAGCGGAAAACCAAAAACCAGACAAATATAAATCATCGAAATCATGGCTAATTAATCGACTATTGAGTTAAAGCACCGAACCTCGGGATGATTTTTTAGGTTTATTTTTGGCCAACATAACAGTGGTTATTATTAGAAAAAACATACATCTACTGACCCGTTGTCATTGAATTTTTTTGAAAAAGCGTTGCCAGAGAACAAAAGAAATTGATTTTATGCCCCTACCATCCCCGATTGGGCCCGAGTGCCTTTTCCTCGCCGGACTCAGGCCTTTGCCGGAGTGGGGTACGAAAAAAACCATTTATGAGTACTTTCGCGACCACACCATTTGGTCGCGAATTGTTGTTCAAAATATGGTTTTGCGAACACATGGTCCCGAAATGGTGTTTTGGGTCAGGTTCCGCGTTTCTAAGTAGAAAAAAAAATGGTCGCGAAACCTTGTTTAAACCACCATGTCGTCGCGAAACCATACTTTGAACAACATTTCGCGACCGAATGGTGTTGTCGCGAATGTACCCTTCACCCTTTTGCCGTCCGGATACTCTTCGAAGACCCAGTTTTGCGATAATTATTGTGTGCTATAGATTAAAATTCAATACCCTGCTCACCCTAATATAATACAAGATGGTATATTCAATTAATATTCACGTCACTGAACAGTTACCAAAGTCATATTCACGACACCTTTAACACGACCAAAATATTGGCGCAAAAATAAAGTTTCGTTTCTTGCGTCTTTTTTTCTTATTATTTTTTTTTGTTGCTTGGATGCGGATTAACTCGCGTAATGCTTCATTTTTATTCTCACCACCTCTCTGGAATATGCGAAAATGCGGTTTTAACGTTTGTTAAATGATGCTGTCCCCGAGCTATCTTTCCAATGGCGACCCGAAATGAGACAAGTAACTTGATTATTCATCATGGTCGCGGCAAGTCCATTTTCGCCCTCCCCCTTCTTTTTTTTGTTATAATTTTTGAGCAGTATTTTTTGGTTCTTTTTCGTGGTTCGAGCTGTGTATAGCGGGTTTGGACTGTGCGTGATAATCCCTGGTTATGATACAACCGAGTCGACCCGGTTAAGCAGTTGGCGGTTTTCGCGACATGCACTTCTGTTGTTACACTTCAAACGGCTCAAAGTGGTGAATGCGTTTTAATGCCGTTTTTTTTGGGGGGAGTTAAAAACTGACACATTTTCTGGCACGCAAAAAGGCAACTTATATTCAGCGATTGAACATTCTATTGACGCTATTTTTGATAACAAAATATATTTAAACGTTGTGATATATAATGCAAACTTTTACTAATGATTTGTCTTGATGATTTACTAATAATAACATCCCAGGCGGCATATACACCGGATGCGCAGTTATCAGGCGTCCAGTTATCAGGAGGGTTGGCCCGCTCGTGCTGTTATCAGGTGGGTTTTTTTCTCAAAAATCTTTTCACTTTTCCGCCTACGCCCTGCGCAGTTATTAGGCGGTTTTTTTTTGTACCGAAACCCGCCTGATAACTGCGCACCCGGTATACAGTTTGTATAAGTTTGTTTTTTACTACTAAGCGGCTCATGAAAGTTAACCTCAGTTTTTAGATATACACTACCCATATATTTGGCCACTTTTACCGCTTATCGGTTTATCTGGCATTTGTTCAGATAGTTTTCAAGCTCGCCGCCCACGCACTGCGGGTTTATCCGGTCACCATAAATTATTGAAGATCCCATAACTTATTGGCCATAATAAATTTGTATACCCCCTTGTAAGCCCCTTTGTATAGGCTTATAATAACAAAAAATATTTTCAAATTAAACCGTGTGGTTAATAAAATATGAAATCGATCATGCATGATAGACCACATGGGCCAGTGCGGTTTAATCGAGCTGAAAATTATCTGGAAAATTTCCATAAACAGTCCTCAAATTCATTAATTTGACATGCCATAATGATATGATAATCGATATTATGTGAAAATTGTGTTCCAAAAATATTACTAATATGAAAAAAAAATAATAATTTGATGATTAAGAATCTGAAAAGTTGAATAATTTGCAGGCATAAAATTTAACTATGATGAATATATTTATGGCACAAAATGACAGAAGTTCAAAAATAAACCAAAATAGATTATATTTATTTCTGGGCTCGACAGGCTGGCTTATTTTTACTATTTGGCTCGACAGGCTAGTTTCGGACAGCTCACTTTTTTTTAGCACGACATGCCAGTCCAGACTAGGTCATTAAACCACCATAAGCCGATATCTAACAGTTTTGCGTAGGTGCAAAACGAACGGGCCAATAGAGGCTGCGCATATAATTCACTTTCGAACCGCCGTGCAGTAGTGTATATTTTAAGTTGTCAGTTATCAGTTGTTACACAAGCAGTTTATTTTGCTTTTTTTCAAATTCTTAATTTCTGAAATCTTGCATACTTGCTCAGATAATCACACAGAAACAGAACCGCGCTAAGAGCTTAACAAAAAAAGAAATGAGTAGCAAAATCAACAGCCTTTTTGTTTTTGTTTTATGGTGCTGTCAGTCTTTCTGTTTCGGTTTTGTTTAGTTTCTCTTTTTTTCGAGGCGCGAACGGAACACTACTACGCAGGTGTGAGTTAAACCGTACAGAAACTCAATTTGAGTCACCCAAAACACCAATGCTCCACCAATTTTCCGCTTTCAGCTCTCAACATATTTTTCATTCAATATGTTTTACAGTTCGGGTCTTCATGATTCTTAGTACAGCAGATGACTCGTTATAGGGCTACTAGATTGGTTTTGAAAAATAGTCCATTAACAGATTTGGCCTACCCAAAAGCGTGAGTTAAACTGGGCAAAACTATTATTCGGAGTCGGAATTATATACAGTTGGTGACTAAACGAGTTGATACTTTCGTTTCCGATTTTTTCGTCAAAAACTGTCAACTCGTTTCACTTTATCAACTTTTTCCGTCACTGTCAACTCTTTCCGAAAACCATCGATTCCAAAAAAAAATCTGTCAACTCGTGCCGTCACTGTCAACTGGTTCCATCACTTTTGATCCCATCAACTTCGACAGATATAAAAAAAATACGAAAACAATTGAAAATGACGGACATTTTTACAAAAAATTGAAAAAAAATTGTAAATTATTAGTATTTTTGTACAACCAATAAATTTTATTTTACTAAAATCATCGATTAGAAAAAAAAACTGTCAACTCGTTTCACTTTGTCAACTCGTTTCACTTTGTCAACTCGTTACGTCACCCTATCGTTGTCCCAAAAACTTCCAAAAACTGTCAACTCGTTTCACTTTGTCAACTCGTTATGTGTCAACTCGTTTAGTCACCAACTGTAATATGTATAATATATAATATAATAATGTGTTAATACATATGTATAATAAGTTATTATTAATAACGTACTCAAGTAGGTTACATATCGTGTAAAAACGGTTAATAGTCTAAACGAACACCGCAATCCAAACATCGAACTCAATTTTGAAATGACTTCGGGAGGAATCGGGGCAAGATCAAACAATGCATTGAATATGGTCGATTTGGGGACCGAGCCGTTCGCCATGATCCATGAACTACTGCACGCTAGGCGTAGGCGGGTAGATTGGTGGAATTTTGTATAAAAACGAAAGACAAGCGAGAAGCATAATGAAATTAACGGTGATTAGAGACTCAAATTGACTGTGCACCCGGTGTATAAACAAACCCTGCGTACTTATACACCGGGTGCGCAGTTATCAGGCGGGTTTTTTCGCCAAAAATCCTTTCACTTTTCCGCCTACGCACTGCGCAGTTATCAGGCACCCTACGCAGTTATCAGGCGGGATTATTTGTCGCGAAACACGCCTGATAACTGCGCACCCAGTGTATTGTCAAAATCTATAATAATATAGCGGTTACCATTTATTTTTGATATAGTTGAAAATTAATTTTCTTTGGCAATATACCCTATAAGTTATAGGCTATAACCGAAAACGTGCCAAAGACTATAGTCTATAGCCTATAGTTCAAACGGTAGAGTTAGAGATAAACGGCTGGTTAGTTCTAAATTTTGGGGAGGTATATACTCAAAATATACGTAAATGTCGTGCGCAATAGAGCAAAAACTAAGTATGTGTCTTAAGCTCTAGTATTCCTAACATTGGTTTTACATGAAAAACTCTTCAACATCAACTCGCTAGTTGAAAAATGGCTGATTTTTTAGAGCGAAAAATCACGTAAGTTTCTCAGCTGGATTTTCAGCACAGTCCTCGGACTGAAATAAGGTACAGATGTACCTACAGAGAAAATTATATACTGACTTGTTTGGTGACCTGAATTTGGTAATAAACATGATTTAACTCTCAAGGAGAAGGACTTTTTGATAACCCGTAGGGGGAAATTATGTGCACGTATGCACACACTTAAAAATTCACAATAATTCGCAATAATTCTCGTAAAACTAGTAAAGCCAAGTTGTAGAGCTCGTCAATCTACGTCGATCTGACTATTAAGAAATTGATATGGGTCACCAGGGCCCCCTAGAGAGCTGTTTGAAATTTCAAACCTTCGCAAAAAAATACCGCCAATGGAATTTTCTCGAAAAGTTGAGGGAGGTCAGCAATACCAATTCTGCCCTACGGGGCCTTCTTATGCCTTAAATCGACGAAAAACCAAGTTGTGTGCATATATGCACACACTTCCCCCTGCGAGTTAAGTTTCGTTCGTTAATAACTTATCTTATAACCGATAAGATAACTGGTCGTGCATACAGTATATTTTTTTTATCTTTGATGTAAAAATATTTTCTCAGTAGAGCTATAGTCTATAACTCTATAGACTATAGTCTATAGAGTTATACTGATGGGAGAAATAAGAGAGTATAATTATCTATTCTAGAACAAACTCGACTTGTAACGAACGTGGCCGACCATATTTCAAAAATTACACATACTACCCAAGCTGTGAAGTAACTTGCTTGGAGAAAACAGTCAGTACTGTTTTTAACAATGAATATTCCAAGCTAACACATTATCATTGCGAGCATCATGTTGGAAAACAAAGATGCGTTCTACTAAAGTTGTAATTCACAGAAAAAAAGGCTTTTGAATAAGGGCTACCGGGCTACCGGTTTTTGAAAGTATGATATAGTTTGACAGAGTCTGATGTACATCTTAAATAAAATTTTCGACCATTAATTATGGTCCATAACTTATGGACCATGAATAAGCAGTAAAAACAAAATAAAATTACTCCAATTTTGGTAAGCTACCGTTAACTACGATATGCAACGGAAGTGATAGCAATCTTTAATTTGGTATATTATAGATTTTATTTTTCATATAATATTATAAAATTTATACCAAATTCAGTTGTACATCAAACTTAATTACACCAGGTGGCCGTTATGTTACAAAACCAAATAAAAAAAAATGTTACATAACGGCGCAGTACGTGGGCGATTTCGCTGGAAAACGCCAAAAAATTATAAATTGTAACATAACGGATCCTACGAGGAAAATATTGCTCAATACGTGTTTCTGTACAAATTGTAACATAACGGAAAATAATGATTACGTAACTCGAAAATATTGCGTAATAAGTGTTTTTTATACAAATTGTAACAAAGCGGCATAGTGCGTAGGCGATTTCCCTGGAAAACGCCAAAAAATTATAAATTGTAACATAACGGATCCTACGGGGAAAATATTGCTCAATACGTGTTTCTGTACAAATTGTAACTTAACGGAAAATAGTGATTACGTAACTCGAAAATATTGCGCAATAAGTGTTTTTTGTACAAATTGTAACATAGCGGCATATTGCGTAGGCGATTTTCCTGGAAAACGCCAAAAAATTATAAATTGTAACATAACGGAT
>SCLG01000131.1:403439-413759 GCA_004367875.1 Oikopleura albicans
AACGGACGTCCGCGGACTGGCAATAAATTTGTCAGTTTTATTTTTTTTCTGGATAAAGAAGACGAAGCGAAACTGCGTAATTTACGAAAATATGATTTTTCGCTTGCGCGTCGCGACGCCATGGCGCGCCATACGGTTTCACAAGAAATTCAGTCACGCTTTTGAAAATTATTTTCTAGATTTCATTTTCGCATCGAGTGTCCCAGGTACTCAGCGTTTTACATGAATTTCTAGATAGCCGAAGTTGAGTTTTTTACCGCAGGTCAAAAACTCGAATATCGCCATCTAGAAAATGCGAGAAAAAGATGCCGGAAATTCACGTAACGCGCCGAGTATAACGTGTAAAAGAGCAAAAGGAGACGAGGAATCCCTGGGCCCATAAAATGAAAATCTGTGTTGACCAAATTGTAAAGCTCAAATAGTCAAGCTCAAAAAATGTGGAAAATGAAATCCTGGAAATGTCTGTAGCGAGTTCTAGAATTTTTTGAAGATCCAAAGAAAAAACGTTTTTGTAGCCCTTTAAGACAGTATCTGTGCGACGCGTTCAGGGGTTAAAGAAAATGCCGTTTGAGAGTCCGCAAAACTAACAAACATATGGATCACAGGCATATTATTGCTATTATACCGGTTTTTCACAAAAAAATCAACAACTTTAAAAATTGTTAAAGATTAAACACTTTTGTTTATGTTTTTTTTCATGAAGTTGAATCAATTTGCATTTTAAAACTTAAAAGCCTGAAAATACATATTTCGAGCAGATTTATGTTTGTTAAAGGTTGCTTGGTTGAATCCTGTCTAAACAAATCAACAGTTACTTTGCACTAATTGACAGAATTTCAATTATTTGTCACCGCCAAAGTAAAGAAGGAAAGGGCGAAATCCTCAAAAAAACTTCAAATGGGGTCTAAAACCCGTAGATTTTAGACCCTTTAAATGAGCCGACCAGATTTTACTTTTTTTTTGTAAAAATCGAAATATCCGAATAATAATAATCAACAGTCAATTTTTCCTTTGGCGAGCTTCCGGACACCATAAATTGACTTTGAAGTACGGATGCCAGACAAAAATGTTTATTTATCAATATTTCGTTTTCGCTGTGGGAGGTATTTTGCGTTCAATAATCAATTATTTGGAAACTTTGTGCAATATACTTTGTATACTGATTGAGTTTAAGAAACGTTTTTAAAAATATGATTTGGCCACCAAATGGTCGCGAAATGGTGTTTTGGGTGAAGTTTCGTGGCCACTGTTTTTAAGTAGAAAAAAATGGTCGCGAAACCTTCTTTAAAACACCAATTCGCTACCATGTGGTCGCGAAACCATATTTTGAACAAAAATTTGCGACCAAATGGAGTGGTCGCGAAAGAACTCATAAACGGGTTTTTCGGGACCAAAAATAGTCGCGAAAGTACCTTTCACCAGAAATCGCACATAAATAATAGTGAAATTGTCTTTCCAACGCGTTGGGAACGTTGAGCGTTCGGGAAATTTTCTTCTCAAAGCATTAGGGAAAACCCGAGCGTTGGGCGTTGGGGAAATCTGGAGCGTTTGCCAACTTTTCCGACACTGATAGTGATCGTCAGGCATTATTAGCAAACAGGGGGTTGTGAACTGCCTGCTTTTTGCTTCAGATTTCTTACAATCTAAAGAAAGAAATTATTTTGTTTCACATAAACCATTTTGTAGAACAAAAAAAAATCGACCAAGGGGGTGAGGTTTATTAGTGAAAAATCCTTCGCGTCCAAGAGTTAAAACATATACGGTATATGATATACCGTATGGGGACGCTCAAACTGTGAGGGTGACGTCAGAATAGCGTTACAAATCATAGGAAAATTACTCAAAGCCTCACAGTCTGAGAGTCCCCATACGGTATGCTATATCTTGTACGTGTTTGTACATTTTTGTTTCACTATGTTTTGCTATCTAGTACAGTGTGTCTAGTACACTTCATTTTCAGCGATTTTTTTTTTGAAGATGAGCGGACAGTTCCCACGGACCCTTTGACCGGACGCTTTTTTCGAAAAAAGCGTCCCTTAATGTGATTCTTTTTGCTAGAAGTGTACCTTAATTTGAATTATGTCCCTTAATTTAGTGTCCCTTAAAATGAGACCACCCTGTAGATGGCAGTTTTTACTGAAGTTTTATAAATATTTCTCAAAATTGAATCTAAATGTATTTTTAATTTTCCATGTGTTTGCTTAAAATTTAGCTATAAGTGGCATATACTACTTTATGTACAGACAAACTAAATTAAATTAACATCGTCCCCAATTGACGCAGTCTGTGCCCAACACCTCTACAGCGTTAATTTCATTAGACGGTTCAATTCATATTTCTTTGCGTAAAACTCTAAGTAATTACATTATTATAATTTTGGATAAAATGATACACCACCTGTCAATGTAACTTAACAAAAATCACTTAACAGTCTGCTGGCGTCAACTTTTTCCGCTAACTAGATATGTTACTTAACAAAGTTCAAACGGCAACATAACTGCGCAGTGTGTAGGCGGGTTTGCAAAAAATTATATGACGAAATTTCGCAAAAAAAAATGACGAAATATTTCGAAAATATGACGAAATATTACAAATCGGCAATATAACTGCCGGCAACATAACTGCGCAAGTGGTGTATACAGTCCTCCCTCCCTTAAGGGCCGCAGGTAAGCCGCCAAATACGCGGCACTTATGGGAGGGAGGACTGTATATAGAGTTTTATAAATTTCAGGGTGAAAAATGAATGATACAGTTTGTGTGAAAACGCAGTTTTTCAGGTTCGTTATAATATTCCGCAACAAATGAAAGATTATAGCGCAGTGCGTGGGCGATGAAACTTTAGTGGCTAGAAGTGTGCCCTCTGGGCGTATTTTCTAGATTGTTAGTGTTTTTAAACACAAAACAATAGATGTACGCACTGCGCTCTAATCTTTCATTTTTAGCGGAATTTTATAACGGAGCTGAAACACTGCTCTACCATCCAAAAAAGTGTCAAGCCTCTTCTCGGCTAAAACGATATACAGTCCTTACTTTCAATACGGACGCACTCAATAAGGACGATTGCTTCCAAAACGGACGTTTTTTGTGAAAAAATGTCCCCAAAACAGTCGAAAAATGGACTCTTTATGACAATTTCCTCAATACGGACGCTATTTTCCAGAATCAAAATCGTCCGTATTGAAAGTAAGGACTGTATAAGCATGCTTATACGTCGTAATTTATTGCCTATAGGCTATAGCATATACCATATATTTTGAATATTCAATTCTAAATTAATGTTTAATTAATAATTAAAACTGTGTACAAAATGTCGCAGAGCACAAAGTGCGTCATTTAGCACACAGCGACATTAGGTGTGGTTTTAATTGATAAATTATTGGTCCATAATCACGATCAGGCCAAAATCACTAAATTAAACAAATCACAAAACATTGCATCACGATTACGTTGAAATCATAGCAAAATTAGAAAATCTAGCTAAAATAATAGAAATGCGATTTCAACATAGTTGCTCGTCCTTATATGACGATCATGTCGAACTGATGAAATCACATTAGTCCTTTTTATCCATCAGTAGATCACAAAATGCATGTACATTCCTCATGCCCAATTCGGCAACAAAAAGTTGGAAAAAAATCCTTGCCGAATTGGGGTATACCTGCTGAATTGGGGACACTAGGTTTTTTAACATTTAACATTTAAACGTCTAATAACCAGGTATTTTTTATGAAAAAAACACGTATTGCGCAATATTTTCCCCGTTCGTCCCGTTATGTTACAATTTTTTTTTAATTTTTTGGTGTTTTTCAGCGAAATCGCCTACACACTGCGTCGTTATGTTACAATTTTCCGTTATGTTACACTTTTTTTTTGATTTGGTTTAAAAATATTACATTCCTGCGCAAGTGGTGTACTACTCGGCGTTTTACATGAATTTCCGCCGTCTTTTCTCTTGCACTTTCTAGATTGCCAAAGTCGAGTTTCTGACGAAAAAAAAACTCGAGTTTTGATATCTAGAAAATACGGCGGAAATTCATGTTAAACGCTAAATAGAAGAGCGTTGGTGAATTTTTTTTTTGCGAAATTGTTTGTAGATCAAAGCGGACCGTTATAGATAGAAAAAAAAACATAATATTAACATTGGTAATTGTGCGATTATAAGCTTCAAAGTGGTTGTTTACTACCGGAACTGATATAAAATGAGTTTTGAATTGCTCGACGAGCTTCAAGTCAATTAAAAGAAGCTTCGTCAATACCACTTAGATCGCCTGTTATATTATTTAACTAATTGAAATGCCTTAATTCAAAAATACGCCCCAAATATATAATTCAAACACATTTTGTGCTTATAAAAATCACAAATAATTGATTATCGAACGTTCAAAAAAAAAACTCCAACTGTGTAAACTAATTAGGGTGTCAAGAAACCGTTTGAAAAAGTAACCAAAGAGCGGAAGATAAGATAAATATCGAAAAGGGTTTCCGGATGTCCCCCGTGTGGTTTTCATAAAACAGGATTTACTCGTTTAAAATTTGTTTGTTAATTTTGTTTCTCGAAAACAAACAGCGCTAATAAGTTTGGCTAATAACATTGCTGGGTTACCTTACTTAGGTTAACCAAATTGGGACCTTTCAGACTTACCGCGGGCTCGGAAATTTTTTTTTCTAAAAACCACCCTATCCGACGTAGTTTTGCCTCCTGAATCCACTCGTGCCAAAAAATTTTTTGAAAAAGGGCTAGTTTTGGCGCTAGAGAGCAAAATAGGTGCAAAAAGGGAGTAATCCATGGGGAGTAACTGTTCGCGAATTCCAAGAAATATTTTTGTCGTTTTTTTGTCGTCATCGTCTTCTCCAGGTCTTGCTGCATGGCACCGAAAGGTTTGAAACTAATAATAAGGACGTATTTCTAGAGTTTTTTGGCTTTTAAGGTGAAAAATGGGTGAAAAATAGGTCATAATGACAATTTGTAAACAGGGGTTTATAAATTGAAACTTAGAATTTCGTGCCGTTCATTGAGAATCTGAATAACTAGAAAAAATTTTCAACCATGCGATTTGGTTTCAAACCAATTTTAAAGACAGTCTGCGGTCGCCACTGTTACCAAACAGCGGCTGGTACACTACAGTGACTGGTACCCGATTCCAGTCGAATTTGGTACCAGTCGCCGTTTGATACCAATGGAAACCGCACACCAGTCGTTTGATACCCAGCGAGACGCTATGGCGCGACATGTCCAGGGCTCGGCAATTTCATTGGCTTAGCTTGGCTTAGCTTTTTCCTCTTTCGAAAATTTTTGGCTTGGCTTAGCTTGGCTTTTTACCCTCTCCAAAAAGTTTGGATTGGCTTGGCTTTTTGTTGCATGGTTTTCCTTCAGGGTTATATGATACATGGTACAAAAACCGACGATTCTCGCCCACGCCATAATAGGTTATGTTAAGCGCTAGTTTTTTTTTTATTATATGACGCCCTGTGCAGTTATCTGGTAGGTTTTTCCGTGAATTCTGCCGGATAACTGCGCAGGCTGTGTATCATATTTTGTATTACTGAAAACGATCATGCTGTTGTCTCGACCAAATGTCTCGGACTAAGTTTTTTTTCTTCATAGGTTCTCTCTAAACTGGAACGACACTGTAACTTAAATTGTGTTGTTTTAAATTTGCACGAATAAGTGATTACACAAATTGCGTCAGTAGTCGATATTCGCCTAGCTGTAACAAATGGAATCAAGTTCAATTGTACGTTCGGTCGAGTATTTTTTTTTTGTTGAAAAAAAAATCTGTCTAATCCCCTTTGGCGTCTGACTGGCGGGGAAATTCTGCTAGTATGTATATTTTTATACAGAGTCAAAAACGTTTCGAAAACTAAATTTGGTTTGTTGGTCAGTTTGGCGCACAAATAAAAAAAAAAATGGCGTGGAAAATGCAAATTGACGATTGAATTTTTGCACCGCCATTTAGAATGCGATGCGTTGAACACCATTTGTTATTAACGTTATTTTCAAACCAGAAATATAAAAGTTATGTTCTGGTTTACAGAACAGAACGGACCGTTCTCCTACTGGTGTGGGTAATGAGTTTGTCATCGAGGTGAACGGGACGCGTCGTATATTCACGAGTTCCATAACTCAACATACGATGGGTCGCGTTCAGCTCGGTGACAAACTCGTTACCAACACCAGTATGTGATCACAATTTTTTATTCATAATGAATTTCGTTAAAACTTCCACTTACCAATTAAGCTGAAGTATTTTTGCGAATTTTCAAAATACCTCAGGTGCGCCGTTATGTTTCAAAACCAAATTGAAAAACAAGTAAATGATAATGGAAAATTGAAAGATATCGGCGCAGTGCTCTACACATAAAGATATGTATTTCAAAAAATAAAATCGCAAAAAAGATAACGAGGCCAACGTGAAAAATTGAAAGATAATGGGTGAAACATAAATGCGCGCCTGGTTTTCTAGAATATTTTTGAACAAATTGTCGCAATTTTTATTACACAGGGTGCGCCGTTAAGTTTCGAAAAAAAAAAACAAAAACATATTGACTCGAGCAGGAAAAAGTGAAATATAACGGGGTGAAACATAACGGCGCCCCTGTGTATAAGATTTTTTTTTGAAAAATCAGCTCAATTAGTTTTGCGCAAAATGTTTTTTAGAAACTTTAGCAGTAAAATTGCGTCAACATCCTGGAAACTTCAGGACTAGAGAGGTTTTGAAGTTTTAATTTGAGGTTCTCTAAACGAAGAAGATATAGTAAACTTTGATAACTGCCCTACGTTTAGTTAAAAGTTGTTGAAATTCTATTTTACTGTAATGTTAGAACTTGATACAGAATGGTAATAAAACCATCATGAGAACCCTTCTATTGCCGTATTTAGAAGAAAAAAAGTAGAAAGCAGCTTTAGGACGCGAAAGAAGCTTGAACTATGTCGATGTGATTAAGGTCTAATCATTAAACTGTATCAATGATTCGATTACCGCCGCCCGTTCGTTTTCTATATTTGAGATGACTCGGGCTAATATGTACTTTTCGGTGAAAATCGAGCTTTGTATGTCGGCGGCAGTTCAAAGGGCATTTGAGGGCGACAGTGGATAAACTACCGTGTGTATGTGTATCTCTTTTTCCAGTCGGTGTAGTCTATCGTCCAGTTGACTCATCCGGAACCAATCCCCTCAGAAAAATTCATAATTCAGTATAAAAACAGAAGCAAGAGATTTTTNATACACACGACTTGTTTTTCGTCGATTTAAGGCATATGGAGGCCCCGTAGGTCAAAACGAGTATTGCTGTCCCCCTCAACTTTTCGAAAAAAATTACATTGACGGTATTTTTTTCGTAGGTTGGAGATTTAAAACAGCTCTCTGAGGGCCCTATTGGCCCAAATCAATTTCTGAATAGTCAGATCGACGTAGTTTGACGAGCTCTATAACTTGGCTTTACCAGTTTTTTGAATTATTGCGAATTAATGTGAATTTTTTAAGTGCGTGTTTATCTACACACATTTTCCCCTTTAAGTAATACGGGTTCCCAAAATCTCCGTCCCCCTGAGAGTTAATAGAAATATTTTTGTGTGAGTTTCAACTGTCAGGCACATATCGGTAGCTAGCTACACGTTTTCCCCTTGAATCTAAATAAAACGAGAACCGTTCGTAATAATTAAAAACGGACAACGGGTTACTCATTCAAAACCAAATTTACGTATTTATATCGAACTAAGAAATAGGTAAATGACTCACATAAAAACTGAGTAAAGCCCATATGGGGATCGACCATAAATAGTTAGTTCTTTCATCACGTTCCTAAAATTTAATTTGGTGTGGTTTTGGAATTTCATGACCTGAAGTTACTGGAATGTACCGTTTACTGCTGCCTAACTCTTTCTTATATTTCGCTTTGTTTGTTCAATAATGTTACGTTAACTCCCAAGAGCCCCAAGTGGCATATAATCCGTAAAGGTCAATTTTTGGACTAAACGACTATCTTAGGGTATAAAAAACAGTTCCGTTTATATTTTTCTCATAGAATTTAACTGGGCCCGTATTTCAGTGATTTTCGATTAAGCCCGGTTAACTATCATTTTCGGTCCCTTTAGCCTAAAGGCTTTAGGGCCTAAGTCCAAATTTGGACTAATTGACCCCTGGGAGTTAAGGGTGACCATTTGTCACGTTTAACTCCCACAGGGAAGTGTGCACACAATTTCCCCCTACGGATTATCATTTCACTCCTTCCCTCTGAGAGTTAATAATCCGATCCAATGAAAAAAAAATCTCCATAGAAAAAACTCTATGGTCCATATCGGTAATTAAACTCACCTGGCAGTTAACCCAATAAAACAACACTTCTTATTTCCTTCATACTTTTTTTTTGAAATACCGCAAGTGTTGTGACAATGTTTTTTAAAGAAGAACTTCGTGGAAAATCTCATCCGACTGTTAAGTCTTTCAGTTTCATTTTACCGATCAATTTTCTGACAGAAAGTCAATGATTTTTTTTTTACTTTGGCTATATTTATCTAAATATATATATTACGAAAGCGCTTCAATGCAATTGTCGTGATTAGCGAGTATTTCCGTTTGCGGGTGGAGCGTGCTCTACGGGACACAAAAAATATTCTTTTAGGTTTAAACGAAGAAAAAACGGGACTTAGCTGCAATAAATTTTAGTACAGAATCAGTTTTGGTTCCTTGTATTCCGTCGTAAGACACTTTTCACTTGAAATGGTCACGGTGAATTTGCGCTGGCTGCCTCAAAATCTATTACACCGGGTGCGCTGTTATTAGGCAGGTTTCGCGACAAAAAAACCTGCCTGATAACTGCGTAGGGTAACTGATAACTGCGTAGGGCGTAGGCGGAATAGGGGAAAAAGATGAAAAAAAACTACGTGATAACAGCACGAGCGGTGAATTTTGAAGGGAAATTTTGTAGGGTGCCTGATAACTGCGGGCCAAGCTGCCTGATAATTGGATGCCTGATAACTGCGCACCCCGTGTATAACCTTAGGTTAACGTTGGTACTCCTTTTTGACACTTAACTGCATAATTTCACTCCAATTGAGATATATGAAAATCGGCAGTTTTTGTGAAAATGAACCAGTTAGATTCTCATAGAATTTCTCAAAATAATTTGAAATTAATAACGAGTCATATCAAGACTAATGAAAGGCTCATAATTTATGCCTTTCATTAGTCTTGTTTTTTTCAGCCAGTATGGTATGGCCTATTCATAAGATAATAACAAGCAAGCAATTCAGCGTAATTAATTTGAAATTGTTTTGAGAAATTCAATGCAAATCTAACTGGTTCATTTTCACAAAAAAACTGCCCATATAAGTGAAACATTTTTTTTCATCTGGTGAAACTTTTGATTGCCAATAACCGGAAGAATGTCCTTTTTTGAATAGATTTTTTCAAAAAAATTTTATTTACCAGTGTCGTGTAATAACGAATAATTCAGTACAAAAACCAGTAACAAAAATCCTTAGGTTATGCCGAGTTTTAATTCCCACAAACTCAACATTTTAAATCACCTTTGTTCTTATCATTTTTTAAAATTGTTTAGCCCTCATAATTTTCCACTTTATCCGCCTACGCACCACGCAATAATTTTTTCAGCTACAATCTATCGTGAGGGAATATGCCTGTTTAGGTTTTATTTCATAAGCCAACTACTACTTTAACATAGCGTTTTATATGAATGTCCGCCGTTTTTTCTTTTATATTTTCTAGATAGCCAAACTCGAGTTTCGTCAAAAACTCAAATATCGCCATGTATAAAAATGTAGGGAAAGACGGCGGAAATTTATGTAAAACGCCGAGTAGAATACAACATTAAAACTTATCAAAATAAATTTCCAGCTTTCCAAATCATGCTCATGATC
The DNA here is from genome assembly GCA_004367875.1 of Oikopleura albicans. Classification (NCBI taxonomy): domain Eukaryota; kingdom Metazoa; phylum Chordata; class Appendicularia; order Copelata; family Oikopleuridae; genus Oikopleura; species Oikopleura albicans. The sequence goes on from SCLG01000131.1 coordinate 413,320, forward strand.
AAAACTGATGATTCACAAAATAAATCTTATTAAAATACGAAATTAAACGTCTCCAACTGATTGATTCTATATAAAAAAATAATTATATCAAGTGTGTTGAGTGATCGATGGGAAGCGTTTGTTTCTTTTTTTCCTATTTTTAAGGCATGTGTCAACAAGTATTGAAGACAATAAAAAAGGGGGGAATAATTTAATTGCATCACGCTGGGGCTCAAATAAGATATTAATATCATTAAAATCTCCTTAATGGAATTACTGTTTGACAACGGAAAGACGCGTGTCAAATACAGACAATTGCAAAAATATGCGGGTAATAATGCGCGTGTATGCGGTGACGTGCACCCGCGGCGTTTTGTACTACCTACTGCGCGCCGAAAGCCGATAATAAGGTGAAGATAGTGACACTTCCGTCGCTAAAATAACCCCCCTTTTTGTAGAAT
>SCLG01000131.1:414567-429946 GCA_004367875.1 Oikopleura albicans
ACACCGATTTTTACAAATTTGTATTTGTGTTTGACCGCTAACTAAACTTGTGAAAATTTCCTTGTGTTTATCTTGGCCCCGAAAAAAGGTTTGTCAATGTCAAGATCGGTATTATGAGGGCTCAGTGATGACAGCCGAATAATAATTTCCATTTTAGAATCTGTCGAATTGCATCAGACATAGGGTGCTTGCAAAGTATAATCAGTACATTTACACGTGCACCACGCGTAAGTAAATCACAACTATTCAAGTGACACTTGTGCAAAATATATATACATGCCGACTTGAGCCACTCCAACGCAAAAAAAAACGGTTCTTATTTTATGTTTNGTCACCAAATAACGGTCGCGTTCGTGTTTTCAAAAACCGACCCTTATTTGAAGAACCCAGGATAAGCCGATTTAACTGCTGTTATTTTTAGATTAATTATGTCCATAAACGGATTAGAAAATATTAAAAATGTCAGAAAGAATCAATAATAAAATCAGCGACCGTTGTTTGGAGCAATAATATTTTTCTCGAAAAAAAAAGCGGTCCTTATTTAGCGCGACCGACCCTTTTTTGGCGAAACCGACCCTTATTTGGGGATGCTTTGATTGGCGACCTGTACATATTGTAACATGATTAATCAAGAACAATTAAGCATTGACTAGACATTTTTTATTTCCGTTAAACGACATCGAATATTTTTGAAAAACCGGTTAACGGATACATGCGTAGACGTTTTTGCTGGAAAATTTTCGAGCCAAAAAACAGCCGGTTAACGGTAATTAGACCGGCTAACGGAGTGACGGTTAACGGAGTGCCGATTGACAGCGTACCCTGTGTATTTAACGGTTCGCCCTAGCCATCCTACTAACTTTTCAAGAAATATTGCCACCTGGTTTTTTGGGTGTAGTTACGTTACAATGACCATGATGTAAAACGCCATCATTATAACTGTCAAATGACGAAAGAAAGCTTCAAAAGAAAGTGATTCTAATTCGTACCAAAACGGTGATTGATGAACTGCAAGGCGGCCCAGGTATTATGATCAATGCTCGCAACACACTTTTAATTATCACTTACACTAAAATAAGCTGATAATTATGGTGAGTTCTTTCACATGCTTGTCTAACCCTTCATGAAGCTTCATCCTTATCATAGATATAAATGACAACATTTGTGAAAGAAAAAAAAAATATTTAACATTTCTGAGAAAACATGAAAATTCTTTGATATTCTCAATTACTTTTCACCATTGGTAGATATGAAAGAAGTGGTAGCATGTGACCTTGACCTTTTGAAGGTCATAATATAGACGCATTTCTTTTGCACCTATTTTCGACTCATTTGGATCTGCCACCTACGCGCTGGCCTGTTAAAAAAGTCATTTTTTGCGTAGGTTGGAGTTTTACATAAGTTTAATTGATGTTCACACCTAAAGTAAACGAATAAAATATGTAATTTTTAATTACAACGAGTTTCTATCAATACTTTTCCACTTTTAATAACAACGTTCTGTTATGTTAACACTTTTAAGATCAGTCCTTACTCTCAATACGGATGTTTTTTTCAATTTGGGCGCTTTTGTCAAAAAAATGATCACAAAACAGTCACAAAATGGACACTTTTTGGTAATTCACCCCAATACCGGCGCAATTTTCAGGAATAAAAAACGTCCGTATTGGAAGTAAGGACTGTACATTAGTCGTATAATTACTAGCTAGATGATCATAATATTATTATCTAGACTATAATATTATAATAGACTATAAAATTTGTGGGAAAATAATCTTCGAAAAGAACCTTTTTAGATCAATTAAAATTCGTTTCTTTGTTAAAAAAAGGGCGTCAATTTTGATCAAAAACCATGATCATGCAATTTAAAGACTTCTGTCGGATTTTCTACACTTGTGGGGATTATCGGCAGCACCAAATTACAGCCAAATTCGGCATAACCCAGATTTACAGCGGGAGGCGTTATAATGGCGTTTTTTTCGGGGGGTTTGCATTAAACCTGTGATTGACAAGATTTTGTCGAATTATTTCCATTAAAGTTTTACGGTACCTGATCTAGCGGGTCGGTTAAGCGAACGAGAGTTAAAAACTAAATTATAAGCTTGTAATAGATGTGAACTATTAATCGATATTTGCACCATTTGACCAAAAAATGTTAACTGATAGAGCCCGACTTACCAGAAATGTGCCGCGTTAGCACGTTTTAGAAAACTTAGTACAATTTAATTAAGTACTTTCAAGGGTGACTAACATATAAAAATAATAATATGATAATTTGGCACGGACTGAAATGGTATCATGTCGAAAATGTCGAAAGGAGAATTTGTCGACAAATTACCCTTTATCCTCTTTTGCCTTTATCCACTTTACACTTTATCCACAATAAAAAACACGATAACAGATACATGATTTTTGTCAAAATTTGTCGACGGATTACCTTTTATCCACATTACACTTTATCACTTTTTGCCTTTATCCACTTCACCCCTTTTTTGTCGACAAATTACCCGTTAGACAAATTCCCTTTTCGACCGTTAAGAAATGATACCAATGGCACCGTCGGAATCGGTCTGTTTTGTTTTCCGGCGAAAGGGTAATCCGCCGAAATTTTTGCACTTCTGAAAAATTACAGTGCCCAAAAGTGGGAAAATTTTGAGGTATTACCTTTTCGCCGGAAAGGAAAGTAGACCGAATCAGACGGTGCAACACCAATACAGTCGGTGCCGATAATTGACAATTTTGAAAATCTTGTTGAGAACCAGTCAACCCTAGTTTTTTTTCTCATTTTATAGCATATTCAAAGTTTATTTTAAACGAGCTTGAAAAGTGTCACTTTTATGCACCAAGTCCTAATCACAACAAAAAATATAATAAACAAAATAGAATAGGTCGATAAAAATTACACCATTTTAGAACAAAAGACGAAAATAGGAANATACAGTCGGTGCCGATAATTGACAATTTTGAAAATCTTGTTGAGAACCAGTCAACCCTAGTTTTTTTTCTCATTTTATAGCATATTCAAAGTTTATTTTAAACGAGCTTGAAAAGTGTCACTTTTATGCACCAAGTCCTAATCACAACAAAAAATATAATAAACAAAATAGAATAGGTCGATAAAAATTACACCATTTTAGAACAAAAGACGAAAATAGGAAGAGAAAAAAAATTGATGGTGATTACAAGATTTTAAACAGTGCCAAAATTCTAGCGCGATTCTTGACACTTTTTTATGCTTTATGCGGGTTGAAATTCTATTTTGGAATATTGCATCACATTCATCAAGTCTACTCAATCACCTTTATCTCATTTCTAATTTTGAAAAAATATTGTATTGCCGATTTTACGCGCTGAATAAACGTCGAAAAGTAGAACTTTTCTTTTTTGTTTTTAGATTTTTTATTGTATCTCGTTTTTTCAATTTTTCGCGGTTAACTTCTAACCGGTTTCTGGTTTCTGGTTTTAAGATCCACCATGTGATGCAACGTGGTCGGTTACCATTTAATTAAAAAAAATCACTCAATTTGAGAAACCTTTACCGAAAAAAAATTTCTTCCAAATTCCCAGAAACGTTACCTGCCTATGGTCCTGAAAATCAGTTTGTGCTGTTTTTGTATATAGAGTATGAATTTGTTTTACCGTGTGTTGGTGCTCAGACTGTCGTGTTTTGAGCACTCTTCATATGATTATAACGCTATTTCGACATCACCACGACAGTCTGAGCTCCAACACACGGTAAAAATGAACACTTTGTAACTAAAACACCAAAAGGCAGCAAAAAAAAACATCGGACCAGTTTTGTTTCTTTCGATGAGTCGAAATCCACGTGCTACCTCGAACAAAAAAAATCATAACATCTTGAAGCGTTGCTGACAGCCGAAAAAATGAGAAAAAAATGCCATCTCAACGCAAAATGTTGATTGTTGGAAATGCAAGAAACCGTTGGTTTAACCGTGGTTTATCTTGTTTATCATGTTTCTAATGTACGCTTTGGTATGTTCGATATTTTCGATGTGATTCCTGGGATACAGCAGCCGAAATAATCCCCCCGATACGATGCTACAAAATATGCTATCACACTGATCTAATAAACGTAAATATTCACCGATACCGACGAGAGTTTAACAAAAAAGAATCGCCTATCGCCGATACGAACAATTTCATGAAGTCGAGTAATTCACACCGACAGATGTTAGAAAAAAAATAAAATAATGACGCCTCGACGAGGCGGCCTCATGCTTGGGAACTGGCACCGCGCTACCCACTTTTATGTTTGCGGTAAATTCCCGAACATGAATTTTGAAAAATCTAAGTAAGTTAACATCTTCAAGTAAGCAGTGTTGGAAAAGTTGGTCAACGTTCCAAATTTTCCCAACGCCTAACACAGAAAATTTCTCCAACGCCTAACTCAAACGTTGACCAACGCTCAAATTTTCCTAACGCGATGTGAAGAAAATTTCTCCAACGCCGAACGTTCCCAACGCGTTGGAAAGAAAATTGCCCCAGCGCCCGACGTTCTCAACGCGTTGGTTGAGCGTACAGCGTTAGCCAACGCATCCCAACGCCCCAAGCTTCCAACACTGTTCAAGTAAGTTAATCAACATTTTTTGTCAATTTTGGAAAAAACGTCTAAATTCAAGTTGGTTAAGAAGTAGTTTTTTTACGTTTTCCAGCACTTCCGCCTACGCACTACGCAACTAAGTTAACAAGCTTCAAGTAAGTTAAAACGTTTTTCACTTTAATTTCGTTAGCTTACTTAGATAGCTGGTGTATTGCACCAGGTGTAATAACAAATATCAGATTCGTTTTTGATGGCGAAAAGTGTTTCTAGAACAAAAACCGGCAATTTTCTAACACCAATACTTATCAGCCAAATATCGGTTGAATACGGAACCCCTGAGGTAACCGTGCCGAATCCTCTCCTAAATAACATTTTCGGTCTGGCCAAGTGTCAAACATTCCTCCAAATCTGAAAAAAAATTTGCTGGTTTTGGCCTGTTTTTTTTTGTGCGCCAAATTCGACAATAAAACATGATTTCCGACACCATTTAGAATCCGTGACGCGTTTCAAACAATGAAGAACTTGATCCATCCAACTAATGATGCGTGAAATCTAACTTTGTCCGAGTCCGATAATAAGTCCGGTAATAAAGGGTCAAGAGCTTCTTGCTTTACATGAATTATATCAACGGTGGATTACCACTTTTCCAGTTATTATTTTTTATGTCTCTTTTAATGCAAGGGGTTTGACATTTGTAAAAACGACTTTTGAGTGATTTATGCATTTTTGGGTGTCACGTCCAAATGGATTAAACGCCAAAGTAAAAAATTGGTTAAAATGCAACAGCTGTGCCCTTATCGTGCAAACCGTTATCTTTATAAATCCGGTACAGAAAACGCCAAGGCCTACGGCTCGTATTTTCTAATTCGTATTGAAAAAACGTACCAAGTTGTATTTTGTGTTTTTTTTCTACTAAACTGGGGTATACACTTTTTTCTTAAATGACTTATTTGATAATAATTTATCGTAATCTGACGTCCGGTTCAAATATAGGTTATCCAATGAGGTACAGTCCTTACTCCTTTTTGGGATGATTGCTGCTTTTTGGGACGCTTTTTCGTCCAAAATAGGGCAATTATAATGAAAAAAATGATCCTTTTTGTGACGATGCTCCTTTTTTGGACGCTTTTTTCGAGAACCGAAAACGTCCCAGAAAGGAGTAAGATCTGTAGTCATTTTTACGCAAAAAAATACCCTGGCACCCGCTAGCGGAAATATTTTCCATAATTTGAGCGTCCCTAATAAGTAATCATTATTAGTAATAACATAAGAGTAAATTGCATTATGTCTTTGCCATAAGGATATATATAATTTTTATTTTCTGAGGGGGAAACAGCTGGCTAACAACAAAACTGGGTTAACTTGCCATATAAGTGCGCAAGGGTTAATTCACATTAACTTAATAACTAAAGAACTTATAACAATTTTTTACGTGGCTATTTTTCAGATAGTTATCTGAGTAATTTACCTAGTAAATTTTTATTCAAATAAATTTATTTACACTAACTGGCCGGGACTGAAACCGGAAACACGCTCTCGACGTGAAACGGTACGGAAGAACATTTCTTTTTCTGAAAACAAATTTGTTCGATTGGATAACATTGTTGGCAAATTACGTTATTTACTTTTCGTATGCGAATTTAGAGGAAAAAAAAAGAAGGTGCAACAAAGTAGTTTTCCTTTCGAATAATTAATCAATATCATCACTACTACTTAGCCGTCGATAAAAATCAAAATAAACAGAAAAGTCCCCAAAAAACAGAGAAAAAAAAATGCGTTTAATTCGTTTTTGTCGCCATGCTAAACAAATGCGTCAAAAAAGAAACTAAAAATAATAAAAATATTATGATTGAGAGAGGCGATCGCGCAACCTGTTTTTAAAAGGTCCCGTTTATTTCTTTAATTTTGGGTTGAGAAAATAGATAAAGAATAAAAAAAAAGAAGGCGATGGGACTAATTGCGCAAAAATTGACACGGCCAATGACTAGCCACGATATTGTTAGACAAAATATTTCCAACGACGGTACCAACGAAGTGATTATTGATTTTATGTCAAAAAACGAATTATCTAATATGGGTTCAAATATTTTCGCGTTTACAACTTTCACTCGTTCGCCACCTCAGATTAAAAATTATAAAATATTATATAATAATAACTTATGGCTCCCGTAGTTTATTATGACATAGTAGCAATTTCCTTGCAATCAACGCAAATTGCAATAAATTCATTATCTCATTTTCAAACAACGTTATTCTATTGCTGCTGTGCCATAATAGTCCATTAACTTGCATACAGTGCTCCTTCCCTTAACGGCCACCATCAGGGCCAAAAAAATCGTGGCCGTTAAGGGATTGGTGGCCGTTAAGGGATTGTCGGCCATTTTAGACAAATATTCGCTAAAAAACATATTTTGATCATTTTTATTTGTTGTTATTGCTTGTAAACGTTTTTTTAGTTTATATCAGTTTGTATGGTTATTTAAAAAAATCGGTTATTGACGATTGTTTTGTCTTTTTTGAGGTCGGTAAAACTTCTACGGCAGTTGTACCGCTAATTAGTNTTTGGACTATTTGCACTATTTTAACAAAGTTCTAAACTTCCAGTTCCAGACAAAGCATTTTTTTGTTTGAAAAAAACTTCAGTCTCAAAACTTCTTGAATTATTGCCGTTTCACAGCAAAAACAACAATTTAGATGAAAATTACTAGAATTGATCACAAAGAAACGATAACTTGTATTTTTCAGTTATCTATACACCAGGTGCGCCGTTATGTTTCAGCCCGTTATGTTATAATTTGTAAAAAAACGCCTATTTCGCAATACTTTTGAGTTACGTAATCACTATTTTCCGTTATGTTACAAAAAAAAATACGTATTTCGCAATATTTCCCCGTTTGTCCCGTTATGTTACAAATTTGTACGAAAAACACGTATTGCGCAATATTTTCCCCGTTCGTCCCGTTTACAATTTTTAATTTTTTTTTTGGCGTTTTCCAGCGAAATTGCCCACGCACTGCGCCGTTACATTACAATTTTCCGTTATGTTACATTTTTTTATTTGGTTTTGTAAGATAACGGCGCACCTGGTGTATAGTGTTTGAATTTTTGAATTGTCTATTGTATAGTATGCTAAGGACAAATGATACTAGGAAAAAAAATGTGGCCCTTAAGGGACAGTTGTCCAACCCGAAAAAATCGCGGCCGTTAAGGGATTGGTGGCCGTTACGGGGGTGGCCGTTAAGGGAAGGAGCACTGTATTCCATAAATTGCGTACGTACTTTTACTGCCAGCACCACATTCATGTTTAAAAAGCTTGAGCCCTTTTCAACGTTCATTTTCAGAGTTAATTTTCACGAATTAAAATAACCCGGTTCTGATCTTTCCAGGAGTTGGGACGAATTTTTCAGTAACCTTTGGTCCTTTGCCATACTTTTGGTGAAAACACAAGATCATAGGGTGTGCCGATCGGCAAAAAAAAAACACGTTCAAGACTTGAACTTCAAGTATTTGAAGGACCATTTGGGTACAATGAAAAATGGATAAATTACACAAACCATCATGGGCCATGATGGTTCACTTTCGCGACCATTTTTGACTGTGAAAAACCTCGTTTATGAGTACTTACGCGACCATACCATTTGGTCGCGAATTGTTGTTCAAAATATGGTTTCGCGACCACTTGGTCGAGAAATGGTGCTTTAAACAAGGTTTCGCGACTATTTTTTTCTACTCAAAAACAGTAATCGCGAAACCTCACCCAAAACACCATTTTGCAACTATGTGGTCGCGAAACCATATTTTGAACAACAATTCGCGACAAAATGCTGTGGCCGCAAAAGTACTCATAAACGGGGTTTTTCGCGACCACAAATGGTACCTCACTCCCTTTTAAGAGTTAAAACTTTCCGCTTAACTTTTGTTTTAGAAACGTCAAAGGATAAAAAAAACTGAAGTTCCGTCGTTATAAAATATCTTTTTGACGTAAAATTTTACGGCTAGATCTAGTGGATCTATGCAAAAAAAACTGCTCCTGTTCTAGCGTATTAAACGGAAGTTAATTCAAATTTTAGAAACAAAGTGTAAAAAATCGGTTTCGTGTCTTTCTGCTCTGGTCTGCCCGCCCCCAAGTTTATGCCAGTTTTGTTGATCCCGCCAAACCTCGGTTTCGATCAATTCTTTGGTGGTGGTTTTGTTGCGCCTTCAACTTTTCCCCGGTTTCTGTTGCATAATTTTTAATCAAATTATTCCCCTTCCGAAAACAAAACAAACAAAAAACACATCGCATTTGTTTATTCGACTACTGTAGCACTTAGTTGTCTAGGTTGTTGAGGATAAAATGCGTAATGGTTCTAATCATAATTTTCCCGTTATCAGCACAAAAGAAATAAGGATTTTTAGGGTAAAAAAATGAAATTTTCTAATTCAATTTTCTACCCTTGAATTGAGGGCGATTCATTGGTATGTTTTGATTAGGTGCCAAAACAGAGATCCAAAAGTTCTGTTCTAAATATCATTATTTTTTCGTTCCCACGTTCTTGGCCGTTCGAACGCGTTCTGGAGCGTTCTTGTGAAAAAACGTTCTAAATGGCCGTTTTGTTCTGTCTTGTGATGGATAATGGCCCAGAACGGTGTTCTTGCGTTCTTTTGTTCTGCTAGCGTTCTCTTCTCTACGAAAAAACAGAACTTTCGGATCTCTGTGCCCAAATGAGAGTGAGCTGAACAAAAACTTATTTCAGTTTAAACTAAAATTAAAAGTTAAAATCATATTGACTAAAAAGAAAAAGGCGATAATTGTAAGCAGAAATTGATTCAAAAATTTTGACCATGGTCTATGGATAACGAAAGAACCGATCAGCAAATGAAAAAATGAACATTTACAATTACAATCTACTTTTTAAAGCTCAATAAAACTGCACTAGTATTTTTTTCCTATAGAAAAAAAAATTACAAATCGTTTTTACTTTCCCCATGTAATTTTCCCTAACCCTGTCTGATTGCGACAAAGTAAGGAATCCGAGAAACCAAAAAAATAATTCTAATGTAATTTTGATTGGTTGTCGCGGCAAAATTCTAAACGTGTCGATCGAAGTCGTCTCTTATACAATGACGTCAAGTTGTTTCCTGCTGTGTTGGTCGCTTTTTTTTTGCTTGGCCGGTCTCGTGCGTTCGTGGTCCGAGTGGGAAACGCAAAAAATTAATTAAAAAAAAAATGAAGCTAGATTACGGTAATGACACAAATAACCTGTACCTTGCTTGTAATCTTATGTACGGCGGCGATTTTGACTCTGTCTTGACACATGTTCTAGAAATTAAAACATACATGTCCAAGTGTACTGTCATGTAAGATTTTATTTTCGTACAGTAACGAACAAAAAAAAATAGTTTGTGTACATGATCGCCTGTAAGCCTTAACTGCCAACTGTGTTTGGATTTTAACCCGTAGGGGGTTATTCGGGCTGATTTGCACGAAACCTTCATACACCGGGTGCGCAATTATTAGGCGGGTTTCGCCTTTAAAAAACACGCCTGATAACTGCGTGGAGTGCTTGATAACTGCACAGGGCGTAGGCGGAATAGGAGAAGTGATGAAAAATAACTGCCTGATAACAGCACGAGCGGGGAATTGCGCAATACTAAATTGTCATTATCCAATTTCCTTTTCAAATTTCCAAAGTTTGCTGGAAATATCAGAAAATTTTATTGTGTTGAAATATTGAGAGGGTCGTTAATTAATTTTTACCAAAACAGACCGTCTTACACCTTAGGGAATATCATTTCGAGGCGCCAATTTTCAATAATAAAAAGCGTCCGAAATGGGAATAAAGACTGTGTTATAAGATCAACCCTGACGTTATATTTTTTGGAACTCTCGAGCAATAAAGGCATGTGATGTGTACTCATATCAATAACGTTCACATGATAAAACGAGTCGCTAGTTTTAGTTATAAAAAGATTAAAGCTGATTTTCACGCATCGAAATTCCAAAAAAAAAAGTGACCACTAATTTCTTCGTGTCAAAATGGGCCAGAACTGTCAGCTTAGATTACAAAATGTAATATTACCAGCTAAAAAAATATTATCACGTTTGAAAGCAGCTTTTTGTTCCCTTTCACTTTCGGGTAAAAACAGTTTTTTTTGTCATTTTGCTTGATCCTCAAAAATGGGGAAAATTTCACCGTAGATTTTGGCCCTAATCCGTGCATTTGTACTGAAATACCATGATTTAGCATGTAATAGCCTAATATTATGACCTCAAAACGTGTCAAGGATTCATTAGGATCAAGTAATTGGGGCAACGAGACATTTGGGAGAAAGGCCAATCGAACGCTAAGGGCACATCTTGTATCTAAATTTATAGATTACCCGGTAAACACTTTTAAGTGCTAGAGAGAATTTCTCATGTTTTTTATAGGCGCCTCCTATTGGCTAGCGTCCGTTAGCTACGCAAACAACTCACCGCGGTGCTTGTAATAAGCAGTTACAGGCGCCAACGCCGTCGGCGCGGAGCGTCTGTAACTGTATTATAAGCAAGTCTATTGGCTCATGCTTTTTTATAAGCGCCTCCTATTGGCTAGCGTCCGTTAGCCACGCAAACAACTCACCGCGGTGCTTGTTATAAGTTATAAGTTATCTTTAGCTGCAAGTATTTTAGAAATCAGTAAAATGTACACGTGTTTAACTGATATTGCCGAATTGATGCGATACAAAACTAAAAAACATTGTTTGGTTGTTTTTTTTATCATACCAGGATTTTACCAGGCGTGTTACTTGCTGACGAAATTATTACGATTGCTGCTTGATAGACATTCAAGATTATCATTTTCTCACCACATCAATTGACTGACGTCTCAAATAATTATGTACAGACTTTATGGCATCAAAAAATAAAAATCGGGCATTATTTTTTTGCAAAAAATTCGTGTTCATTGCTCTGAAGTTAAGGGCCTTAACTTATCTCCTTTTTAATTAAAAAATGATGTTAATCAACTCATGTTAAAACTAGCTCAAAAAAGTTATTTTAAAGAACGTATACCACCTATGCAGTTATCTTAAATTTGCTCAAAAACGTGTTAAGACAATTGAGTTTTGGTAAGATAATTGAGTAGGGCGCTTGAGTCGGCTAAAAATTGTTCAGATAACCCAACTTTGTTATGATAACTGATGTAAGATAAAGGGTTTTTTTTGAACTCATATTTAGATCATATGTTTAAAATGTATACAAAAGAAACTTATTTTAATAGCCAGAAAAATGTGCCTTGAAAAATAATCGTTTAAACTATAACGGGTGCGCAGTTATCGGGCAGGTTTCGCGACAAAAAATTTGCCTGACAACTGCGTAGGGCGTAGGCGGAAAAGTGAAAATATTTTTGAGGAAAGCCGCGCCTGATAACAGCACGAGCGGGTCAACCTGCCTGATAACTGCACACCCGGTGTACACAATTTTAAAATAAATCAGGTTAAAAATGGGGGTCTAAAATCATTATTTGAAGGGTCCTAAAATTTTTTAATCATTTTTTTTGTAACACGGGATTATTCGTAGACATAATTCGATAATTCTATGAATATAATTAGTTTTCAGATAGACTCCGCGTTCGTTTTGTCAAGCCAATCAGTCTAATCCGTAAAGTTAACATAAAAGTTGGCGATACATTAGTAGGTCTGATATGTAACAGTTTCAAGTCGACAATCATCATTGATTTGAAGTCTTAAATAAGTTAAAGACATGTACAGGTCGCTTCCTTGCCAAAAAGTGATCAAATAGTTAACTCTTATCAAATAGTTAACTGTCTATTCGCGTATTTATTTCAAAAGTACCGTTGATTTATGTTATTTCGAGCAATAAATCACCCTTCGTTAAATACTGTAACTTAAAGTTGCTTTCCGTTTGGCGCGCTTATTGGGCGCTAATTTAAATGGTGGCCGCTGATTGGCCACATAAACCTACATGTCGCGCGCGCGACAATTTGGCGTAAATAGAATATAACCATGGTAGGTATTATGAGCCAGCGCATTTTTTCCAAGAAAAGTTTTTCGAGGAATTGTTTTTTCGGGGAAATTACCCGAAAGTTTCTATATAAATTTACTACAGTCCTCATTCCTTTTTCGGACGTTTTCGGTTCTCGAAAATAGCGTCCGAAAAAGGAGCATCGTCACAAAAAGGATCATTTTTGTATTACAATGACCACATTATGGCCGACAAAGCGTCCCAAAAAGGACCAATCGGCCGAAAAAGGAGCGTCCAAGAAATGAGTAAGGACTGTACTAAATTTTCCCCGAAAACCTTTTCCCTGGAAAACTGTTTCTTTGAAAGACCGCGCTGCTATTTTAAGGTGCTTCATTAGCACACGATTTTTTAACACAAAAATTTTAACCCGATAAATTTGAACATACACAGGGTAAGGTGAAATAAACCCCTTACCAACATTTTCAAATGTCAAGCCAAAAAGACATTTTTTGTATAAATTATTATGTAGATTATATTATTCTATTTTCGGCTATACCATATGCTACAGTGTATATTGTATGGCATAAACTTAATTCCGGACCGGTGACCGGAACGGACAACACCGGGAAAACAATTATTATCTATTTGTCATATTTTTGGCTGAAAGATTTGCGTTACGATTAAAAAAAAAAGTTGTTTTCAGACACCCTCGATAATCCTCACCTGTTCATCGATAAAGAAAAGGTAATTATTTCGTTGGAATAAACTATAGCTGATAAATCATGCTTATGTCAACATTAGAGCCTTACCAAAAAGTAAACGAAAAAAATTAACCGTAAAATCTAATTAATAAGATAAGTCGAAAGTAATTTTACATCTGTTTTTTGCGTCGATCTCGCCCTTTTCGAGTCCTCTAACGTTAATTCCAGTTGCTACTAATTTTGGTCATTTTCAATTTTCCGTTTTTTTTCCATCTGGACGGAACGGAATATCCATCATTGTCCCGGGACCAACTCGAGGTGTCAAAATTAAACTTAGACAACAAAAATCGACAATACAAAAAAGCTTCAAGATCAAACTACATTAACTCTCATGCGGAAGTGTGTCATATATGACATGAAAGGGCCCTTAATGAGGAGTGGAGTACTTTGGCGACCATTTGTGGTCGCGAAATAAGTTGTATTTTGAGTAGTTTTGCAACCACATGATTTGGTCGCGAATTGTTGTTCAAAATTTGGTTTTGACGTTTTGAGTAAGGTTTCGCAATCACTATTTTCAGGCGGAAAAATGGTGGGGAAACCCTGTCTAAAACATCATTTCGCGACCGTTTGGTCGCGATTCCAAATTTTGAACAAATGTGGTAGCAAAAATACTCACAATGGGTTTCTTTCGTGGTTATTTCCCCTACCCTTCACCCTTAATGACCCCTCCCGTCCCCTATAAACTTCGAAAAAATAATAATGGTGGCAACTTTTGATAGGCCATACTGTATAGGCTATACAGTATAGCCTATACAGTACCATTTTCAATTTGAGAACTCAAACTTGTTTTAGCCTAAAAGGGTTTAAATCGGAAAATTAAAATAATGGTCGAAGATGCGTTTTATTGAGGCACTACGCCACTAGGCATCGATAAAGCTTTAGCCAAATCTCTCATTCCCATGAAAAGGTGAGAGCAAATTTATAACATCGAAGTTGATTTGTAAAAATTATTTTGAGTTATTTTGAAGACCAAACAAAAAAAAATATGATTTCTATAACAGCAGACTGTCGTCTGACGTTTTTTAAAAGAAAATTAAGATACAATTCACACTTACAAAAACCCATAAAACGAATTTCTTTCTCATAATTAAATAAATTCGCTCAGACGAGTTAAATAAATTCGGTAAGACGAAGTCGAGAGTCGAATTTTCTCAATATGAAACCCAATTATGCTAGGGTATATTCAGAAACGGAGTGGGGTACTTAAAAAACCCGTTTATGTGTACTTTCGCGACCACACCATTTGGTCGCGAATCGTTGTTCAAAAGATGGTTTCGCGACCACATGGTCGAGGATCGTTGTTCAAAATATGGTTTCCCGACCACATGGTCGCGAATCGTTGTTCAAAGTATGGTTTCGCGACCAAATGGTCTGGTCGCGAAAGTACTCATAAATGGTTTTTTTCGCGACCATAAATGGTCGCAAAACTACCCTTCACCTCAGAAACTCTTACTAAGAGTATTAGCAAATATCAGACTTTTTTATAAATAGAATTTGCTGAAACTTACACCTATGGTAAGATAACCTGTCAGGGGTGTATATGATGCAGTTTTATGCGTAGATCACGATGATCGAAACAAATTTGAAAGAGGGGACACGTTTTGGCGCTAGGGAGAATTTTATAGGTCCGTAGGACGCCCAACTGTAACCCTTTTCAGACGTCACGTGACGTCATAGGCCATTTCTGGTAACCGTCGGACTAACCACTGCCGGTGTTGTGTGCAAGAGTTAAAATAACACACATTTGTTACAATTAATAGTCCTAGTGGTAGATATGGCAGAAGTAGGGAAATCGAAAATTGTTCTTATTGGCCCACCATGAGCCGCTACAGAGCTGTTTGAAAGTGTCAACCCCCGCAAAATAACGACCACCTACGCACTCATCCTAAATAGCAGAAATTTGTTAAAATTAATGCTCTTAGTAAGTAGTTTCGAAAATACCCTAGCATAATTGGGTTTCATATTGATAGACAAGTCTTGAACTCTTTCGAACCCGTCTGACCGAATTTATTTAAGTATGAGAAAAAAAAACGCATTTTATGGGCTTTTTGATGTGACAAATGTAAGTGTGAATCTGCCCGATAAGTTTATCTTAAATTTCTTTCATAAAAA
>SCLG01000131.1:430493-451182 GCA_004367875.1 Oikopleura albicans
AAAAACGTTAGACGACTGCTATTATAGCAATTTTGTTCTTGTTGGATTTTCGAAATTGCTCACAAAAATTTTGACAAATCAACTTCGATGTCAGAAATTTGCTCTCACCTTTAGCTGGTAATGAGAAACTTGGCTAGAGCTTTATCGGTGAGTTGTCTACGAGTGACTTAACACCATTAAATCAGTACACATTGCATAAATATGAAGACCTATTTGCACAAAGTGAGTCGGTCGAAATTTGTTGGTGTATTACACTTTAGCCGTATTATATGGTGTTCTGGTAATTGTAATCCCTCTAGGGCAAATTTCTAAATTTTTGCCGAAAATTAAGTTATTCATATAATGCTGGAAAACATTTTTCTAGGGGTATTTGACAACAACGTTTCTGATTTTGACACTAACAGCCGCTTAAAACTAACCGGTTGAGAGAAAATTACCATTCACGACTAAAATTTCATTTTTTTTTGTTGACTCTTGGAAATCTGACTTTCGTGAAAATTTGAAAGAGGCAAATCTACTAAAATATTGACAGAAAGTTTCAAAAAACAATCACAAAAAAAAATTTCAAAGAAATTTCAAAAGAATTTCAAAAAATTTCAAAAAACAATCACAAAAAGAAATTCAAAAAAATTTCAAAAGAATTTCAAAAAATTTCAAAATAATTTCAAAAAATTTCAAAAAATTTCAAAAAATTTCAAAAGAATTTCAAAAAATTTCAAAAGAATTTCAAAAAATTTCAAAAGAATTTCAAAACAAAAATCAAAAAAAAATTTAAAAAAAATTCAAAAGAATTTCAAAAGAATTTCAAAAGAATTTCAAAAAAATTTCAAAAAAGTTCAAAAAAAATTTCAAAAAAAAATTCAAAAAAATTCAAAAAAATTCAAAAAATATCAAAAAAATTTCAAAAAAAAAAAATCCGAAAAGTGTCATAAAAATACTACAAAGTATTACAATTAAAACTAAGAGATAAGACCTGAATCTGAAATCGTTTAATCAATCACGTACATTTGAAATTGATAATAATCCGAGAAAAAATGATTAAGAGACACCCCATCGTGTGGGAAGCGACTTCTTTACGATTTTCAACTTGGAAATAGTTTCACTTCCTTCTTGCCCGATTACAATCACTCTGGGAACGGTTTTTCTTCAAACAAAGTGTAAAAAGTTGCGCCATTGAAAAATAAGTTGTCGTGAACCAGAAATTCCAATAGGGACATGATCGATAATGCGTAGGTTTGTCACTTTTAATTCATCAAATTCTCTCACGGACGTCCTTATTACCTATTATGATCAACACTTGCATTCTGGTCGGGAAATTGCGTACAAAGGTAGTTCAAAAATCCCAAGTTCCAAATTCTGCTCAAAGGAAGGGGTAATTTGGGCACAATTTGGTCACAATTTGGAACTTTGGCAAAATTTCGAACTTAGGCAAAATTTGGAACTTGGGCAAACTTTGGAACTTGGGCAAAATTCAGAACAGTTCTTAGGCAAGTCTTAGGCAATGTTGCTCAGGTTCCAAATATTGCTCAAGTGAGGGGGAAACTTGGGCAAATATGTAAATTGGGCAATAATTGGAACTTGGGCAACTATTTTAGGGCTAAAATTTCTTTTTTAACTGCTAATACTCTAAAAGTCACGCGAGAAAACGTTGCCCAAGTTCCAAATTTTGCCCAAGTGAGGGTACACCATCTAAATTAGGTTATATCAAAAATTTGAAAATTAAGTTTAAAAAAAAATTAAAGGTTAATTCAAGGTACCTTAGAGTACCCGAGTCTGACCCTGTAGTTCAAATGTCACTTAAAGAACATTAAAGAAATGATTACGTTCAATTGAATTGACTTTAGTCGGAAAAATCAATGAAGCCCAGACGGGGTTATTATGTTGATTAGAGTCACGAGGCGGAAAGGGACAAAACTTTCAATCGGTTTAAAAAACAGGTTGATGAATGAGCAGGCGAAATGACGCGTGACCTTATATTTCTGTTGATTTTGTCGTCCTTAATCCGACGCTTGAGACCCTGAACGTTTTCCGACTGACAAAAAAAAATCAGTTACACGCCAAGTTTGTTTACGTTTATAATCAGCTTAGAAAAATAAAAGCAAAGAAAGGCATTTACATCATATGGGCCAAATAATATGGCACATAAAATGAAAAAAGCTTATTTAAATTTACTAGCACATTGTGCTTCATTGCCATGGTATACCACTTGTGTTGCCCACGTTTCAAAAATTGCTCAAGTGAAACGGAACATGGGTAAAATCGGGAACTTGGGCAAAAAAAAAAATCGGCCAAGAATACAGCACTGTACGCTAAAAGTCACATGATAAAATATTCTCCAAGTTCAAGAAATGAGGGTACCCTAGCTGATATATTTTTTTTAAGATTTCTGAAAAAAAAACAATTTTTCAAAAAAACTGATCATTTTTACAAAAAAATAAGCATTTTTGATGAAAAATGAAAATTTCTCATGAAAAATGAAAATTTCTGATAAAAAATGAATATTTCTGATGAAAAATGATCATTTATGATGAAAAATGAACATTTATGATGAAAAGTGAACATTTATGATGAAAAGTGAACATTTATGATGAAAAGTGAACATTTATGATGAAAAGTGAACATTTATTAATAATAAATTATTATTAATTATTATTTCTGATGAAAAATGAAGATTTATGATTAAAATTACTATTTATGATAAAAAATGAACATTTATGATAAAAATGAACATTTATGATAGAAATAACGTTTTCGAACAAAAATGAAGATTTTTGATAAAAATGAAGATTTTAAATTTGAATTACTTGGAATATGTTACAAATATTTTAACAGCTCATACTAATTTTATCTGTTAGGAAATTGTTTATGACAACTCGACTGGCATTAAATCGAGCATGTATTAATTATCTACCTTTTTGGCAAGATTAAATTTTTTCTGCAAAAAAAAAAGATCAGGTGCGGAGCGCGCGACGTCGATTAGTTACAATAAGCATGGGCAGAGGAANGTTTCGATGTTAAATATCCGCAACTTTGCGCGTTAATTTATTTGTGTTTCAATTGGCATAAGTCCGATCGAAAATAAAATTCGGCGTGTATCTTTAGACCGAAAATATGCGGCTAGTTTTAATCGCATTCCAATCGACTCAAAGCACTTGTGTTATGCTATTTTTTTTCACACTGGATTCGCGCATTTTATGCCCCAGAAAACATATGTATTTTGTTGACCAGGGATTCGAAAAGATGTTTTTATAAAATAGTTTTACTTACTGATCATACGGCACTAACCGAAAATAGAGAAGTCCGAAAACGGAGAAACCTGAAAACGGAGAAAATTTGCCAAAATGGCCTTTATAGTGCTCTCTAGCACCAACACCTGTCTCCTTTTTCTTTTTTATTTCACCAACGTAATCAACGCATCAAACTGCATCATATATGAGAGTTTGAGAAAATTTTATTTTTTTCCCTACAGATAATTTTCTCCGGTTTTATGTTTCTCCGTTTTCGGTTAGTGCTGATAATACTGGTATCACACAGTGCTCCTGGACACTCATATCGGATTTGACCTTCCAGGATAAGAAATTTTGAAATTAAAAAAAGGAATCTGGGTAAGTTCGACACGGCGGTTTTTTTGGCCCGGTTACATTTTTAGATTTCCGGTTTGCATTTGTTTTTCTAGTGACCGGAAGTGGTCAGAAATAACCGGAAATGAAAGAGAATGAATTTTTTTTTCAATTGTTTTTGTCCACATATATATATAGGGTGCGCTGTTAACTGACCTTACTTTTGGGCCAAAGGCTCCTAGGGGAAACTGACTACTATTTATGCCGTTTTTTAGGCCTTTTGGTCACAAAAATTTTGCCAGCAGGTCATTTTCTTCCCCTGAGACTTAATGGCGTTTGTCACGTTTTCTCTGAAGAATACAGTAGTTAACTATATTTCGTGACAATGTTGAAAATGTTATTTTTATCGTTTTGTTTTCCCACATGTTTTTTTTTTTGACGCGACAGTTTCCAGAGTTTAACCGTATGTCACATACGGTATGTGTATTAGCGATTTAAAAGCTCGATCTCCGGATTGGGGTGAAGCTTTAGAAAAACAATCTCATATACCAAATCGAACCATACGTCAAGCGTGTACACATAGTAGTAATATCAAAACGATATAATATGATTGATATTACGGAATTAACGTTAAAATTGCAATGGTGAGAAATTACGGCCATTGGATATATTTTGATGACACTATGGAAACCTTAACCGGTATAATTACAAAAAGTTAGGCAAATGTGTATGTCTCTCTCGATGGCACTACTGGAAAACGGAGAAACTGGAAAACGGAGAAAATACTTTCCGTTAACATTTTTTTTTATTTTTCTCCGTTTTCCCGTTTCTCCGTTTTCCTGTTTTTCCGTTTTCCAGTTTCTAGTCGGAAAACGGAGAAACTGGAAAACGGAGAAAATTTTTATTCAATCGATTATTTATAATCTCGTGAAATAAATGCCCTATTAACACAATTTTCTCCGTTTTCTAGTTTCTCCGTTTTCAGTAGTGCCCTCTCGATGTACATATCTTTCTCTATG
Organism: Oikopleura albicans; assembly: GCA_004367875.1. NCBI lineage: Eukaryota > Metazoa > Chordata > Appendicularia > Copelata > Oikopleuridae > Oikopleura > Oikopleura albicans. The sequence continues at coordinate 435,073 of SCLG01000131.1, forward strand.
TGCATATTTCTCTCGATGTGATATGATATCCATATGATATGGACCATATCTCTCTCGATGTGCATGTTTTTAAAAATGCTCTTCAAGAGGCGCCTGACTGTAGTTAATGAATTTCATACAGAGGATTGCCAACGATAAGCCATTGGTTGGCCATGAGTCTAAAGCTATATTTATAATTAAGATTTTTTGACATTTTATCAATTGGCAAACGGTCCGCATTCGTCCAGAGCGGTTGTTTAACTGATATAATGCAAATGGACTGGAACGCACGTTTGATCAGATCAAACAAAATTTACTTTAGGCTTTTACATAATTTAAATAATCAGATTAATAATATTCCGCTATCGCATATCAGGGCCGCTCGTGACGCTTCGTTGACAACCCAATTGTGATAATTGCCCCAAAATGGGATATCCTTGAAATACGTTCGTGGTTGACAATTTTTCACGGGAAAATGTCATTGATTCATTATAAGATATATTTAAAATATTATTTTTAGTCGGGAATTGGAAAATAGGGAAACATCACATCTGGAGAAACGAAAATACGGAGTATATTCCGTGAGACAAGCATTTAAATAAAGTATTTTTGGTCCGTCACTAAACGTACACAGTGTACGATATAGTACAGTCGTGGAAGCGAGAACGTAACGAAATAGCGAGAACGTAACGCTTTTTGGGAAACAGTCGACATGGAGCTAAACACAAAACACGACAGTTTTTCTCCCTTTGAGCGTTATTTTTTGCATATGAGTGATGAGCTATCACTTTCTATATAAAAACCTGTTATGTTTAGCTCTTTTGAAAATANGGGCTAATTTTGGACGAAAAATCCGAATCTGTGGCCCGTAAGTGACGCACCATAATTACGAAATTTTTTTTTTTCATTTTTTTTTCTTGATTGGCCAAAAATGCATCTCCTGTGAAATTTTGGGGTCCTAGCGATGACTTTCGTTTTCGACCGTGGACAGCCTACACACAGTGCTCCTGGACACTCATATCGGATTTGACCTTCCAGGACAAGAAATTTTGAAATTAAAAAAAGGAATCTGGGTAAGTTCGACACGGCGGTTTTTTGGCCCGGTTACATTTTTAGATTTCCGGTTTGCATTTTTTTCTAGTGACCGGAAGTGGTCAGAAATAACCGGAAATGAAAGAAAATGAAATTTTTTTCAATTGCTCCTGTCCACATATATATAGGGTGCGCTGTTAACTGACCTTACTTTTGGGCCAAAGGCTTTGGCTCAAACGTTTTTGAGTGATCATTAATGAGCTATTAACCGGTAAGTTTGCCGGTAACCGGCTCCTAGGGGAAACTGACTACTATTTATGCCGTCTTTTAGGCCTTTTGGTCACAAAAATTTTGCCAGCAGGTCATTTTCCCGTTCCCCTGAGACTTAATGGCGTTTGTCACGTTTTCTCTGAAGAATACAGTAGTTAACTATAATTCGTGACAATGTTGAAAATGTTATTTTTATCGTTTTGTTTTCCCACATGTTTTTTTTTGACGCGACAGTTTCCAGAGTTTAACCGTATGTGTATTAGCGATTTAAAAGCTCGATCTCCGGATTGGGGTGGAGCTTTAGAAAAACAATCTCATATACCAAATCGAACCATACCTCAAGCGTGTACACATAGTAGTAATACCAATATGATATAATATCATTGATATTACGTAATTCACTTTAAAAATTGAAATGGTGAGGAATTTCGGCCATTGAATAAACTTTGATGACACCATGGAAACCTTAACCGGTATAATTACAAAAAGGTCGGCAAATTCAGTTGCTTGGAAACAGTCATTTTTGTATATCACAACGACGCCAAATAAGGGTAGGTTTATTATTTATGAATGTTTCAAATAAGATTTAGTAAATTCCGGTAGTAAATTCTGGAGTAAATTCCGGTAGTAAATTCCGGTAACAGGTACATGTCTCTCTCGATGTGCATAACTCTCTTAATGTGCATAACTCTCTCGATGTGCATATGATATCCATATGAAAAGAATGTCTCTCTCGATGTGCGAGAGATTTTCGGAAATCAAAAATGCTCATCGAGAGGCGCCTGACTGTAATAAATGAATTTTATAAAGAGGTTTACCAACGCTAAGCCATTAGTTAACCATGGTTGGCCATGAGTGTAAAGCTGTATTTATAATTTTAAGATTTTTTGACATTTTATCAATTGACAAACGGTACGCATTCGTCCAGAGCGGTTGTTTAACTGATATAATGCAAATGGACTGGAACGCACGTTTGATCAGATCAAAGAAAATTTACTTTAGGCTTTTACATAATTTAAATAATCTGATTAATAATATTGCGCTATCGCATATCAGGGCCGCTCGTGACGCTTCGTTGACAACCCAATTGTCATAATTGCCCCAAAATGGGATATCCTTGAAATACGGTCGTGGTTGACAATTTTTCACGGGAAAATGTCATTGATTCATTATAAGATATATTTAAAATATTATTTTTAGTCGGGAATTGGAAAATAGTGAAATATCGCATCTGGAGGAACGAAAATACGGAGTATTTTCCGTGCGACAAGCATTTAAATAAAGTATTTTAGTCCGTCACAAAACGTACACAGTGTACGATATATTACAAGCAGCGCGGTGAGTTGTTTGCGTGGCTAAAGGACGCTAGCCAATAGGAGGCGCCTATAAAAAAACATGAGCCAATAGGCGCGCTTGTAATTCAGTTACGGCGCTGGCAACTATAACTGCTTAGTACGCGGATATCATACGAAAATTCCCTCTTGACGGGTTATCCGGCTGGTATCCCATTGATCTGTTATAATAAAATCGCAATTTGCAAAATTCCCTGTTTTTCATATTTTATAGCTTGTCCGGATACGCCCGAACTCTTTATCTGCCTATGCCAATTTATCCGACCATTTGTAATGCTAAAGTGGTCGGATAAACCCGTATGGGGTGTATAAACTTACAAGTTATTGTGTATACGCCATCTACCTACGTAAGTTAACAAAACATTTGGAAAAAAAGTGTTAATCTACGTGAATTTTGTTAACTTACGTTAACTTACGTGGGTAGGGCGTAGGCAGAAAAGTTGTCGCGAGCAGACTATTAACTTGCATGATTTTTTTAACTTACGTAAATTTTGTTAATTTACGTGGTGTTAACTTACGTAGGTAAGTAGTGTAATTAATATTTAATATAATTATTATAACTCACCTTAGGGACATATATCAAAATGACCGCTGATGCAAGTTCTATTTATGGTTGCAAAATCTCACTTGCGGAGTAATGCGGAGGCATATCAGAGCCAAAAAAAAACATGAAATTTTAGTGGTAAATGATGATTTTTTATCTAACCGGTTGGTTTTTAGCGGTTGTAAGTGTCAAAATCAGAAGCGCCGTGGTCAAATACCCCTAGTCAAATGCTTTCCAGCAACATATGATTAACTTTATTTTCGACATAAAAAAATTAGGAATTCGCCCTAATTATACTTATAGTGATGTCATAACGCGCTTTGCGAATGAAAGCGGGTCGAATATGAGCATTTTTACTCATTTCGACCCGCTTTCATTTAGAATGTGCGTTATTTTTGGACTAATCGTATTCAATTTTTGAACCCGGCATAATAACGGAAGTCAGCAACATTAAAAACAGCATAAAGTTCCCAGGCGATTTATCTATAATTTTATTTTCATCATTCTTCAATCAGTCGTCCATCAGGTGTCCATTAAATTCATTTCCGTTAAAATAAGATTCTATGATAACATTTAACAACACGGAAAAACGCTACCTACATGGAAACATAAATTGACAAGTTTTATAATTCAAATTTTCACCTTGATTTGGCCAAATCACCCCAAATTTTCCCATGACGGTCTAGATGCCGTGTCAAACAAGATATTCATCGCGTTTTAGAGGCCGGAAGTTTAATGGTATCCAAGGATGATAATTTTTTGTTTTTGACAATTAACACTCTGCCAAGATTCGATTCGGTTCTCAGGGGTTATGTCACTTCCGTCGCCATTTTATGCGCAGTTTATATCGCTTCGATCTGGCAACGATAATGGCCCCATTAGATTCATTATAAATTCATTACCCCTTTATAACTGGTTTTTAACAGTAATCAAATCTTCAGCGTGGCAAGTATTATACACCCCCGGCCAGTATATCCGGCCACTTTCTCCTTGAAAAACCGGCCGAATAAACCCTTAAAGCGTATGCGGAATACAAAAATACGCAAAAAAGCGGGGAATTGCGCAATACTAACGCTTTTCGGTACTTGGATTTTTATGGTTTTTAAAGTTTTTTCAAACTTTAATGGGAAAACTAAGTTTTTTGGAAACCTTTTGGAAACCTTTTGGAAACATTTTGGAAACCTCTTGGAAAACGTTTTTGGAAAGTTTTTGAGAACGTTTTTGGGAAAGTTATTAGTAAAGTCTTTCCGAAAGTTTTTGGGAACGTTTTTGGGAAAGTTTTTGGAAAAGTTTTTGGGAAAGTTTATTAGGAAGTTTTTTGGGAAATTTTTGGTATTTTTTTTACAGTCAGGGGTCTCTAGATGTGCGCTCTCTAGATGTGCATGTCTCTCTAGATGTGCATGTTTTACGAAAATTTACAAATACCTCTAGATGTGCACCTTTTTCAGACCGATTTTTTCAAATGTGCCTCTAGAATCTAGAGTCTAGATGTGAACTTTTTCGGATCCTTTTTTTTCAAAAATCTCTGTAGATGTTCACCTTTTGTTTTTTGAAAATATTTTTTGTTTTTGTTTTTTTTGTTTGAATTAACTATGATGAAAATAGAACAGTCGTGTTGTTCTTTCATTAAAAATAAAACTTGTTCACGGCATGGAAAAAGCGATATGATTGGATAAACTGTAAATGACTTTCGTCAACGCCCAAAGCTGTATCATTCGCGGCAATTAAGAGCATTAAAATGAGGGGGATTTGTTACNGGGTCTTTAGATTTTCGCTCTCTTGATGTGTATCTCCCTCTAGATGTGCGTTTTTTACGAAAATTTATAAATACCTCTAGATGTGCACTTTTTCAGACAAATTTTTTCAAATGTGCTTCTAGATGTGCACTTTTTTCAGACAGATTTTCTCAAATGTCACTCTAGATGTGCACTTTTTCGGATCCTTATTTTCAAAAATCTCTGTAGATGTTCATTTTTTTTGGAAATATTTTTTGTTTGATTTTTTTTTGTTTGAATTAAATATGATGAAAATAGAACAGTCGTGTTGTTCTTTCATTAAAAATAAAACTTGTTTACGGCATGGAAAAAGCGATATGATTGGATAAACTGTAAATGACTTTCGTCAACGCCCAAAGCTGTATCATTCGCGGCAATTAAGAGCATTAAAATGAGGGGGATTTGTTACGAGTGATAAAATGTGTTTTTCCTATCCTGTTCAACCGTGTAATTATGTAAACACCAACCTCCAAAACCTCTGACACTTTATTCACTTTGGAACAAATAGCACACAAATAAGGAAGCATTTTTTCAAAAACAAATCAGCCAAATATTCTGCTCATGTTTGTGTTTCATTGGCAACCAGCCCGTTTTAAAAGTGTTTTCAAAAAATAATGCTGTAACAGTATTTCTACGACGTGGAAAAGGTACAACATAATGTAATTTGCATGTTTTGTCGTATCCTGGACATTTATAGCGTTTTAACTCTAGAAAACGCACAGTTTTCACGTTTTCCACACTGTAGCAGTTTTTCTTCAGAAAATTTTTCAGGTTTTCCTTTGGATTTTTTTTAAATTAAGACCCTTATTTGGAGCAATAACATTTTTCTCGAACAACGCGACCCTTATTTAGCGCGACCAAGCCTTATTTGGCGAAAGCGACGCTTATTTGATGGGCCCTTATTTGGCAACCCCTGTAGTTTTAGGTTCGTAGTTTTTCAATCATTTTTTTTTTATATTATTTTTTGATTTTTTGAATACTAATTTCTTATTTGAATAAATCTGTTACAAAACAAATAATAGTTCTAATTTATGCTGCATAAATTATTCCGTAAAATGTATCATTACGCATTATGGTGATTAATATATCACACAATTCTTATAAACACATGTCTTCGCAAGTTAACATCACATAACTTAACAAAATTGACGTAACTTAACAGTCAAGCTCAAGCCAACCTTTCCGCCTACGCCCTGCCTATGTAACTAAGCAAAATTTACGGAACGTAACATTTTTTTTCAAATGTTTTGTTAAATTATGTACAGTCCCTACTTCAAAATCGTTACGGTCAAAATCGTTACGAAATGACGTCAGGACTCAAAATCGTTACGATTTTTAGAACCATAAATCGTAACGATTTTGAGGTAAAGACTCTAAACAGGTGGTTAATTTATATTTTTCATATGTTCGATTGTTAAGGACATTTTGTAAGTTTTTTTAGCAACGTTTTAGCACAATTTATAGTTTTTCTTTATTTAGGCCTTTTGTTGAATTTTTGTCGTACGTTAATTGCAACAGGGTATTAAATAAATTGCAACGATTTAATTTGGGCACCTTTTTTGCTTGTGTTACGAAATTTCTAATAATGATTAGGAAATTGACTTTCAACAGGTTGACAAGCCGGGTGGTAACAATGTGTAACAGGTACACCACTTAATTAGGAACAGAAGGCATCTTCATTCACAGCCTTACGCATTTTTTTTTATTACCACGAAACAAATTACCACTTTGTACCTTCAAACGGTTGGCTTGCAATGGACAATTTGTTTCGAATTGGCGAACAGGAATTTTATGACAATAAAACACCAATTTTTAGCACCAAGAAAATCTTGTCAACTTTGTGACACCATTTTTGAGCATAAATAATATGTCGTTAGGACTACTACATAAAGTAAAACGAAAACAGATTGATTTGTATCTGAAAAAATAAATAATGGAGAAAGATAACGGCGCAGTACTTTACACATAAAGATATGTATTTCGTAGAAAAAAAAAAATCGCAAAAAAGTGAAAGATAAAGTGACAAAATGAAACATAACGGAGCACCTAGTTTCTACCTTATGCGCCGTTAACCGGTCATTTTCTTTTTCAAAAACTGGCCGGTTACCGGCACAATGCAAAGTCATTAAATAATGTTATCTCTGAAACAAAAATGGTTTAAAAGTGGCCGGTTAACTGGTTTTTGGCCGGTTAACGGGTAGCCGGTTAAAGGCGGATCCTATGTAGTACATTCCGGTCACATTCCGGTCGCATTATTTATATTTTTTCTTTACGAATTTGTGTCCATACCACATTTTTTTTCAGTTAGAACTTCTTGTAATTAAAAAAAAACAGATATTATTCCGAAAAAATCAAACTTCTAAATATTATTTTTAGATCTGCTGCGCAACGGATTTTTTTTTTCAGATTTCTAAAACTCCAAATCGTTGCTTGTTCCAAATATGTTCATGTTGACATGATTGGTCTTGAACGTATAAAAGTGAATTAGAAGTTGTTGCATAATGGTGTTAGCGCGTTTTTCATCTTTATTCCGTTTTTTTTTCGTGACGTTGTTTCACCGCCGGAACAACACGAGGGAAAATGAAACTGGTGGCGTTTTACATAATCAAGCTTCACTCGAACAACGTTAGCGGCAATGTAAATTAGCACATCGAACAGACAAAAAAAAGGAACCCAAAAAATTAAAAAGCATTTTTTATACAGTTTTTATACGTCTCTTTACAGCCCATATCTTGAAAAAATGTCATATTTTGACAAAAAAAAAATCCCACATCTTGGCAAAAAATTACATATCTTAACTAAAAAAACCATATCTTAACAAAAAATCCATATTTTAACAAAAAAATCCATACCTTAACAACAAAAATTCCATATATTCACAGATATTATGCCCTATGACATATATGGTTGCTATACCCATATCTTGACAAACTCCCGTATCTATACAACTTTTTCAACATAGTAATTTCAAAGAGTAAAAATAAAGTAAACAAAAACAAATGGATTTTTTTTTTTGAATACCTCTATTTCAAAAATGCGAAAAATTGATATACAGGATGCGCCTTTAACCGGTCACCCGTTAAGCGGTCCGTTTTTGAAAAACTTTAGTGGCCGGTTAACGGCGCATCCTGTGTATAACAAAACGATTCTCATTTCTTCCAAGTTGATCAATATATCTTTGATAGGCATTTAATCAGTTGAACATGCCGCATGTTACATACGTTCTAATGAATAAATCCTTACATAGGTATTTTTATCTACTTGTTACATGTACAGGGTGAGGTAATATAGATACTAACCCGTTTTTTGGTGATTTATATTCGCTCAGCGCACTCCCGAACCAAAAACGGCATAGCATCTATAATTCCTCACCCTGTATATGTCTGTATATGCTAACGTCCATGATTTACGGTATCACGATTGCATATCATAGAATACCAATACATCTTTTTACGTACTTTATTCACCATTATGTGTCTCGTATTTACTTTCCATAGGTGGTAAATGTCGATAAAGATATTAATATCGATCAAACATTATTTTCAATAATACCAGTCTATTTTTTTTTAACACAAACCAATCCATTAAGATAACTGCACAATTGAATTGTCAATATTAACATCAAACCGTATTACTTAACTGTCATGATCCACTACCAAACGCGTAACCGGTGGGGTCCGTTCTGCCCACATGTGGGCTGATTTCATTTCATTATTGCGCTAAAACTAGTAAATAAATTTTTGAATTTTTAACGGATTATGAAATTCTTGACTCTTNCTTCATTCACAGCCTTACGCATTTTTTTTTATTACCACGAAACAAATTACCACTTTGTACCTTCAAACGGTTGGCTTGCAATGGACAATTTGTTTCGAATTGGCGAACAGGAATTTTATGACAATAAAACACCAATTTTTAGCACCAAGAAAATCTTGTCAACTTTGTGACACCATTTTTGAGCATATTATTTAAAATAATATGTCGTTAGGACTACTACATAAGGTACAACGAAAACAAATTGATTTTGGAAAGGTGTGACCTGAAAATTATTTTTCGGGAAAATTTGTATTTTGAGTCAAAATTTTTGACGAAATGAGAAGGCAATCAAGATGTAAAAAAATAATGTTTAGTTTTTTTTTTGATGAATTGTGGGTCAATTTGAAAAACTGATTTCAGATTCTAAATCCTTACCCTCAAGTTAATTAAGAGCTAGTGAAAACCGGAAATGTCTGTCAATACCAGCTAAAAACCGATAGTTACTGCCAAAAATTAAAAAAAAGACTCAATTTTAAACATGATTTCGAACTAAAACCTTTATTTTCACTTGGTGAGCCCTTATCTTTCAAAGCCAAATTGAAAAAATAAATAAATAATGGAGAAAGATAACGGCGCAGTACTTTACACATAAAGATATGTATTTCGTAGAAAAAAAAAATCGCAAAAATGTGAAAGATAAAGTGACAAAATGAAACATAACGGAGCACCTAGTTTATACCTTATGCGCCGTTAACCGGTCATTTTCTTTTTCTAAAACTGGCCGGTTTCCGGCACAATGCAAAGTCATTAAATAAGGTTATCTCTGAAACAAAAATGGTTTAAAAGTGGCCGGTTAACTGGTTTTTGCCCGGTTAACGAGTAGCCGGTTAAAGGCGGATCCTATGTAGTACATTCCGGTCACATTCCGGTCGCATTATTTATATTTTTTTTTTACGAATTTGTGTCCATACCACATTTTTTCAGTTGGAACTTCTTGTAATTAAAAAAAACAGATATTATTCCGAAAAAATCAAACTTCTAAATATTATTTTTAGAGCTGCTGCGCAACGGATTTTTTTTTTCAGATTTCTAAAACTCCAAATCGTTGCTTGTTCCAAATATGTTCATGTTGACATGATTGGTCTTGAACGTATAAAAGTGAATTAGAAGTTGTTGCATAATGGTGTTAGCGCGTTTTTCATCTTTATTCCGTTTTTTTTTTTCGTGACGTTGTTTCACCGCCGGAACAACACGAGGGAAAATGAAACTGGTGGCGTTTTACATAATCAAGCTTCATTCGAACAACGTTAGCGGCAATGTAAATTAGCACATCGAACAGACAAAAAAAAAGAACCCAAGAAAATATTAAAAAACATTTTTAAACAGTTTTTATACGTCTCTCTACAGCCCATATATTGAAAAAAATATCTCATATTTTGACAAAAAAAAGTCACATATCTTGACAAAAAAAAAATCCATATCTTGACAACAAAAATCCCATATGTTGACAGATTTTAGGCCCTATGACTCATTTAGTTTTAACTTTATTTTTACTCTTTGAAATTACTGTTGAAAAAATTGTGAAGATACTGGAGTTTGTAAAGATATCGCCGATATCATATCGGTATAGCAAGCCTATGAGTCATAGGCTATGACTCTTATCATATGGCTCATATGATATGAGTCATATGGTTTCTGTATAAGTCATATGGTTGCTATACCCATATCTTGACAAACTCCCGTATCTATACAAATTTTTCAACATAGTAATTTCAAAGAGTAAAAAAAAAAGTAAACAAAAATAAATTGATTTTTTTTGTTGAATACCTCTATTTCAAAAATGCCGAAAATTGATATAGCCGAAAATTGATGCGCCTTTAACCGGCCACCCGTTAACCGGTCATTTTTTGAAAAACTTTAGTGGCCGGTTAACGGCGTATCCTGTGTATAACAAAACGTTACAAAGGTAGCCCTGTTTTTATCTACTTATTACATGTACAGGGTGAGGTAATATAGATACTAAGCCGTTTTTGGTGATTTATATTCGCTCAGCGCACTCGCAAATCAAAAAACGGCTTAGCAGCTATAATTCCTCATCCTGTATATATCTGTATATGCTAACGTCCATGATTTACGGTATAACGCTTGCATATCATAGAATACCAATACATCTCTTTACGTATTCACCATTATGTGTCTCGTATATACTTTCCATGGGTGGTAAATGTCGATAAAGATATTAATATCGATCAAACATTATTTTCAATAATACCAGTCTATTTTTTTTTTTCGAACACAAACCAATCCAGTAAGATAACTGCACAATTGAATTGTCAATATTATCATAAAACCATAAGTATATGATTAGGATTCATGCGGCACGTGATGCATTGGTCACGTTTTCCGTAGGTAAAATACGAATGGGTTGCGCGTAGAATTTGCTTTCGAACCGCGCGCGCCGTAGAAGTGTATATTTTCAAATCACGGTTTTAAACGCTCTCGCCAGTGACTTATTCGCGAATTAGTTCTAAATTTACTACATGTGATTTTATTTGACCTTGACTATGTGATCCCTGGGAGTTAAATTAGAAGTGATTCAACCCTAATCGGATGTTATTTGTACACCAATCCATCTTCGTGTCCTACCACCGGGCTGCTTCTTGCAACGGCCAGCGTTAACGAGAGTTAAAAGATGATATTGTGAAATTCCGCTGTCATATAAGTTATGTTTAGAAGGTGATGAATTAGGTAAGAGAAACGTTAACGTTTCGGACCCTCCCAAGGACATGATTAAGTGGTAACAATTACGCGTCCATAAAGCAAAAAAAAAATCATGAAAAATGGGGGGCGCGTACACGTGCGCGTGTCATTGCAGCGCGCTGGCGCCCCCACGCCACTTTGGAGACGAGTTTTGTTCTTCTCTCTGGGCCCCGATGATTGAGCGCGGCCCTTGAGCGTCTTCGCCACCGTCTTCAAGCAGATGCTGAAAAGCAGCAACACAAAAAAAACGAAAGGAAAAAAAGAATCGCATCACTCGAAAGCAAAGTGGTGATTTTAGCTCCGTTGCGCCGCGATTTGGAGGGAATATGTTCGAATCAAGCGGACTCCGCACCGCAGCGACACTCTCACCCGCATCTAGCAGAAATAAGAAAAAACAACAAGAACAAAAAAGCACAACATATCCAGAATCACCCACAATATTAACCCAAAACGTTACTCAACACGATAACCATCAACATACAAAAAAAAAATTATATTTTATTTTTTTTTTAAATATTTTATTTTCTCGATTTTTTTTTTGAAACATTTACACAAATACCCAAACAGAAAAAAAAACTTTGAAGAAAAATAGAGAGAGATCATACAGAGATGAGTTTGCACAATCAAGTTGGACTCAGTCAAGCAATGTCGGCCTCATTATTGGCACAGGTAAAATTTATAATTGCAAAATTTGGGACGTTTCAAGAAGCGTAATGAAACATACAATTCCGGCAACTTATAATTGCAATAAAAAAATAATAATAACTCGTTACGCTTTGAAATATCTCCCCGGTCTGACAAACCTGACGGAACTGAATGGGCAGTGTATTTATTTTTTTATAATTCAGACACATGGTATTGACCCTCGTGCCCTGCCACAGCATTTATTGCCAGGTCAACTGCGATTGACCCCAACTCTTGGTGGTGGGTTTGATCCTTCTCTTCTCGCACGCGCACAATTGGTAAGTTTTTTTTCCGCTACTTCGACCTCGAAAATTTTCAAACAATTAAAAGAATACCACGCGTTTTTTTCACGCGCAATACAGTATGAGGTATAATAACGCGCTGCTCGCTTTTCTAATTTTGAAGCCTAGAAGAATACAAAATTTCAGAAAGCGAGAAGCATGTTGTTATACCTCAAACTGTAAACGGTGACGAACCGTGGTTTTAGATTATTTGATCTACGCCCACTATGTACGCTTTTTCAACAATTCAACGCCTTATTGGCCCTATTTTAGAATTAAGGGCAATTATAATGGCAGTAGGAAATATTTTCTCTCATAAAATGGTCGTGAATTTATATTAATTTTTGTTAACAAATTACCAATCTAGGCGCAATCGCGTTTACCCACAATGTCCGCATTGGGCACGCCCGTCATCGATCCAATGCTTGCCGCACAATACGGTTATGCCCAGCTCCTGCACGGCGCCGGCACCCGCAAAAATGCAACACGCGAATCTACCGCACCCCTCAAATCTTGGCTCAAGGACCACCAAAAGAACCCCTATCCAACAAAAGGGGAAAAAATCATGCTCGCCCTTGTTAGTGGTAAGTCGTCAAGTTATTGCTCGCGCATAATTTCGCAATCGTGTCAGGAAATATGCTGAATAAAAAAAATTCGGCATATTCTGCATCTTTTTTCTACTTGTTTTTTTAGTTTGCTTAATTCTTAAACGAATTCAAATTAGCCTATTTGCATTTTTATGTGTGTGACTTCGATTGAAGCCATTTTTTATAATTGGTTACTAATACCGTAAGAAACACAAAATTTATTTTTTCAGCTACTCAGCGTTTTAAATGAATTTCCGCCGTTTTTTTTCGTATTTTCTAGATACCTAAACACGATTTTTTTTTCACACGTCAAAAACTCGATTATTGCCATCTAGAAAATGCGGGAGAAAATATGGCGAAAATTCATGTGAAACGCCGAGTAACACGTGAGAAGGCTGAAGTAACTAGACGTTTTTACAAATTTGTATCACGAACGGAAAAAAAACTTGAAGGGGCGAAACATAATGGCGCAGGCGGTGTAATTTCAAGCAAAAACTTATTTTGATTTTATTATAGGCATGACGTTAACGCAAGTGTCAACCTGGTTTGCCAACGCTCGTCGCCGCCTCAAAAAGGAAAATAAATGGAGCCCGGATGCCGGATTTGAAGATGATGAGGAGACTGCGACTAAGTCACTCGGTAAGCTTTTTTTTCACTGATATTAATAATTAAAAAATATAAAAACATATTTTGTCTGGCCCTGTTTTGTATTTCCGGGCTAAATAAGCGCATTCCGACAAAAATTAATAATTGTTCCTCGTGACTGAAGCGTTTTTTGTCGCCAAGTTCATTATCTGAACTGTCGGTTTCGCTAATTTTCGATTTAACTAAGGGGGAGCGTCTGCTGATATATTTAACCGATTGGATTTTTTTAACACGGAATTTTTGTAACACGCTTATTTTAACAGGGAATTTTAACACGGAATTTTTTAACACGGATTTTTTTTAACATGGAATTTTTTTTAACACGGAAAGCTTTTTACAAGATTTATTTTTAACACAGATTCTTTTTAACACGGAAAACTTTTTACAAAATTTATTTTTTAACATGTTCATTTTTAACACGGATTTTTTCACACGATTGATTATTTAACATGAAAAAACGTGTTATAAAAGTTCCGGGTAAAAAAATCCGTGTTAAAAAAGTTTCTCCCTGCGGAAATACATATATATTGTCATAAAATTATGATAATTTTCCGTCGTTTTTTTTTATTTCTTTTGCAATTGGGATATGACTATTAATGGTTTTTTCCTAGCATTGGAACCATGTGCCGTTACGGAGTGTACCCGCGCCGAAGAATCTGGTTACTCCTCGCATAACGACGGCAGCAACAGTTCGGACCACAATTCGGAACACTCTTCGCCCCGCTCCGAAACCATTACGCCGCCGCCCGCCAGCCACTCGGTCCCGCAGCCCCGCGGCGTCATTCGACTTTCGCCCGGTTCCCATAGTACCACGGTCATTACCAAAAATTCGACCCCTGTCAATTCGATCCGGCCCAAAATTTGGTCCCTGGCCGAAATGACGTCATCGTCAAGTAGCTCCGACTCAACCCACGGACACTCGGACAGCGAAATGAATACGATTCAAGTTTCGTAACTCCTTTTCTCGTTTTTTTTTAAATCGTAACTATTTTATATTTTCACACTTTTTTTTTTGTTATTGTCTTACAATAATGTAATTTGTGTATTTTATTGAAAAAATGTTTTACTTTTCTTGTGAATTAATTTTTATTATTATTTTGTTGTGAACCGCTAAAATGCCGAAATCACCATTTTTCACAAAAATCGGCGAAATTACCGATTGTATAAAAATACGCTGTTGAAAGAAATTGATTTTTAAAAACCTTTTTCTTTTTGGACACCTGTTTTACTTCAGACATTTTCTAGAATATCTAAAAACATTTGTAATGGGTATACAACTGTAGTACCCATTGGGTACAAAACGTTTTTTATAAATTATACCGGTTGAGTTTCATGAAAATCGGCCGAGCGTTTCTAGAACCCAAACATCTTTCATTGGTGTTTTTGTGATATTCTCGAAAATCTTCTTCCGAGCTGGTTTATTTGTAATACAAGTTTTGTATTATTTTACTTTAAACACGAAGTGGAATTTCAATTTCGTTATCGTTTAGGTGAAAGATACCTAAATTTTTCGAAAATATACCTGTTCAACTTTTTTGTTCCCTTCGAAAACGTATTTCTTAGAACGATATTATAGGTTTTGTATATGCAGCAATTTCCCAAAATGAACCGAAAATATATTTCTATTTTGTCATATTAGTTATGTACTTTTCATGCTATATGAATCATGCATTTCCTTGTTTCCGTTTAACTAAACTGGTAGAACTCAAAAAGTATATAAAAATTGTTTTATGTTTTAAAAAATATTTTTCTGAATTTCAAAATTCTCCCCAAGAGGGCGTGTATCCAATATTGTGCAAGGGCAGCCCCGCAAAGCGGTTTTGAACGCATTAGTGTGGCATACATGTTAATAGTTTTTTGTAGAATATTATGGTCTGTATTCTAAACTGGTTTCCGTAAAAACTTGACAGACAAAACCATAACAAAACAAATATTCAGATAATACTAGAATTTTACCTACAGTCCTTACTCGTTTTTCGGACGCTTTATCGGACACAATGGGGCCATTATAATAGAAAAATGATCCTTTTTGTGACGATGCTCCTTTTTCGGACACTATTTTTGAGAACCAAAAACGTCCGAAAACGAAGTAAGGACTGTATTTGAATTTAAGATAAGTTAAAATTTTTTTGCTAGAGCTCAAAACTGGTTTAAACCAGTTTACCACAGGTGGCAGTTATGCAACACCGGGCAGTTCGAACCGGAAACCCGTCAGGTTGCAATTAATCACCACATTTTTACCAAACTAAGCTAAATTTATTACAATATGGCCTGCTTTATGTCCAAATATGGTCGTTGCGTCGTATGATCATTATCTCGTATATTCCCATTCAACATTTTTTTGTAATTTTACGTTTAACAAGGCACCCTGTTGTAATAAATTTACGAAATATTTGAACACCGATCCATATATGGCCATATCAAAAAGCCTAATTATTAATTAGG